>APFE030515591.1:0-15960 GCA_000404065.3 Pinus taeda
TACCTTTTGAGATCCTTGAGAGGATTGGACTAGTGGCATACCAACTTGCACTACCTCCAATAGTGAAAGTCCATGATGTTTTCCATATTTCATTGCTTAAGAAGTATATAAAGGATGTTGATCATGTTATTGCTTGGTTTGTATTGCAAGTGGATCAAGAAGGAGAGTTCTAGCTAGAGCCTCAATGCATATTGTAGCAGAAACATCTCATTCTCAAGAACAAAGCCATAGAGAAATTTAAAGTGTAGTGGAAGCACTTTGGGCTTGAAGAAGCTACATGGGAGATGGCATATCAAATGCGGGCCCTGTATCCTTCATTGTTTTCCAATTGAGGCAAAGTGATTTTGGTTTGATGTTGATATATGTTTGGCATATGTTTTACTAATTTTTTGGTATATGTATGTATATGTATATGGATGTAAATACCACCATGAGCTAAGTTATTAAGCTCCAATAAGCAGTATGGTTATTATATTGTCATGTGGTCATGATGTTTTTCTTTTGAGCAGGTATTTCATTGTAAATATTGCAGTGAGCTAAGTTATAAATCTCCATGAGTAGTACGTTTGTTTTTCAATGGTTTTACTGAGGTCATGGTGTGGTTTAATGCCGAGAATGGTGTTCCCCAAGGGGGAGGGTTCTATAACAACCCTGGTGAAAAGTTCTTGTAATAAAATGTAATAAAGGCAAAATAAGGCCACGATTAAAGGACACTTATTCCAAGCTGAATGTTGGGCAAAGATATCCTAGTGGGCATCAGTGGATGCGTGTTTTGGGTAAGGAAAAGTGGCAAAGGCTAAGGCAAAGACATTGAAAGGAAAAAAGAAAATTTGGGCACATTTATTTATGAAAATAAAGGAAATTAGGAGAAAAGTAAGGTGAAAGGTCACATGTTGCATGTGAGGAGAAAAATGGAGGAAAATAATGGAAAATGAAGAAAATAGAGGCCTCATTAATAAAAAGGCTTATGAGGATCAGTTGGTAACCTTTTGTCAGTTCAGGTTTTGATCTCTCTCATTATTCTCTCTCTCTCTCTCTCACCCTTGGACACTTAGATTTTTCTTGGAGCACTCTAGATTTGGATCAAGAAAAGAAAAACAAGGAAAGGAAAGCAAGGATCAAGGAAGAAAATAAGGATCAAGTAGCTTCAGCAGGAATACTTACAAGTAACCTTTTTCATGTATGATTTCCTAGCTAGTTTGGACATGCATGGATTTGCATGTTGGTGGATGGTTCTCTTGTTGTCGGTGACACGATTTTTCCGGGTTATGATAGTGGTTTTTAGCCTAGCCTTGACTTTTTCCGAATGCCAATGCGTTGGGATGTTTATTTCAGTTTTTTAAGCTTTGGTTTGCCAGATCGATTTCAGAATCTAGGACAGAGGTGATCTCAAGTTTCATTCCTAAAGGCCTAGGTATCCCTTGACCAGGTTTGGCAGGATACACAATAAATCTTGTGGGAGGAATCTTAGTTTTGGGCCTAGTGATCTAGGTTCAGATTATGGTCAAGCCTGAGAGACTAGTCTCGATTTATGGCCTAGTGATCCAGGATTGGATTGCGGTAAAGCCTGAGAGACAAGGAGACAGAAAATTCCTCAAGGATAGTGTTGGATTTCGGATGGCATTCCAAGTTCGGTATAGCTATGATCAAAGCACCAGGTTTGGTGTGATCACAGTTTGATGAGGGTGGAGGTGGTTTAACTTTTGGATTTCCTTGATTTTTATTGGACAAGTTGTTCTATGAGATCCCACATTCATTCTTGGAATATGGCACAAGGGTGACTGGTTGAAATATAGATTTGGTGCGGCCATGTCTAAGGTCGAGTGGTACATGGAAGTCCCGAACCTGGTCAGATTTGCCTATGATTAACAAAATCTAAGTTCTCTTACTTTTTCACTTGTTTATATATGGATTTAACGGGTGTCATATCTATGATATTTACATGGTTTAAATATGATTATAAGCATGGTTATATGACTGGTTAATGTCATGGTTATTTCATGTACTTAATTGTAATTGTTAAATGGATTGACGTAAGACCTAATTGATGTTATAATAGTTCAATGGATAAGGTGGTGATCCTTTTAGTTATGTTCCATAAGTGCTTTCAGACATTCATGCTTTGTCTTATATCATAGACATGTAGGTTGCATTGATGCCAAGTGTTTAACAAAATGTCAGTCCCGATTGGGGATGCTCAGGCTTAGTCCTGAGGTTGAATTTTGATTTGTTTGTATTGTCATCATGTCTTCGATGGATTCTAGAGGTTGTAGAAAGTTATGGGCAAAGGTCAGGATTATGGGCTAGAAAAGTGGCTCAAATATCAGGAACGTTGGCACAGTTCTACTAAAAAGAATCCAGGGACACTGCCACATAGTCCTGTGAGAGTGACTTTGGGTTATGGACGATGTCATGCCTATAACATGAGAGAAACCGCGGGTTAAAATGCTTATAAAATTAGTGGCACTCAGGGACAGGACGTTTGAGTGGCTGAAATGTCTCCTGAGGTTGTTGTTGCTAATGTGGATGGGTTTGTTTGATATTTTCCATCGATTCCATTTTCTTAAGGTCACCAAGGAGGTTGAATCTCTTATAGTGACCTCTCTCGCCACATGTTTACCCCGGTTAGTCAGTTGTTTGGGTAGACCTGGGAGGATGGGGTGTTACAATTTATATCCCTTGCTTCTAGAAGACTATCCAAGAAGGATTCCTTCATCATCTCTAGATTCAAATTTTCCAATATTAGCATCATTGTTCTTAATGTAGCATTTTCTTCCAAAATTTCTAAAGTATTTGATAGTTGTAGGCTTACCATACCATAGTTCATATGGAGTTTTGTCATTGTTTACTTGAACATGAGATTTGTTAAGAATATTCTCGGATGTATGTGTTGCTTCCCCCCAGAAGGTATGCAATGTTCTTGACTCATCAAGCATGGCACATGCCATTTGTTGGATTATTTTGTTCATTCTTTCTGCTACATTTTGTTGAGTCTTAGCTGTAGAAAATTGTCTTTTGATGCCATGTTGTTCACAAAAATTGAAAAACCCATCTGATATAAACTCTCCTCCTCTATCATATCTAAGACATTTGATTTTCAAATCTATCTCATTTTATACCAGAGCCTTGAATACTTTAAATTTATCAAATGCTTCATCTTTATATTGTAGTCAGCCAATCCAACACATTCTTCTAAAATCCTCAATGAAGAATATGAAGTATTGTTCACCACAAGAAGACTTATTTCTCATACGATCACACAAATCAGTATGAATAAGTTCAAGTGGCTTACTTGAATTACCTTCTTTAGCATTAAACTAAACTATGGTTTATGTTGTACCTATTTCCTGTAGGCAGCCCTTGGCTGCAAAAATTATGCCAAGAAACCAACTCAACCAGCCTTTAGGTTCAAGCTGGCCCTTGAACTAGAGGGGGCTCCCTCAGTTGTTACAAGGCTTTATTTAATGATGTTCACTTGTCACTGAGCAATAGCCTTTGAAGCACAATGGACAGATTTATGGTTTTAATTATGGGTGGTAGACAATCAATGACAATTCCTATTTATGATTTAAAGGCTCTCTCACAAGGTTCCCTTTGAAAGTGTCAACTTCCAGCCTAACAAAACAACTTGATTTGTATAAGAATTTAACCGAAGAATGTAAGGAGATTCCTAATAATTGTGTAGCCAGACTAATTACTTAACAACTAGAAATATTTGGGTGCATGTAGAAGATTTCTACAGCCCAACAAAACATATTTAAAAGGAAGCAAAAGGCCAGACTGAAACCAATTCTAAGAGGAGTTATTTCAGACAAATAGTCTAATAAGTTAATCTCTTTTAATGGCTATCAGAAAGCTCCAATAAAAACCTGTTAAAGAAGATTTATGATGAACAAACAGTCCAATAAACAAATCCCTTTCAAAAGATAATTATTTTGCAGACCTTCCTATAAACACTTTTATCATGTGTAGAAATAAGATATGAAAAATGGGAAAAACATACTCAAAGCACAAAATTTTGTCAAAACTAGAGCTATAAGGCTTTCATTAGAAGTACTACAACATAAGCTTTATTACAGAGTGAAGAGTCTTGGCATCAAAATCCCACACTCTTATTATTGCAAATGATCAAATACATAAAGATTACAATAAGATGGTTGTTGCTAACTTTTAGGAAAATAAAACAAAATCTTAACCAAGCGATCTAAAATGTTTAAATTAAAAACAGTCTCGGATGGACTCTCATTGAAATCTGCAACCTTTTAACTATTTCTAAATTTCTAATATATATTAAAAAGGCTCGCAAGCCTAACTATTTAATATAATTAAACAATTTCCTACTAATCTGATAACTAACCTAACACTTATTAACTAAAAAAAATGTACAAGCTTATCCCTCTATTTTAGATTACAAGGAAATGTGTGCTAACATCTGGGAGGAGAAGAAAATTAAATTAAGAGATTTGGAAGGCTTTTGAATCTGCTTGCTGACTCCTCCTTGCCACCTGTTGTTACCTGCATAACTGCCCTCAAAATCTGGAAATGCATTTGCTGATGTTCTCTGAGTTTAAAAGGCAATCTTTTCAATAATAAAAATAAGAGATTTGATAAAATTTCATCATTACATACAACTCCGCTTAAAAGAAAATCTTGATGTACATATCTAACCATTTTTAAGGCCAAGCATCCAACTAAAAGGAGCAAATTTTTTAAGTGCTTGATAGTGAGGATATGCAGCCCAGTCTATTCGTATGGTCTCTTTAACTATCGATGTACCTTTGCATCATCTTCCTTGAGAAACAAGGCTGGTCTCTTCTTTAATGAAGTAACTTTGACATATGGGCACCCAAGTCTGTATGAATATCAGAATATTCAATCCAAATCTAGTAAAGACTAATCTTGATAATGACAATGACATCTGCGCATATATCAACTTTCGAACGTGTCTCTAGGAGCACTTCTTGTTATTCATTGATATACAATTTAGCCTTTCCTTCAAAATTTTGCACTATAAAAGGACTAAAGGTATCCTCCTCCTTCAGAGCCTTAAAAAGATACATTGATATTTCTTCATTTTCTCTTAAAGGTATCCTCCTCCTTCAGAGCCTTAAAAAGATACATTGATATTTCTTCATTTTCTCTTAAAAGTTTTAGTGCTCATTGACCAAACTGCCCAATCACCTTTTATAATTAAATCTCCATCATGATTTCCTTTCTATTGGACTAAAAGTAAAGGCAACCTTAACATCGCCTCTTGCATCAGTTGATTTAACAACTCTAACAGGGTATGCTGGGATTTTCATTTACAGGACTGAAATCTAGAACATCTAGAGCACAACTAGATCCATACAAATTTCTCTTAAAGAAAATAACCCTGCTTCAGTGCAAATAGCTTTGACATCTACTCTTGAGAAATTGTCCTTCATCTCCTTATCAAGCCTGCAAAGGTGATTACACAAAGAAAACATGGCATATATTTTTGGAGAAAACGGCACTGAACATATGCCTTACAGAAAACTAGCAAAATATTTCTATTTGATCACAATTTCCGCAAAATATTTCACGTGCAACTAAATTGGGACCATCCTCCAAAAAACCCATGTCTCGGAATTGAGAAATTCATCTTTGTTTGCCCAAAAAATGATCCCGAAAATCACCTACTGAAGATACTGCGTTTTTAAATGAAGGATATAGTAAAAAATTTCTTTAACCATAAAATCCATTTTTTTCCCTCATATAACACATCAATGGTCAGCCATGATGAGAATAAGAAGAAAAATGGCAGTGGCTTTGAGGATGAATGCATGGGCATACTTTGGATCCCGAAAAATAATCCTGTAGCTTCCACGAATGCAATTATATGGTTGGATGATCTGGTGTTCACTGCTTCAATACACAGACATGCATATGCGAAGGGAACCACATGACCACACCCTCTTTTCTTGAGCTTCCATAGAGGGTTGAAGTATCAAGAGGTGCAGAGAGCATTAGACCTGTCACAAGGTGCTATATTAAACATGGAGATAATCCTGCAGCAACAAACTCTTTTCATTGTTATTGAAAACCATGAGTAGAAATTCGGAGGGGGTCCCTACTGGTTTGTGGTTTCGCTTATGGGGGTGTGAACTACTCCATATGATGTCACATGCCCAAGAGTTGTTTTCTAAATAACTAATTTCAGACCTAATTTCAGACCCCCCAACTGTTAAAGCTCGAATGACCCTAGGGGGTCCGAAATAAATTCAAACCGTTTGATTTGTTTTTTGATGACCTCTGTCATTTAGACATGCTCGGTCGTTACCCTTATGCTCTAACTTTGGCTTGGGAAAATATAAAAATCTCTTATATATAATTTTAATTTTAAATAAATATTTTCAAAATATTATATAATATATTTTTATAAAAATAATTATATAACGCCCGTAAGGCGTTTCTCGTCTGAAATGAACTCCCCAGAGCTTTCGTCTAATCTTAACGTTAGATCTTTTGTTAGACGATTGAACAAAGATCAGCCCTCTGATTAATAAAAAATAAAAATATTTTAAAATCATAGAATGCAAGCCAATAATACAGAGGACTAGAGCATGGACACGTCGGAGGAGCAGCAGACCGAAGAGGCTGCAACAGTTTCGGGGAACGCATGGGATGGATTACCAGGCACAAAATATCCCTAGGAATCGCCAGAGCGCTTGCATTTCTCCAGAATGGGTCATCCTCGCCGATCGTTCATGGAGGCCTGACACCGTTTAATGTGATGTTAGATGACCATTTTGAACCCCGTGTGGCTGAATCCGGGATCAAAGACCTTTTAAAAGTATCAACCCGCCCGGAAATCCTAAATTCTGTGTATGCTGCTCCTGAATCCCTTGACACTTTTAATCAAGGTGCAAAGGCCGATGTCTATAGTTTTGGGGTTGTATTATTAGAACTGGTCACAGGCAGAAGGGCTTCTGATGGTGGTTTTCCTGGTGGATTCAAAGGTAATTTGGCTGATTGGGTCCGTTCTCTGATGAAAGAAAACCACGGCGTTAGTGCACTAAACACAAGACTGTCCAATTCTGCTCCTACAACCCAAATGTTGGATGCTTTGAGAATTGGGTATCTCTGCACTGCAGAGTCACCCTCCAAGCGTCCCTCTATGCAGCAGGTGGTTGGTGTTTTGAAAGACATCCGACCAGACCCAGCTCAGATCTGATTCGTTTCAGCGTTGGCAAAAGCGCCCTGTAATCTGGTTACAGTATTTATTTGGCATTTAAAAGATAATTTTTGTTCCCAATTGCTGAAAACTTGCTAAAGGCTTTGGATTGGGACTATGTGTTCTTTTATTACTTCTTGTTTTGTTTTTCGCTTGGCTGTACATAAACTTGGCTACATTTTTATTTCCCAGTTTTCAAATGCGTTCCAGCCAAGACGCTTCTATGGCTCGGGGTTATATTGTCTTCTTTTAATTCGCATGTACTAAGCCATGGGGAAGAATGAACCCCTTTTTCTTGTTGTCAACTAAATTATAATGGAACCACTAACCCCTCTCGAGGGTTTTTGATCAGTTATATGGCTTAATGTACAGGCACTCGACCGGAATTTGGGTGTTTTTCATTGCATTGATTTTTCTCTGCGAGGTTGCAAAATTCTTCAAAGAAGGTTCACAATGGGAATCTCACCAATGGAATTTTTGCTTGCAAGTTGAGCAATTGCATAGCGAGAGACCTTTCCAGTGAAGGTGGAGAACTTTTCAAATTGCCAATCCATGTCACTCCAGGTTAGTTTCAGAACCTATTTTGAAAAAAACTTGCATTGTTTGCCCTTCTAGGCTTGTTGGAGTTTGCTAAACTCGAAGAGGGTTTTCTTCTGCATTACTCATTATGGGTTCTTTTCCTTTGCATGCCGAGTTTCCGGTACTGCAGCCTTGAGGGCTTTGAAGGAAATGGTTGCCTCTTCTGAGTTATTGCATTGCAGGGAAAGAGAAATTGTTAATCTGTGAATTTATGCAAAATGGTGACCTCCATCAATGGCTTCATGAGCTTCCTGGAATGCAGGCCAATACAGAGGACTGGAGCATGGACACGTGGGAGGAGCAGCAGACCGAAGAGGCTGCAGTTTCCGGGGAACGCATGGGATGGATTACCAGGCACAAAATACCCCTAGTAATCGCCAGAGTGCTTGCATTTCTCCACATTGGGTCATCCTCGCCGATCGTTCATGGAGGCCTAACACCATTTAATGTGCTGTTAGATGACAATTTTGAACCCCGTGTGACTGAATTCGGGATCAAAGACCTTTTAAAAGTATCAGCCTGCCCGGAAATCCTAAATTCTGTGTATGCTGCTCCTGAATCTCTTGACACTTTTAATCAAGGTGCAAAGGTCGATGTGTATAGTTTTGGGGTTGTATTATTAGAACTGGTCACGGGCAGAAGGGCTTCTGATGGTGGTTTTCCTGGTGGATTCAAAGGGAATTTGGTTGATTGGGTCCGTTCTCTGATGAAAGAAAACCATGGTGTTAGTGCACTGAACACAAGACTGTCCAATTCTGCTCCTACAACCCAAATGCTGGATGCTTTGAGAATTGGGTATCTCTGCACTGCAGAGTCACCCTCCAAGCGTCCCTTATCTCTGCACTGCAGAGTCACCCTCCAAGCGTCCCTCTATGCAGCAGGTGGTTGGTCTTTTGAAAGACATCCAACCAGACCCAGCTCAGATCTGATTTGTTTCAGCGTTGGCAAAAGCGCCCTGTAATCTGTTTACAGTATTTATTTGGCATTTAAAAGATAATTTTTGTTCCCAATTGCTGAAAGCTTGCTAAAGGCTTTGGATTGGGACTATGTATTCTTTTATTACTTCTTGTTTTGTTTTTTGCTTGGCTGTACATAAACTTGGCTACATTTTTATTTCCCAGTTTTCAAATGCGTTCCAGCCAAGACGGTTTTTTTGTTGTGAATATGGCTAGTGATTAAACATTTTTTCATATTTGCTTAGTTATATAGTTTCCTCGACTTAATTGATGTAAATCATTGTTTGAATTTGGAAATGTATATATGAGATATGTCTTGGTTGCAGGCTGGTCAAAGTGAAAAGATCAATATGCTGCAATCTAATTAGGCTTTGATATGTTACACAGTATTGGATATTTATAACCCCCAACACATGAGCACCAAAATTGTTAGGCCATTTATAGACACCATTGTTAACAAAAATCAAGGTGTGTCGATCCAATAATATTTATAACCCTCAAACACAGGGTCCAGAGGGAATACAGGCGAGAGCTCATGCATCTCGAGTGATCTCTGGTACTAAGCTTGCGCTACTAACTGTAAATCCTTGCTTTCCCGCGTACGTTGGAAAAGAGTTTCCCTTACCAAATGGAACAAAATATGCTCCATTCACAAGCATATCACGCACTGACTCCCACAACCATTCCCCGGGACAAGAAGAAGCAGCGTTACAAGCTTCACGCCGTGTCACCTGCTTCAAGCTATTGAATTGCGTGCATTGAGTGAGCGATATCAAAATTCGACAGTGTGAAGATTCAAATAACTTCTAAGAATTAATGGGTTTGAAATTTTAATTGCTTCCCAAAAAATTGTTTTGTTAGTAAGTTTTCGAAGACTCGAGGTTGGTTATCAATGGAGTTGCTTGAGTAATTATGTGGGATTTTGTTTTTTTGTGAGTGAGACTGAGACAGTTGGCTTAAAATATTCTTTTAATATGTTCACTATTTAGCATGTATACAGAGAAGTTCACACCCACTACTCGGAAATTTCTGGACACTCGTAAATGCTAGATTCCATGAATATTATCATAGACTTTTTACAACATTTACAAGCACCACATTTACAACTTTATATATAAAAAAACTAAAACAACACTTATGTGTTTTTTCAATATCATCACATTATTTGTGATTGTACTTTTCGAATAAATTAAATAATAAACCTAAATATTCATTCTAAATATATTTCTGATGCGTTTCTGCCCAATTTTAAACTGATCCACTAAAATATACTAAACATATATCTGCAAAAAGTGATTTTATTTTCTAATACTAAAATCCAAGTGTTTTCCTGAAGGAAAAAAAATGCAGCATCTTTTAAAACATGGTGAATCTTTTAACTATTTGGACTAATCTGTTTGTTTGGATCAAATTTACATGCTATTAACTAATCAATTGGCAATAACCTACTGTTCTTCGCCCTTTGATGAAAAATCAATCAAAACACAAAGCCGTCCTAACCATTCGAACAACAAAGAAGGGATGTTCCTCAACGCAGTCGTTGCTATCTGGTTTTAAAGTATTTTCAAGCTGGGATAGTCTTAGTGCGATGAACTTACCTTGGCATCCTCTGCATGACACCTGGTCCAAAGTGGTTGTATGTAACGGTTACCTTCATGTTTTTATCACCTGCATAGTCATCGTTGTGGCCTAACAACATTATCTGCATGCGTTCATACCTTGGAGAATAATTCCTCTCATGAAACCCTAACCTTAACTGTGAATGTTTTCGATTTTAGGCCATGAATTCCAACGAAAGCAGCAGCATGTTGATCCTGCAAGAGACTTGCACAGATGCATCGGGGTCTCTTGTAGTTTATGCTCCAGTGGACATCCCAGCCATGCATGTGGTTATGAGTGGGGGTGATCCAGCTTATGTTGCCCTCTTACCCTCTGGCTTTGCCATTCTTCCAGACGGACCAGAATGCAAGCCCCTTGCACTAAACCCTACTGGAAAGGGCGTTGGAGTCAACAGCCCGCGTGTGGGAGGATCACTTTTAACAGTTGCATTCCAGATATTAGTCAACAGCTTGCCAACAGCCAAACTCACAGTAGAATCAGTGGAGACAGTGAACAACCTCATATCCTGTACCGTGCAGAAAATCAAGGTAGCTCTGCACTGTGAAGATGCTTGACATAAATCTCTCCCTCTTAATCCTCACTGTCTAGTTTTTTTGTGTCCCCATAAGCTTTTTTGTTTTTGTTTGGTCCATGCCAATCAATGTTTAACGCGCAAGGTAAGGGGAGTTGGCATTGGCACTGGGCAGTTATGAGGGGATCTCAACACCAATTTGCTCACATTGAATTGGGTGTTGATTTGTCCCTCACAATAACAGCCACGGCCACCTCCTCCTGCCTGCTTTCACCTTTGTCCTGGGATGGACAACAATGGGATTACTGAGATCACATGATATATATAACTGAAAAAAATCATGAAGGATGCGTAGTGGAGTCAAGAACGCACCACATATATCCTTGCCAAGTGGTAAACAAAACTGAAACCAGCCAGACAAAGATTCTTTCCTTAGCAATGCAATTATCAAACAAACATGATGTTTGCACAAGCTTTACCACCATGCAAGGGTATTGGTTGGGGTATTGACTCCCCGCAAAATCTTAATCGTTTACTACTCTCATCTTTCAGTTAAACTCAATCATCCATTCATGTACATGATATGACATGATGGCATTGATATTATTTAGCTTTATTACAGGTTTTGGATGATAGGCTTTTGCATTTTTGTTCACTTATTAGGGTAGGTATGTTGTGTCTTTTGCTTGTTTAAATTCTGTTTATAATTCATTTCCTTTGTGCATAAGTCTGTGCATTAATGTGGTGTAGCAAAGGTTAATGCCTGCAAGAATTGAGAGTGTTAGTCAAATTTTTTTGGTTTCCTACATAAAAATCAAGCCGGTTTTGTTTTGAAAGCCCTTTTTTTCACTGCAATACAGAAAGTTGGTATGGTCATTTTAGCCTTTTAACTGCGTGCTATCAATTACATATTTAAATTCAAGCAAAATAGTGAATGTGTCAAGCATGTTATATCATATAATACAAAGCATTGACAATGATTGTATCAAGCTTTGATTCTGCCATTTTTTTGTTACCAAATTTTGAAATATTTACATATTGCATACCTTGTTTTCACTACAACAATTTGATGCCTTTTTGGCCTACCAAATTGATGGTACAAATTATGTTTTACATTTAAACATATGTTTTTGATTGAAACATCATAGGTGAGTCCTGGATCACCTGATTATCGAGCTGGATTCCATCCTGGAGATGTCGTTGTTCAATTTGATGGGAAATCAACTAAAAGCATCAAGGAGGTGAGTTGGAGCATGTTTTTTTATAATCAACAGCACACAGCAATAGAGAAATGTCATGATTTCTAATTTCTTATTAAATGCGCTGCAACAGATTGTTGAGATAATGGGTGACAAAGTTGGAGTGCCTTTCAAAGTAATTGTGAAGCGATTAAATAATATACAATTGACATTGACTACAGTGCCAGAGGAAGCCAGCCCAAATCTATTTTGAGTACGGAGGGTAATATGAATTTTATTTGCATTAATTGGATTGGGTTTTTGTGAAGCAATTCATCATCTATTGAATGTAGCAGAGAGAGGGTCAGCTGGTTTGCATCAACTACCTTCACAGATGTGATTGAGAGCTCCAAAATGAACCCATTTTGTTTTTGCATGTTGAATTTAAGAGATCTACGAATCCCAAGTCACGTGAAAGGAAGCCGCCTCTTGGGATTTGGATGCAGTAATAATGCTACTCAGAGTTAAAAGATTCGGACTTCATTAAGCATTTCTTGATCTTTCTGTACAGAGGAAGTTTAACTTCTCTCTTGAGCAGTTTCAATTATATCCATTTGACTTTTGGCAACGTTGAGGTTTATTTTGATTTTGTGTTTCGATATTGCTACGTTTTGGTTGAATAGATCCAACAAATTTCTTTGTTATTCCTGCTTTTCCATTTCTCTTTATTTTCCAAGTGCTAACCTCAGTCTAAATCAGGCTTGTTTGCCCAGGTTTGACCTGTTCTAAATTGTTGGTCTAGGTTGACAAAGTTTTTTTGCATATGGCAATTCAAAGTAGCATATACTGTATTTGATGCCTTTCTGGCCTACCAAATTGATGGTACAAGTTATGTTTTACATTTAAACATATGTTTTTGATTGAAACATCATAGGTGAGTCCTGGATCACCTGATTATCGAGCTGGATTCCGTCCTGGAGATGTCGTCGTTCAGTTTGATGGGAAACCAACTAAAAGCATCAAGGAGGTGAGTTGGAGCATGTTTTTTTATAATCAACGGCACACAACAATAGAGAAATGTCATGATTTCTAATTTCTTATATAAATGCGCTGCAACAGATTGTTGAGATAATGGGTGACAAAGTTGGAGTGCCTTTCAAAGTAATTGTGAAGCGATTAAATAATAGACAATTGACCTTGACTATAGTGCCAGAGGAAGCCAACCCAAATCTATTTTGAATACGGAGGGTAATATGCATTTTATTTGCATTAATTGGATTGGGTTTTTGGATTGGGTCGTTGAGCAATTCCCCATTTTGGATTTCCTTTCTAGTGTGATCTTTAATGTTTATTGTTGAATTTTCCAAATGTAATTGCTCAACGATGTTTCGAAAATATCATTGGAAGTAATTATCAGTGACAAAAAACTGTGCCTGTCTAAATTAGCACTAGAAAATCAACATATTTTGCTTAACTTGGAGGATGTGGGATGTTGCTTTGGGGAATGCAAATGCATCATGAATTGTGACTACCATGAAGAATGATGGCCATCACCAAAAGGTGTCCATACTTAAGAGAAATGACCCATATGGGGAACAAGAAATAGGTGCGCTAGTACAATAATGAGATGGGTGTTTCCACCCTTAGTGTGATCACCTTTACAGCAGTAATACAATATGCGTTCCTTTATGCCATGTTAATAGATCCACCTCCATGATGCTTGCATACCAATGGTTACCTTTACGGTACTAATTCAATATGTGTTCATTTAATTAGATCCACTTCCATGATGCCTATGCCTACATCACAACCCAAGACATAGGCATGTCCATCAAAGCAGGGAGTTACTGCCTACCACCGGGAAGGGAAGTCAACCAAGCCATAAAACCAAGAAACATGAAGATGAACTAAAAGGACTAGTTATTGTCGTACACCTAAGGGAAAGTAGCATACTTTTACACTCATCCCATATGGCTTTGCAGGGCCATAAATTGCACGCATTTGGGCTTTCAAATAGCGTGGTGAAATTTTTTTTGGGTACCCCTGTGGAAGGAGGGGTAGCAGGGAGCATTGACGGTTTGTAGTTACATGCATATTCTATAGCTTTGTTGTTTTCAATGTTAAAATATTTGCATTAGCTGTGTTTAGGATAATAGAGCTATGGGATACCTCTTAATTTTCATTTTACAAAAGAGTTGTGCGTACATGGCTGGGACTTAAGATGCTTGAACTGAACGAACTTGTTATAGCCTAGCTTAAAGAGAGAGAACCAACTTTTCCTGTTGTAACAAAGGGTGTTCTTGTGCCACAGGTGAGCTCGTCGATTCGTTTTTGCTTTTTATTGCACTGGTTATAATCAAATGTTTATGCAATAAAGCTATAATGGAAGTTAGTCTAAACATTCTTAATAGATGGGACGGTTTTACTTGTATGGTTTCTAATAAGGTCTTTGTGTTCTATTTCCTAATTCCATTCTTGCGTTAATAATTGAATTTTAACTCAGTTTACCTCTGTATAATGTTGTTTTTTGCATATGGCAATTCAAAGCAGCGTATAATGTACTTGATATCCTTCTGGCCTACCAAATTAATGGTACAAATTATGTTTTACATGTAAACATATGTTTTTGATTGAAACATCATAGGTGACTCCTGGATCCCCTACTTATCGAGCTAGATTCCATCCCGGAGATGTCATCGTTCAGTTTGATGGGAAACCAACTAAAAGCATCAAGGAGGTGAGTTGGAGCATGTTTTTTATAATCAACAACACACAACAATAGAGAAATGTCATGGTTTCTAATTTCTTATATAAATGGGCTACAACAGATTGTTGAGATAATGGGTGACAAAGTTGGAGTGGCTTTCAAAGTAATTGTGAAACGATCAAATAATATACAATTGACCATGATTATAGTGCCAGAGGAAGCTAGCCCAAATCTATTTTGAGTACGAAGGGTAATATGTATTTTCTTTGCATTAATTGGATTAGGTTTTTGTAAAGCAATTCATCATCTCTTGAAGGTAGCAATGAGAGGGTCAGCTGCTTTGCACCAATTACCTTCACAGATGTGATTGAGAGCTCCAAAATGAACCCATTTTGCTTTTCCATGCTGAATTTAATAGATCTACCAATCCCAAGGCACGTGAAAGGAAGCTGCCTCTTGGGATTTGGATGCAGTAATAATGCTACTCGGACTTCACTAAGCATTTCTTGTTCTTTTGTACAGAGGAAGTTTAACTTCTCTGTTGAGCAGTTTTAATTATTTCCATTGGACTTTTGGCAACGCTGAATGATGGCCATCACCAAAAGGTGCCCATACTTAAGAGAAATGGCCCATGTGGGGAACAAGAAATAGGTGCGCTAGTATAGTAATCAGATGGGTATTTCCACCCTTAGTGCGATCATCTTTATAGTGCCAATACAATATATGTTCCTTTATGCCATGTGTCCTAATAGATCCACTTCAATGGTGCCTGATACCAATGGTCACCTTTACAGTGATAATTCAATATGTGTTCCTTTAATGAGATCCACCTCCATGATGCCTTTGCCTACATGCCAACCCAATACATAAACATGTCCATCAAAGCAAAGAGTTACTGCCTACCATGGGGAAGGGAAGTCAGCAAATCCATAAAACCAAGCACCATGAAGATGAAAGTAGCATACTTTTACACTTCATCCCATATGGCTTTGCAAGGCCATAAATTTCACTCATTTGGGCTTTCAAATAGCGTGGTGAATTTTTTTTTGGGTACCCCTGTTGAAGGAAGGGTAGCAAGGAGCATTGATAATTTGTAGTTGCATGCATATTCTGCAGCTTTGCTGTTTTCAGTGTTAAAATATTTGCATTCGTTGTGCTTAGGCTAATAGAGCTATGGGCTACCTCTTAATTTTCATTTTGCAGAAGAGTTGTGC
>APFE030515592.1:0-28107 GCA_000404065.3 Pinus taeda
ATCATCACCAAACCATCTGTCGTGTCGTTATGTGTTCAAGAGCTCAGTGCAAATAAGCCATTCATCTGCAAAATATCTGTCATTCATCTTGACCATCCCTGAGTCAGTCCTTGCAACTAAATTTCTTCAACTTGATCTATGATTTCGTGTTGTGGGCTTGCCTGCGATGGATCGCTTTCTATCGACTTCATCTCATTATCTAGAAAGATGATCTAGGAATCGTCAGTACCTTGAGATCTGCATGCCTCAATGGCAGGTTTCTCGCCTTTGACGACAGTTTACATCATTGACTTTCGATCAAAGGATTCCATGACATGTTTGACATCAACACATCTTATCACATTTCATGGATTGTGCTGAGTACGTTGAGAGCCATTGTCATTATTGGTGGTTTCTCTCACGCTTGTTAACAGTTTACATCATTGAATGGTAATCAAGCGGTTTCTACCATGTTCGACTTCAACACATTCAATCGCATGGATAGAATCGTACTATTTCGGGACGTAGAAATGAAGACCCTAGATCTAGTTTCCACCATCCAGGTTGCGAGGAATTTTGTATTCATTATATTATGAACTATTCATAAACAGATGGCTGCGTCCATACCGTGTCCACATGTGTCTGTACTTATGATGTGTTACGAAATCATTCCTATATCAGAGCAGTAGTTAGTCTTCTAGTCAGTTTTCAGTCTCTTAGTCAATTTTATCTGAGTATGGAATGCCTACCTCAGCGATGATATGATCTCATATATATATTTTGCATTGAATGTTTTTACAGGTTCCAACCGGGCTCTCCGCAAGATGATCCTCGAAATGATAAATCACTTCACTCTTCCTATATGATAAATGAAAAATCCTCATATACTACAGACTTCACACTTTAGGGGGCAATCTATTACACAAAAATATCGTCACCTTGATTATTTGCAATCAGTGTAGGCCTATCATTACCTATACCAGCTCCCTAAGCAAGTCTTAAACCTCAGCTCTTCAAAACAAGCTTGAGAAAAGAGAGAAAGACATCAAAAAAGCAATGTAACTCTAGTTCCGCACTTTCTCTTACTTTTGCCTGCAGGCCCGCACCTTCTGTTCAGGAATCTGCGTACTTATACGCTCTGTATGTAAAGGGAAGGGTGCCTACCCCTGTAAAAGTCAAAAGGAGCAATCTTTATCTTAAAAAACTCATCTTGGGTTAATTCTAGAGTTTTCTAGAAGCATTTTTTACGTGGATTGTTCGCTCCAAGTGGTTCATGCATCCCATCATAGGAGGAGCTATCCCTTTGAAGGAGGATTCTATCCCTTTGAAGAAGGAGCTGGTAACTGATCTCCATTGCACTATAAATTCAGGCATTGGGTCAGTGGCCAGGGAGGTTAGAAGCTGAACTTTTGAGGGTAAATGCTAGTGAAATCAAGACTTCCTATTGAGCTTAAGAGGAGAGATCACATACCTTTTTGGCTTCATTGGGGAGTGAGTGAAGCTTGTCAAAGTAGAGGAGACTTCTTGTTGGACCCTGGGAGGAGCTTGTACAGCTTCAAGGCAAAGGTTGTAAGGTTCTTCTCCTTTTGAATTAATACAATCAAGCTCATTTTTCTCAACAAGTATCTCATGTTATTTGTTTCATGGACTCCTTGACTTTCATGTTAAATATGTTTTATAATATTGGATATTCAGGTGCTATTTAATCGTTTGCCTTGTTTGTGCTTGCAGGTTTGCGACAAAGGAACTTACTTGGATCAAAGGAGCAAAGGCATCTCCGAACTTGCGTTGGACATGAGGTAGGCCCTTAAACACATTTGTTTGCCATTATTTATAAAGCACATCTAGAGAAAGATAGTGTCTGGTTGGTTTTTTTTTCATTAGGTCTTCATTAGATTCTAGGAAGGTCTGTCTTGTCCGCAAGATCAACTCATTCCGCGTGACAATAAGGATGACTGATAAGCACTCAGAGAAACCAGCAGAGACAAAGCTGTAATTTTTGCACAGAGCAGCTCATAAGGACTACATACAGGTTACAAAGATTCAGATCAAAGGCCTCCAAGACAAGGAAGTTTTAGACCACAGCAAGAATTGAAAAGTAAGGCCATCTGACCTGCTGTTCTTGGCTTTTCACCAGGAAAAGCCATCACCAAGTGGAGCCACTGTTAGATTCCTATACCAATAGGTTTCATTTTTCATGATTGACAGTGGAAGTGCTAAATATGACCATCCTTGCATGCTGCAAAGGTTCCATATTTTGTATATAGACAAGGAAAATTAAAAAATGAAAAGAGGGTATGCCTCAAAGGAATAATCAAAAGGCAAGAAAATCAATTGGTCAGAAAAAATAGTGAAAATGAATCCCAAACCAAAGACCAGGAAAGTGGCCAGTAAAAACACCACAGTTATCTTATTTGTAAGTCCACAATGTGCAAATATTACCACATTTGATGGATGGCCCAACAGTTCAATCTGGACCATGCCATGTTTAAATTTGTTGTTGTAGAATAGAGAATGAAGATCTGCCCAAACAGTTCAAGCTTGGAAAATGAGTAGCTAGGTAGAGAATTTAAGGAGCCCAACTGCTTAATCTGGGCCCCTGGAAGAGATAAGGGAACATTTAGATAGGAGGACAATCAAAATAAAAGAGGACAATCAGGGTTTGCTAATCTGAGTGCACCCAACTCAAAGGAATAAAAAATGTTAGGTGTATTAGGCTGAGTAGGTAGTTTGAGGTTGCAGAAGCAAGTTTGTAATCACCTTTTGTCTTGTCAAGAAGGACTCATCTCATTTATGGCATTGGCACCATGGTAGATGTTTGGTGATACAACAGTGGAAGCATGACTAATTTCCCCTTTCATTCCCCCAGAAATCATTCACTAACATCCCCTCAAGGACCTTGGATCTTCCCAATAGTCCATTTCAATCTGTCTTATAAAGAATGCTAAGTGAAACTCTGAGTTCACTCAGTTAGAGGAAACCACATTTCTTGTGTAAAAATGGTCATTCCATACTCTTTCATTTCCTTAGCATTTATCCATTCATTTTTATTTTCATAAAAGTCATATTAACACCTAACCCTATTGTATAGCTCCCTAAATCATTTTCCCACCCCTATTCTACAAAAAACTATATTAAAAACCCAAAAAATCTAAATATCCCCACCCATTGGCAACTATAGCCAAATAATATAAGTTTGGGAAATATTGAGTCCATTTGGGACTCTATATTAACCCTTCCACGTTCATTAACCCTTGGGATTTATTTAGCGCCCGGTTAAATAAATAACCATATCAAACCATACCTTGTTACCCTTTGCGCATACATTTCATTTGGGTTTCATTGATATCCGATTAATGAATAACCACAACCAGGCGGAATATAAAACCTATAACCTAAGGTCTAAACCTACCCGAAACTATACAAAAATTGAGGTTTATCGTGTGCAGTCCTCTGATAAGCCTCGATCAAATCGCACTCCCGCCCACCGTCGGATCACCCCCCACAGATCCGACGGTCCTCATCCATATTGGGCGCCCCTCAGTAACGGTACATTAGTACCCAATGGTCGACGGTTTCACCGTCATACACCGGGACACCTGTCGGCCTCCTATTGCATCGGGCCGCCTCTGACAATTACTGCTCCCGTACCAAAGGCGGTCCGATGGAAACCGCTTACCGCCCTCCCCTTTTGCCTGTGTCACCGCATGACGTTGCATCCACGTCACCTGCCACTGCACTGTACCTGAGCCATGTCATCTGTTGACGTCACCACCCCACCACCGTGTCATATGCCACGTCATCACATACGTTAGCAGCCAAGTCATCCGCCGTACCCACTACACAACAAAAAGGACGTCATGATGACGTCGTCCCGGAAAAGCGCCAAAAGCACCAAAAGGTCCAAAATTTGATTAAAAGTCGTGAAAACGACTATTTTCACCCATTTTCTATGTTGTGAGCCCGCAAACATCGTGCATGCACCTTACGACCAAATTTCCGCCAAAGCTTCTACAGTCCATCAACCTGCAATTCAGCTCTGCAGCCCGACTCCATAGCTCGACCTCTACCTACTAACTGTCCTCGACGCCTTAGAAACAGGTATTTATCCATATTTCCGCCTGAAAGCCCTATTTTTCATAGTTCTCTATTTAAAATTGCTGAAGAAACCTATAATTTGCATCCTAAGGCGCTCCTACCTGTCACTCATTATCCTGCATACACCATCTGAACTATTGATTCTCAATAAACCTGCAAGTTTGAGCTCATTCCCTCTGTAAACGAGCCATTACAACACTCTTTGCATTCATATTCGCCCACAGAAACTCCAAAAAGTTGCCCAAGCATTGATTTAAAGTGGTCGAGCGCCCTGCTTTCTCTGTGTTAACCTGTTTTCTAAAGGGAAACCTTCGGCTTCCATCTCCCTCTGCAAACTTTTACCCCTTCAAGCAAAATTCAACCCCATTTTCTCGGCATTCTATCCACAGAGCCTGCAATTCGACAAATTTATGTAAAAAACCCATTCTAAATGCTGCAAATTTGTTGTTTCCATAAACTCTATATAGTGAGGTTGGTTTGAAATAAAAAAAATCAGCTTTCATACTTCTGACAATAGCCTCAGAGCCTAAATTCTACTTCCTATTGTTGTTTACACCTATATTGCAATCAATACAAGCAGTATAAAACATGGAGACTCCAGTAGCTCTGAACATTGCTCCATTGAATGTTCCACACATGGATTTAGAATGGTTACCTTTGGCAAACAGGGACTTCTAGAACAAGGATATGATGGGCCTTAATTCTCACCTCAAAATTGTGTGCCAATTCAAAAACAATTGCAGAAATAACACTGATATCCTAGGAATTTGGCAATCTAGTATGCCAATCTACTTCCTCCCATCAGTCAATGTGTTGCCCGATTTTCATTCATCTGTGTCATGCGAACTATGACCCCACTCAGAGAGAAATTCTCACTCCAGGTGGGTCTGTGCTATTCTATATCACTCCTCAATCCATAAATGAAATGCTGAATTTTGAGCCACCCCAGCCACTAGTTCCTCTTACAATGAAACTTCTGCTTGACAAAGTTGCAAAGCTCTCTAGTTTAGAAATATCAAGGGTAGGTTAGTTATTTATGGATCCACAGTGCCAGTACAATCATCCTCCACCCTATCATCAGGTCTCATTTAATGAAACAGGCAGGCTCATGGTAGATATGATTTCCTACATTCTAGGATGAAAAACAGGAGAATTTGTGGATGAAACTGTGTTTCTGTTATTAACCATGTTCACTCCAGGACAGCCCCCTCCTGTCATGTATGACTATGCCACCTTCATAGCAAACAAAATAAATGAACAATTCATGATGATGGAGAGAGAAAGAGTGTTTAAATACACCTCCTAAATTTACCATCTGCTATTGTACTATCACCCTGACAGTTTCAAGGTTCCTCTCAAGGGACTAGACTCAAAAGGAGAGAGGAGATCTATCATCTATTGGACCTCAGTTTTCCATGAAGTCCACCATTCTCCATACACACATTGTGAATTTGTTGACCTGTTCATCTACCTAGCCACTTGCCTATTAATGATGACTCCTCCTAGTAGACTCACTGCTGAAATGCAAAGAATCTTGCATCTTTCAAAGGGCTACAACATTGGTGATTGGTACTTCTACCAAAATCACACAGTGATCAGAATTTATGGATGTGAGTTGCCCCCCTATAAGCTGCCAAGATATGTACCCATGAGACTTTTTGCCTTGGAATATTTCAGGCAGTTCAGTAATGCAAACTTGACTCATTTCCATGGGAAAAACAAGCAGGCACAGCTTAAAATCAGACATCAATTGGGTCCCTTTGTTTTCAACAAAAGGGAAGAAGCATGGAAGGATGCAGACAATATGCTAATCAACAAGAATGGGTAGAGGGAACATTAGATGATGAAGAGCTAACTGAAGAAGAAAAATTAGAGAAAGATATGAAAGAAATTGAGAAAAGAATTGACCTAGATTATGTTGCACAGGTCACCTTCACACAGCCTCAACCGATTGGAGCAAGCACATCAACTGCTACATCTTCACGGCAGCCAGCTAAAGAAACCATTTTACCTGCACGGAAAGGAAAGGACATTGAGCACTCAGAACAGCAAAGCACAATGGAAGAGCAACCATCCTCAAATCAGGAAAAGGGTCAAGAACAAATCCCTTCAACACAAACAAAGACACCTGAAATCCCTGTGCTGCAAACTCCTCACAATGAGGAAAGAGGTAAACATAGGGATAGAACAGAGGGCACACCCACAGGGGCATCCACAGATCATCAAGGGGAAAAGAGACAGAGGGTAAACCCCTATGCCGAGGAGGAAATTACTGAGGAAACTACAGACAATATCAGAGGTGAGGGGACTTCTGAACAGCAGATCCCTCCTATTTTGGAGACATCGGCCAGCTCCTTTCAGCAGGAGAAAGAGAGACAACCAGGTGGGGAGGTTTCATCCTCCAAACAGCAGACCCAAAAGGGCTCAGATATCAAAAAAGCATTCACAGAGATCAAAGCTAGAAACGAGCCAATAAGGTTTTAGCTTTACAATCAATTGATGAGAATGGCACCAAAAAATCAACAAAGGCTGATGGTAGCCTATGATATGGAAGCAGGGAAGATGACTCTTAGTCACTTCAGACCAATGGTACAATAGCCACAGTCAGCTGCAGACTACATTAGAACCAATCTGGAGGTCCTGGCCAAAGACATACATCCAATAGACCAGATTGAATTGCATAAGCAGGCTGGAGAAATGGTTTACTCCATGCTAGCAGATAAGGCTCTAATGGCCCATAGCTTGCAGAACTCTTTGTATAATACTTCTGCCCAATTAGAGCTGGAGAAAGCCTCATCATTGGCCAAGGATAATAGGATAAAATCCTTGGAGGAAATCATTATAGAATTGGGACATGATCCCAAAGATCCCAAAGGCACACAGGCCTTAATCAGAAAAAAGGAGGAAGATATAGTAGCCTTGAGAAAACAAATGAAGCTGCCAGCTACCATACACCCTCAAACTGCAGATATAGCACAACAACAGGAAGTAGAGGATGCGGTTAGCCTACTTATGAGGATGAACCAAAGGCTGTTAGACACAGAAAAAGTGTTGGAAGAGGCTCAACAAGGGAAACAGCGATAGTTGGCCCCTCAACCATCCCAAACAGCTCCAATAATTACAACTCCTCCTACAACAGTCATTACAGTAGTACCTCCCCCAGATTCAACTTCAGCAGCAGGTGCCTCAACTTCAGTAGCAACTACAACAGCAGCATTGCAAGAGACCAGCTTGAGCATGGAAGCTATGTTGAAAGAAATTAAGGCTCTGGAATTACAAATGGCAGAAATGAAGGAGGCCAAGGAAAAGCTAGCCAAGATTGAGGCTAGTTATGATAAATCAAAGATGACAGTTGCCGAGAAGACTAGAGAAGTGAAGGCCCTAGAGAACAAGATAAAGGCCTTGGAGAAAGACCTCACTCTCCATAGAACCCTGACCGAGATAAAAACAGTTTTGTGGGATAAGATTGGAAAATCTATTGCTGATCAATGGACAGCAATACAAACCATTTTTGACCAGATAGAATTGATGGCAGTAGCTCAATATGAAACTCATAAGGCCAGAGCATTATTGGCAGATAAGCCTGAGCAAGCCAATCAATTGATTCACTTTTTGAATACTCGTACTGGTGAGCAGTTGGCAGCACTGAACATCCAGAACAGGACAGAGACTATTGTAAGAGTCAAGAAGGTGCTGACCATGACAAATTTTGTCCAAAATATAGAAAGAAAATGCCAAGAAATGCAAACAGAGGTAAATGCCTTCAGACAGAAGCTTTCAAATTTGCAAAGCAAAGGTTTACCCAGCCTGGTCACTAGCACTGGAAGGCTGCTAAAACAGGAACAATATGTAAACAGGCTGAGTACCTATGTGCAAAATCAAATTACAACATCGTCAAGTGGCTCAGAAGAGGCAGTCCCTCCCACAGGGAAAAGTTTATATGATAAAATGGAAGATTTATTTTACATTGAGCATGAGATAGCACATCTCTTTCCAGTCTGGCCAAGTTATTATACATACATTGAAGCTGATGAGATATTATTTAAATTAAGAAAACATCATTTACCAACAGATCAGTGGTGGCAAAACCTGCTTGAGATTCTAAAGTAGTTCTGATTCTCTTCTTATTTATTGTTTGCACAACAAGAAAATTGTATAATATGGCTCTGCTATCGAAAATTCAAATCGACAATGGATGAAATTAGCACTAAAAGGCATTCAAACAAACTACACAGGTGGCAAATGAGAGCACACCCAGGACAGCACAGCAGCAAAGTGGTCATCCACCGACTATCAGAGTCAAAGGGTCAACAACAAGCAGGACACCTGCAACAGCCAGTAAAGCGCATTTATTTCCTCAGTTATTGTTGCGCGTTTTTTCCACATTAGTTATTGTTTCTGCCAGAGTAGATGGATAAATTTATGTCCAGATATTTCCCTATGGGATATTTTGTAAACTGCTATAAGTACTTGTTAAAGAGATGTATTATTGTTGGCTGGTGAATATCATTCTGGACCTGTGCTGTATATTTTGAGAACTCTTCAGAAATAAAAATTGTCGGAATGCTTTGTTGGTGAACTTACTGTTGTGGGATCGATGGCAAAAGGATAGATTGTAGGATTCTCGTGTTAATGCATGGATCAATAAGTCTTCTGTACTCTCATTTTACTGTATTTGTGTCTTATTTATCATCTAAATATCATGTTCTAAGTTACAAGAAAGAAGAATAACCCAGAATTTACTTTGTTGTACTCTTAGTTCAATTCCTGTAATTTTTTATGTTTTCCACAGGACTAGCATAGGCAAGAATTCTTGATTGCTCTTGTCTCCCTGGCTCTTTCACCCTAAACATCATCAAGGAATTCTTAACTGCTCCCTGAAATGTTTATACAATTTCCCTCTGTTAATATAATGAAATATTCTTAATTGCCTTTCATTTCTTTACTTCAGTTCATCTTATTTCAGCATCAAAATTTTTCTGTGTTTAATTATCTTGCTCTGTAGTTGTCTTATTGCCAAAGAAACCATCCCAGAGGCTCATCCCCATTAGACTCCATCAACCCAATGTTCTGAACTTCCCTCAACTTACTGCCCCATTCTATTGAATGTCACCTTCCAAACACCAAACAAAAACTTGTACTTCATAACTAGCCTAAGATATTCCAAGACAAAGCTAAATTGCAAAGAGAGAGCCCTCTCTGGTTGAAGGTAGGCTAGGACCTGTAGCTAAAATATTGGTTAGTGGTTACCTCGGTCGTATTCCCTCTAGGAGGCAGGGAACAACCTGAGTGATAACAAATCCTTCTATGCCACGTGATATGCGGATGGCTCGCTAGAGTCATTTGATGCCTAGGAACACTGGGGGTCAACAAATTTCCTACCAAACAACATTCTTTTCATGGTTACAATGTCAGAAAATCACCTTGGAAGACTGGTCGTACAACGGCACTGATTTTCGAGAACCAGATATGCTCTTGCCAGATGGGGAGGACTTCGATGATGAAGGTAAAAAAACCAAACCAAATTTTGATTTTGATGTTTTTTAATTGTTTTTAGTATATGCATGCTTATAAGATTTTCCTTGTGCATGTAGATGTTGGACCAGAGCAGCCATCTAGGATGTCCCCGATAGCCAAGCACTATCCTCGTCCTATTGATGTTGTCGCCCCTTATCAGGAATGGAGTGATAATGAGGAGGCGATTGCGAGGAACCTCGAGGGATTGACTCATGGTATCCCTGAGTATGCTCGGATAGGAGACATGCCTCGGCAATACAAGAGGCACACAGTGGGAGTCTCAGATCAGATCCGTCGATTACTAAGTCTTGTAGTACGAACTGTCTCATGCTATCATGACCACCATGCCAAGTAGTTCCTAGGTCCAGTACTTACATATTTTTTAAGGCCTGTGTGCCATGGATGTATGAGGCTTGTGAGTCATCGATGTTATTGGAGACATACATATTATTTTTTGGGGTTTTGATGTATCAAACATTCTCACATATGTATATATGTTATATTTTCCTGTCTATTATGGTACAAATGTTTTGTCTTATCTTTTACATGTTTCACAAATGTCTATCCAACACATAATTAGCTAATGCATGTGTTAATGTATTCATGCCTCTAGGAATATGATGATATGTGATATAATCAAAATGCCTTTCCAATAGACAGATACGGAGAGACATTCGTAATATTTGAGGGTTCTTGATGGAATATTTCCCGTTGAGTTGAAGGACGACAACATGTGAATCTAGGTTGACAACCAATTCTTTGATGCCCAAAGTGATGGCTTCTAATAACAGTTTGATGACCGCACTGTATTCAGTAATGTTGTTGGTTGTATGACCTAGGCAGATACCTTGAAGCTTAATCAACTCACTGTTTGGGTTGTATATAGCCCATGCTGCGGATGATAGGTTCCAAGTACTTCAGCAAGCACCATTGATGAAACCGACATGAGGAGCTGCAGACATCTGCAAAGCACGAAAAGTATAGTAAATAGAAAAGTTGTTTGAAAACTTCCACACAAAACCACACTGTATAGAAATGAATCACACACTAATGTACATAAGTAACCATGCAAGATGACCTAAGCATAGTACTTTATGAGATAAAGCCCATTTCAGGGCTTATCAAGAGGATTTCCTTCATAATTAATAAGTTCATAGGCTCCTTTCTACAAAACATGTTTTACAATATAGGGCCCATGCCACATAGGTTCGAACTTTGCTGCCCCTAGCACATCATTAGCTTGGTCATATAGCAGGAACAAATCACCTTCAAAGAAAGCGCGAGGGGAGACCGATTGGTCGAAATGGGATTTGACCCGTTTCTTCTGTGCTTCAATGACTAAGGTAGTGAGATAGCGAGTCTCGTCCAATCGTTCCAAACATAAGAGGCGTTCCTCTTGAGGTGATGTTTCAGGGAGGAGTTCAACAACTAACTTAAGTGAAGGAATCTCACATTCAATTGGCAATGATTCTTCTAGACCATAGACCAACTAGAATGGTGTGAAGCCAGTGGCGTCTTTGGTTAAAGTTTGGTAGGCCCATAAAGCTGAAAAAATCATGAGATGCCAATTTGACTTGTGCATCCCAATAGTATGCTGAAGCATGGTGACTAAAACTTTGTTCACAGCTTCAACTTGGCCATTGGCCTGAGGGTAATATGGGTTCGAGCCATCATGGCACAAGCCCAATGTAGATGTTAGTTCTGCCATCATGTAATCTTTGAAATGGGAGCCATGATCTATGACAATGGCCTGGGGTACGCCGAACCTGGAAATAACATGGTTAAAAAGGAATTGAGTTGTTGTCTTACCATCTATCAAATATGTAGGCATCGCTTTGGCCCATTTGGTGGAGTAATCCACAACATCGATAATGTAGCCACGTTCCCCAGCCCAATGAGGGTTACAAGTCATATAATCGATGCCCCATTTGGCAAAGGGACCAATGATAATGATGGGGTATAGGTGAACGGGTGGGGCGCGCATCTTGCATTGGTAGATTTGGCATTTGTGACACTTGCGAACAGCAAGAAGGCGATCTTTGAAGATGGATGGCCAAAAATAACCAGCGTGAAGGATTTTCTAAGTTGTAGCGTAACCAGACATTTGACCACCACATGCCCTAGAGTGGCAATCATTGAGAACTCTTTCAGCTTCTTCAATCGTGAGGCATCGACGAAAAACAAAATTGACACTAACACGATATAAAGTATCACCAATAATCTGGTAGGGTTGAGAATGATGCCAAATCCTTTGACGATCATCTTTGGTCAACATGGACTGAAACATGGAGGTTTGGAGATACACGATGATATCACCGTACCATAGATCAAGGGTGCTAATCAGGAAAAGGGTGTCATCTAGGAGTTGTTCATTTGCACCAGCAGGGAGAGCTTTTGAGGGAAGGGAATAGATCAATTCTGCGAAAACAAGTGACTTATTAGATTTAGCCATAGTGAAGACCAAATCGAATTTCTGCAGGATAACGATCCATTTAGAATAATTTCCCCCAACAACTAACAAGTTAGGATGTAGGTCATAGGGTTGCACTCAGAAATCACTGTAGTCGTTCGTAAGAGAATATAATTCTGAAAACGTTGAACAACCTAGAAGGTGGCCAAAGCCAACTTCTCGACATGTGCATAACACGTTTCAGTGTCAAGGAGATTCTGAATCAGGTAGTAGATGACATGTTCAGCACCTTCATTGTCGTCTTGAACCAATACCATAACTATGGTGCTAGGGGTTGCAGCTAGGTAAAGGAAGTAATCTTGATAATAATTTGGTGGATGCAATAGAGGAGCATTTATGAGGATAGCCTTAAGATAATCAAAAGATTTTTGGGCTATCTCGTCCCATGCAAAGGGTGTTCCTTGTTTAAGCAATCAGGTAAATCCCGTAGCTAGCCTAACGTAGTTGGGTATAAAATGACGAAGAAAGTTTGCCTTTCCCTGGAGGCTTTGGAGTTGGTGCAATGAAGATGGAGGGGGTAAGTTTACAATGGCCTCAACTTTTAGTGGATCCAGGAAAATCCCGTCCTTGGAAATGATGAAGCAGAGGAGTCATCTTGATTCTACACAGAAAACACATTTGTGTGGATTTAATCGGATTTTGTAGTGCCTACAGCGTAGAAAAATCTGCCGAAGGTGGTCTGGGTGATCTTTTCGCTTACGAGGATGGGAAAGAAGGTCATCCAAGTAAGGTTGGACAATGTTGTGAATATCATGAAACGCATAGGACATTACATGTTGAAATGTGGCCCCATCATTTTTTAGGTTGAAAGGGAGCTTCTTATATGCAAACATACCCCATGGGCAAATAAAGGTTGTCTTCTCTTGGTCAACCGGTGTGATATTGATCTAGTTCTAACAAGAAAAACCATCCATAAAGGAAAATATCTCGTTCTCGGCACATTCATCAATGATTTGACCAATGAAGGGAGTAAGATAGTTGTCTTTAGGATAGGCACAATTAATATCTCGATAATCCACGCAAACACGGATCGTGTCTTGTTTCTTATTCACCAAGACAATGTTGGAAACCAAGTCTATAAGAGGGATCAGATAAATGAATCTGGCTTTTAGAAGCTTTTCGACTTCACCCTTAATATTGGCGGCCTTTCTAGGGTGCACCGGACGAAGCCGTTGGCGAACGGGTTTTGCGTCCAGATATGTTGGTATTTCATGCACCATTATGCTGGGATCAATTCCAAGCATTTCTTCATAAGACCATGCAAACACATCACAAAATTATTGAAAAAGACAAGTACATGTCTTGATCTCATTTGGAGAACAAGATACCCCGATATGAATGTGTTCAATGACACTGGGTTTGATGGAAATGTCAATCGGCATCATTTGGGTAATATTACCCTGATTTCCTTCCGATCATACTTCAGGAGTAACAGTCAGTGGTGGAAATGGAGAAGAGGACTCTTTGAAAGAAGTAGACATGATCGTCGGGTGAGGTAGGAATGAGGAGCGATGATGGGTATCGATCCACGGTGGTTCCTTGAGAGACATGATTTCCATGATACCTTCATCAATGAGGAAGGTCTCGGCTAAGGGATCGGATGATTCCAAAGTGCCAAGCCAGGGGGATTGAGAATACATATCAAGAGAGGTCTTCGAGATATGAGAACCAAAGGACGTAGAGTTCGCAGCTGAAATGATTTCCATGTAATTGACTTCAGCGGGACTAAGCGGCATGATGTCACCCCAAGCATCAACCAGATCTGGCGCAAGTATGACCCAAGGATTAGATTTGACCAAGATCATGTTGATGAAGGCAACATGAGGAGGTGGGAGTGGAAAAATCCCCATTAAGGCAGAATCTTTGAAGAGACCTGCCTCCACACTCTCGAAGGGAGCACCAGAGTGCTTGACATACAGAATGTTTCCATCAAATGAGGAAGAGGTAAATAAAGACAACTGATCAACGGTTACAATCCTCCCTTGATGGAGAAAATGGATCACATGAAACAAAGAGGAGGCCACAGCATGCACGGCATGAGTCCAACTTCGATCGAGTAAAATATTATAATTGAGATTGGCATCAACAATCTCTACTTTGACTTGCACTATCTTGCCTTCCAAGGTGATGGAAAGGTTGGGTAAAACACCGAAGGGTCACGAATTGCACCCATTGAAAGCTTACAATGTGTTCAGAGACAAGTTTAGTGCAAGGGAACCAATAACCTTCCAGCACGCAGTTGACATGATGCAGGTAGAAGCACCTTCATTGATGACAGTGCGGTGGATGGCCTTTTCATTAATGATTACCTGAATAAGAAAGGCAGTCTGATGATGGAGTCTCGGAACATGGTTCTTTAGATCAAAACAGATCAAATTAGAATTGGTGGGATCGATGCCCCCGATAGCTGATAGCAAAGATTTCCATTGCGATGGGAAGCTTTGGAGTACCTCGAGAGCTGACATAGCTGACGGCGCCTGAGCCAAATCTTCAACGATATTTTAATGCTGAGTGGTTTAGGCATTGGGATTGTACAAGGATTTCCTTAGCACACCTCATGAGGGTGGCCATGGAGTGAAATCAGGGTTAGGGCGCTTGATTTGCAGAGGGCCAAAACCTAAGGTAGAAGAAGAAGATGGAACTTCTTTTTCTTTCCCTGCTATGGGAGCTGGAGTTTGATAATCCTTTGATCGGGTAGCCACATTAATGGGCATGCTCATCATGAACACTTGAGATCTAGAGGAAGCAGATCAGGGTTGATCTACCATTTGAGTCTGCTGAGATGGAAAGGGCTATTTGAGGACAACAGGGGTACCCTTGAGCAATCAACTAACTTTGGATTGTCGTGGACAATCCTTAGTATAGTGATCCTCCTCGTAAATGAGGCAAGCATACTTAGGTTTCCGTTGTGATGATTCACCGACAGAGAATTTGGGAGGACCCCATTTTGGGGCATCGACTTTAGTCTTGCGTTTGCCTTTCTTTTTTCCTTTCTAGGATTTGTCCACTGCGGTAGACTGGACAGTGTGGACCTCTGAGGTTTTACCAGGGCTTGGAGGGTTTTGATATGAAGTGTTGGGAGCAGTATTCGAGACCGACTTCTATTTGGAAGAAGTTTTAACAGGGGCATGGGATACTAAACCAATAACTCCATCAACAGGAGGGACAATGGGTGACTTCGATGATGCAGGATTGAATGATGTTCACGAATCATTGGGTAATAATTCGTATAAGGCGCTAGACTGAGAGTAGACCAGGTCCAAGTATTGGGCATGAGTGATGGATTTCTCTTCAGTGACACACCCACCCATGGCTATATCACGAGCAATTGGGGCTACGAATTATTTGGTAAACCATTTGGTAAGCAACTGGTCAGCTATTTCGAACTTGATCAGTTGATGTCTACATCTCCATTCATGGATATGATCAGAGATGTGTGTTGCAGTGTCTTGCTTGAGTGATGTGAGCAAATAGGTGCCAGTTTCATAACAAACTAGCAGCTGAAAATGCGTGAGGAAGGCCATGGCTAATGAATTGAAGTCATGAAAAGTACTTCGACGTAGCTCGATGTACCATTTTGTTGCGAGACCCGTAAGGGTTCATTGGAAAATACAAAGACGAATGGAATCGCCCACATATGAATTCGACAAGCACCAGAGGTGATATGTCATCACGTGCGCCTGAGGATCTTCCTTAGCTTTCCCATCTAACTTGGAGCAATCACTTTGTATCTTGGATGAAAACGGAGGCCAGTACGGTGAATGAAGAATCGGATCATTCGTAAGATGCGATACATTTAGCAACTCAAATGTAGCCAAGAAAGGTGATTGAGTGTTAAAAGGCATGGGAGGTCGATAGGTGGGCCCATAAGGAGGAGCACATCCCTGCTAGTAAGGATTTTGACCCCACAGTGGGGGATTTTGGCCATATGGCATTTGAGGCTATCCCCATTGTGGATTAACTTGACGAAAGGGAGGAATCAGATCAAGAATACCTTGAAATTTTCCATGCACTAGTTGCTGATAGGCAACGTATGGGTTAAAAGGTTGCTGAGCCTATTGACCTTAGACATGTGGGTATGGGACCTGTTGTCCTGGAAAATAGGGCTGTTGGGCCTGTTGTTCCTGAACAAGAGGGTTTTGGACCTGCAGTCCTTAGGCATAATGTTGATACGCTTGTTGCCCTTGGACATAGGGAATTTGTACCTGGTGCCCTTGGTCGGCAGGATTTTGAACTTGTTGGCCCTGGATAAGAGGATTATGCACTTGCTACTGCAGGATTTGACCTTGAACTTGTCCCTGCAAGGGTTGCCCTTGTTGTTAGGTATACAAGGGTTGTTTCTGCCCAGGTTGGTTTTGCTAATCTTGAGGTTGCAAAATTTTTCCCTGGATTTGTAGAGGTTGGCCCTGTGAGGGTATGGGTTGAGAGGTATGCAAAGCATATTGCCTCTGTTTCTGTGCAGTTTGTTGCAACTGTTGGAAGGACTGACCTTGCAGTTGTTGTAGGAGACCTTGCTATGGGGTAATCTTCCCTTGCTGTTGCGCAGAAAGCCCTTGCTGTAACTGGCTACCCTAGTTGTTGCGAAAGCTATCCTTGTTGTTGCAAGGGTACTTGAACAGTGCCCCGGAAATTACCGTACTAAATCTGGCTGTAACCAAGCTAGATGTACTGCCCAGATGGGATGGTGTAAGGTTGATTAACTAATCCTTGAGAACCATATGGAATGTAAGGATTTTGGTATTGGACCTGAGCCCCATAAGGCTGTTGATGCTGAATATTGCTCGATCCAAACAGACCACCAGGATTTTGAACCTATTGGTACTGGACATTGCTTGATCCAGTAGGGTCAGCAGGGTTGTAAATAATGCCAGAAGAGGGCTGGTTTATACCAAGCATGTGAGCTTGTGAGCAGCTCACATTATTGGCACCTGACACCATAGAGACATTCAGATTTTTCCCCCTAGGTAGTGGCACAATCTGCCCACTATCTAATGGGACAGAAGAACTGGCAAAGACAATCTTTGAAACTGTCGTTTATGACTGACACGTAACTGGGATTGATGGTACAAGAGTGTTCGGGATGGTGGGTTGCACTGGGACTGAAGTAACAACTGGTTGGGAGGTCGGTGATGAGTCACTCAATGTGCCTAAAACTAAGTGCCCTAAATACACATTGCCGGGTGGGAAGCTGGAGGAAATACCTTTTGAATAAGGGAAACCCTTGGGAGGGAACTGCAGTTGCAATTATTCTCCCTCAACAGTGTGTGGAGTTGAGACTTCAGACTCATCCAGAGAAGTGACTGGAGCATTACCCTCGGGTTCCATGCTTGGAAACAAATGACGACGTACAGCTGAACGTGTACTATGGGGTAGTTCCAAAGGAACACCCAGTTGATCGTACGGACTGTAAGGGCACTGTGGTGATATCTCAACAGCGTCAAACAGAAGGTTCAGAGGACAGATAACCAGTCCAAGCTAACTGTCAATGGTCAGTGAGTTCTTTGGAGTTCGAATGGGATTATCCGGAGATTCTGGGTCAAGAGCAGTAGATGACCCTGAACCGAAAGTAGGTGGAGGACGAGATGATAATGGTTGAACACTCAAAACAATTGCGAGTTCAACATTTTGGTCCTCAAATGGCTTTGATAACTCAAGAAGTGGCTCCTCGGACAATTTTTCAAACAGAGGAGAGGAAGAGGAAATGGGTGAACTGGATGGTTTAGCCACGATGACCTTGTCTAAGCTGACAAAATAAATAACTTCAATGATTTAAAATGTCCTTTTAAGGGAACTCACGATTTGGTTAAAAATCTAATAGGATGTTTTGGATCGTGGGCAATCACTTATTTAAGACAAATAAAAGACTGATGTTCTTTCACTTTTAAAGAGTCAAGAAAGAAACAATGATGACTCTATCACTTTCGATTGGAAACGAGCTTGAAAGGACATGTGCTTGAATGGTCTTTTAAGTTTAAAGAGTCAAAAACATCTAATGAACACTCTAGATGATCTAGGTAAACAGGATTACCAAGAAACCATGAACTGTAGAATACCTCTTGGTGAACCAATAAGTACGAGTAGGTAATCTCCCTGAATGTTGTGTTCAGGGTATCATGTTCGCAAGGCGATCGCCTCAGCTTCCTAAGGATAAAAGGATTGCAGCCTAGTGGGGTCTCCCATTATATACGTGATGGTATGAGGAGCACAAATCTGTGTTAGCACTGTCAGATGCTGAAGCTAATGACAGTTGCTAGGTTTACAAATGTCGAAACACGTCTCTAGCCTAGACCTTCTAGATGTGCTCATTAATGTCAAATGCGCCTTAGGTAAATTGAATTAATTTTAGAGTTGATCTTGAGTTAAGTTTCAGTTTTCAGGTCTTAGCAATGCTACTTGAAAAAACCTAAAATGAAACTAAGTGGGACAAGACCCTTTCAATTCGATGAAATGCCTACACTAGAGAGGGTAGAAATTACTCAATCCAATGCAAACAACCAAGCAACTGAAAACGAAATGATTTTTCACTACTTCGCTTTTTTTAAAAATAAACTAATGAAAAATGAATTCCAATTCCTAATTTCTTGACAAGCACTTGTCTATTAGTCCTTTCGAATGAAAGAAAATTCTCATCCTTTTCAAATGTTGATGCAATTCTAGTTCCTAAGAGATGCGACTCATAATGAAGCAACAAGCTAGAATTTCATATTTTCTCATGAAACAATGAGACAAACTTTTGCATACAATCTTTCAATGAGAAAATTTTCGAGACTATGAGCTCTTCAAGAAGATGAAAACATGAAAAGAGAAGTTCATTCAGATTGACGAAGCACTAACTTTGCTAAACACAAGACCAACAATGTAATCTATGCTGGAAAAAGACGTTCAAACTAGTAAACAAAACTTTTTCAAACTTGTGCGAAAAGAGGTCAAAGTCGTAAGAGGGACCAAAAACAAATGCAAGGAGCAAACACACCCACAATCAAACTCAATGAGTCCACAAGCTGCTGAATGGACGACTAACTAGATGTCCTAGTGTCGCTACCCACTCAATGACTTTATCAATCAAACAACAAGATGACAAGCCTACAAGAAAGCAAAACCAACTCAAAAGTAGCTTTCTAATGAGGGAGAAAAATAGTCAAAAGGATCATAGGGTCAAAAACACAAGAGCATAACACACTGGCCAAGATTTGGGTCTAGCCCTAATCTTCACTTATAGGAATCGCCACGACTGCCTAACTGACAACAAGCACTAGAGGCAGGTCGACACTATTGTTTCTCTGCAATTTACGCTAATTGGCGTGACTGTTAGCCGATTAAATGCATTGTCCAACGAAACTAAGAAAAATAATAATAAAAAAGTTCAAAACAAGGACCAGATCTGCTACTATGATTTTTAGACTTAAGCCAGTAAGCAGGAGAAAAGAAACAAAACAAAAGGGAAAACGCGAAACCAGCAAAGTTCTCATGAAATCATGAAATTCAAAACAAACAAAAAGATGGGATCTCCCTAGTGGAGTCACCGGTTTGTGGTGAAGTAAAGTTATAAGTGCGGACACGAACAAATTCCTCTAGCCCGATAATGGGTCTAGCCACAACAGGCACATTCTATGGAATATTTCCTTAGGTTAGAATCAATCAAGAGGGCCTACCTCTTGGTCACTTATCCTACTTTATGATGTCCTCGCTTGCTCGCTCCAACAACCTCTCGCTTCCTTCTTCAAGTTCCTGAAACATGTAAACAACAACAACGCACAAACATAATAATAGAAAAATTGCAATTCAACCTACTTAATGAGTCAAGAAGCATCAAGACACCAATATGTAATATTACAAAACATGTAGGAAATCAATCGATAGTTGCATGTATTAATATCAAAGAGAGATTACAACCATTCGTCTTGAATCGCATTCTTCCTCTGACAAGAACAGGTTCCCACACACTTCTGCTAGCACTACATGATGGCTTCAAACAACAATAGTTTAAAGACTCTTCCCTTTAGGCTTCAGTCCAAACCAAACACACTTCTCCCTCACACAACTAGATGGCTACAACTAGTAATAGCTTTCCTGACAAATCAAAATAGTATACTCACATTTAGCCAACACTCTAACTAGCTTGTGCTTTGGAAGAAGAGAGGTTTATATAGGAAATATGGATGGGAGATGGATCCTCTTCTCATGGGAGAAGGACTTATCCCTTGAGTTAGTTCCATAATTATAGGGGAAAGGAGCCCAAATTGTCATCCTCAATCCCATCCAGCGAAACCATTTACCAGACTTCTGTTACAGAGCTTCTAGAGATGGAAGCTTCAACACTAATTTAAAAAACTTTCCATAACAGGACCAACGTGACTAGAACACAGCTCAGTCACATCGATTAGTGCGGGGAATAGTGCTAATCTCTGCACATTGGCGTGGGGGAGACAAAGGCCATTAGCGTCAGTGTTGTAAATTGGGCAAAACAGAAGTTTCGGGGGAAATGGTGCAAAGGGGAAATGATCTGCTCATGAAGAGGGACATAATGGGAGTGTCTCCATGAAAGCAAAGCATGCGGGGTTCACTGTAGATGTCCTCTAATATCAAGGAATGGGAAGTCTAGGTACAATGACAAAATTTTGTGTGACCGATGGAACCAACTGTGATCTACTGTGATAATCAGATTTGCATCAAGCTCTCTGAAAATCTTATTTTTTACAATCGATCCAAGCATATAGATATTCGATATCACCATTTACGGTATTATGTGTAGAGGTGGATAATGTTTTTGCGATACATTGCAACAGAGGAACATGATGCTTACATTTTTACAAAGGCCTTGTCAATAGAGAAGTTTGAGTTCCACAAGTGCAGGATAGGGGTGGTTGATAATCCCTTTCTTGGTGGGAGGGAGTGTTGATAAACAAAGCAAGAAATTATCAATTTGATTTTGCCTTGAATAAATTGCGAAAATTTGAATTTCCATTTTAGCAGACAACTTGGATGATGTTAACTTGTGTGACATGGCTTGTGTCACCCAGTTTACTCAATAAATTCGAGTTGGAGGAGTTAGAATTCAGTTATGCATGTGTGATTGCTAATTTGTAGCAATCAAGGTTAGTTATCTCAGGTTGTTTTCAATTAAACTATTTCCAACTTTTGGAGGAACTAGTGGAAGGCCAGTCAATCGCTGGAACTGTAGTCAAACATAATGATCATCCAATTAACTAATAAATGAACCAAAAATAACTAGTGTGTGCATAGAATTCGAGTTCCCAGTTGGGGTGGAGATTCCAAGGTAGTGTAACATCAGTTGTAGACTAGTCTTGAGTGTACAGGTGTTGCATGCAGTCAAATGATTAGCCTAAGGAATTCTACAATTCAATTTGAGGAAATTCCTAAATAATAGGAGCTAATTTTTCAAGGAATAACGCAATGAAATAGGAGCTCGAGCCGAGGAAAATTTTGACTAATTCTGAGTCAAAGGCCTTCAATGAGCAGAGAGATAGGTTGTGCACTTGCAGGGTAAGCTCAGTTGAGCAAATAAATTTCAATACATCTCTATTCATTTGATTAATACTAGCGGACATTGGGGTTTTTATCATATTTCTTTCCCCATATAAAAATACTTGTTGCATGCGTATTTTTTCTTCTTGCATGTCTAATATTTTTATTCTAAATTGTGAATTAATGTCCACAGAGCAGTAGAGTAGGTTTGTGTCTTGTGATTTTGATTAAAACTTCATGATTTGTTGCAAATCTATAACCTAATTTCTACAGCATGGAACACATGTATGCTCAAGACTAGTCTACAACTAATGTTACACTGCCTTGGAATCTCCACATCAACTAGGTAACTCAAATTATCTACATGCACTAGTTATTTTGGGTTGATTGATTAGTTAACTGGATGAATACTGAGTTTAAGTGAAGTCCCATTGAACAACTTGACCCTCCACTAGTTCCTCGAACGGTTGGAACTAGTTTAACTAAAAACAACCTGAGATAACTGACCTTGATTGCTACAAATTAGCAATCACTCAAGCAGAACTAAACTCTAACTCCTCCAACACAAATTTACTGAGTAAATTGGGTGACATAAGCCATGTCACACAAGTTAACATCATCGAAGCTGTCTAATGATGTGATGATTTGAATTTTCTCTATTTAATCAAGGAAAAACAATATTAAGAATTTCTTGCTACATTTTTCAACATTTGAAGTGTGGCTTCAAGAGCCTGAATCTTTTCTTTTTGTTATTTCATAATATCTCTTAAATTATTTACTATCCATTTTTTTGCATATTCAAAGCCACCAATTGAATCTTCCATTTCATTTGTGAGCGCTTCATTAGCTAACTTGGAAGAATCCTAAATAATTTCTTTCTTGGTAGGGGATTCTTCAATTTGTCCTACCTTTCTCTTCTTGGGTCTTCCATTAACAATGGATTTCTCATCATTTTTTAAGATTCATTAACTGAGAGGGTCCTCTTCTACCTCAGTTTTCCCATTATCATCTACATGGATGACAATGGAGGAATAACTTTTTGCATAAAAAAATATCAGTGTTTTTCTAATTGTAACTATTGTTATTTCCCCTATTATCTCTTCAGATTTATTCTTTGGGTTATCTTTGGATACATGAGTATCTTATTTTCAATTTGGTCCTAGCTAAGGTTGTGGCTCAAGCTTAGGCTATGGTTCTATTACTCACTCATCTTCTGGATCGGGTGTCTCTACAAGCCTTTCTATTTGCGATTCATGAATATGAACTTCTTTAACTTGCATTTCCTTGGATTGAATTTCATGTGAATGTAATAATTAATATTGAATAGATTCAATTTTTTATTGTTCAATATGAATCAACTCAATTTATATAGATTTATCTTGAATATGTTTCGTTTGTTCTTGTTTTAAAAACTCCTTGCCTAAAATCCAACATCCTTCACTTTCATAAATCCAAGAAGTTTTTGCCAGGGCCTTTGGGTATCTCTTGAATTCCTTTTATAGCTTCTTTGTATGACACCCTAAAAAAATTGATCAAATAATAATTTCTCATATGCATGTGTTCTTAATCCTTTCTAAGTTTTATAGTGCTTATAAACAAGGTTCAATGGATCATGCTTCTTAAATGTTGTGTAAGATAATTTAATTAGTTATAAATAGTTTTCTTCCTACTTGGCATGTTTGGGATTTCCTAAGGAAAAAATTCTCAATTTAATTGGAAAGGAGAGCCGAATTTTCTTTGAGATAGCTACTAAGGATTTGTAAATTCTTGTAGAAAAGGCTTGATAGGCTATTTCTCTCGAGGCTATCATATCTAGAACATATTTTCATAAGGCATGTGGTGGCCCTTCACATGAAAAATAAAATAAAAATCATGGTAAAAGAGAAATTTTCATCAATGAACCCGTATCCAATTGGAGCAATGGATTCCAAAAATTCATTAGTGAACTTAAGGATAATGTATCCAAATGATAACTGGCATAATGGGATCATAAAGTTGCTATATACCTCATAAAAGAAATATATTTCTTTTGTGTCACACGATTTAGAAAAATTCATATGGATTGGTTCTAGGTTTGGTAAACAATTCCATTGCATGAGAGGGAAAGGTGTTTTGGTGCAGACTACATCTAGTGAAAAGGATGACATAAAGCATTCGGCCATAAATCCTAATGGAGCACTTACAAATTTATCAACTTGCATTTTTGTATTACTAGAAAGAAGACCAATTGAATACTTTTCCCTTGCCTAGTATCTATTGTAATGAGGGAAACAATTCTATATTGAGTTGTAGAGAATTTCATTCACCATAAAGTTTTCACAACATAGAGGCAATGGTTGTCAGGGCTTATTTCATCCTCTCAAAGGGGTAAACAATTTCCCCATTGATTTTGAAGGTATCATCATTATACCACCTATATTTAGTTAAGGCTACCATCTTCCTTTCATATTTAATACTTTCTTGGGCCATGAAATCTTTAAGAATTCTTTGTCAAATTTTACTTCTGCCTTTGGAAATCTATAAATAACCTATATGCATTCATACAAAAATGAACCTATTATTTCTCTTATATCATTCGCAATCGTATGAGTCTTAACATCAGTATGAGCAACAATCCAATGTACCATGTATGTGTATTGAATGATAACTGGTCTAGCAACTATTTTTCGAAGGGTTGATTTCCAGACATTGACATATCTATCTGCGTCCTCTTGAAATTCTTCTAAGAAGTCACCCAACTTCAGAAAATATAAAATTTCACTCCAATTCCTCAATTTTGGACCAATTTTATAAGATATAGCATAGAATAGTGTAGAATCCATATTATTGTCCTCATATTTTTGGGGACCGACCACCTTCGGTTATTTTGTTGCTTTCATTTGAGGAATTTTAAGGTCCTATAACAAGAATTAAAAATACCATTAAAATTTAGCACCATGATACAACAATTTTAAAAAATTTAACTAAGGACCAAAACTTGCTTCTTTATTACCAATTATAGAATTGCTTGTACGAAATTAGTTAATTTTTGGGTTCTTACAACTCTGGTAATGGAGATGAAAAGGTGAATGTCATGCATAAGGAATGGGGTTAAACTCTACTCCATTCCTATTTAAAGGTATTGAATGGATCTTAATTAATTGTCATTGTTCATCATAAGCAACAAATGGCACTTTATTTGAGCTTTGATTGAAAATTCAATAGACCATTAGCTTTCAAACCACATCTGTATTAACCCTAAACCATAATTTAATGTATCTTGATTAATGTTGAATAATTCCTCTAATGCTATTAGGTCATTATGAAATGGTTCAATTAATCGATATCCAAAATTAAAATACTGGAACATCTCTTATAGTGATGTAATATTGAGTGATGTGGAAATGCCACATAGATGACATGTGTCACGGAAGAAATTCCAAATCAGCACGTCAAACTATGGAAAATGGTTAACACGTGTCATGGGCCAGGTCATCACATTTCCACTTGGTAAAGCTCAATTAGATGTCTGATAAATGATATGGCATAGTGATGTGGCATATCGACGTATCAAAGTATCAAATTTTCACAGGGATTGAGTTATATCGATACCAGAACACTGGGATATCAGACATATGATCCTTTTTTATATACTCATATCGGAACACCTTATACGAGGACATATCCTTTCCTTTTAAAAATTGTTTTTCAATGAAATTGTAGAATGATTGTTTACTTATTTTTTGCTAGCATGTTTATGGCTTGCACATAGGGACTTCACCTTATTGATCAATATCTTACTACATTCATTCATAAAGGGGATTTTAAAACTATGAAAAATAGAGTTAATATTTTATAGTTATTGGCAGAAGGGAGGGGTTAGAGGTATTCTTTAGTATTCTTTAATATCCCATGAATATAGGTGTTATGATATAGGTTGACTAAGTGGACACCCCATGGACTTGTGGGACTAGTATGTAGTCTAAGAAACCATGATCCAAGGGAATATAAGCCATCGAAATCACTCGGGAATTTCACCATCTTGGGCCACACTAAATCTTAAAATTATTGGAGTTTTTTTCTGTCTCCTCCAAATTATCATGAGTTTCGCATCGTAGTTTACTTATTGAACAAAACTTTATAAATATATTAATGCTATTGGGGTTTCATAGAATTCTTATTGTTTAATTTTTTATTTTTTTTAAAGAAGATTATTTTTAATTTCCACCTAGTTTTTTCCCCTTTTTCCGTTTTTTCTCTTGTTTATTTTTACTCGCTTTCATTTTTTTTTATATTGAGCTTTCAAGCCATGATCTCTAACAATGTTGTAATTTTAAGTCCAAAAAATAGTGGGTGCTACTAATAATGTTTTTTCTTTTTTTACTGAGTAATTGGTCTTAATATTTTGGTTCCAAGGGCATCGTTTCTCAAGTTTGTTATTTGAAAAAACTTACAGTCCTATTTCTAGAAAAACATAATGTGCTACTAGGAGAACCATTTTTTATTTGAGGGTTGATTTTAAGATTTTTGTTGCAATGGTTCTAATTTTCAGGATTGGAGGTTTCGTGGAAGTTATTTTTAACCATTATAATAAGAAATGACATTGACATTAGTGCCAAATTTTGTTTTTGAGGTTGATTTTAAGGTTTTGTTTTACAACATTACAAAACTATTGAGGCCATGGTTGCAAAAGGTTGTATTTTAACCTTGAAAAAAATGTGTTACTTGTAGCACTACTTTTGAAAATGAGGGTAATCTTTAGTCACTAAATGTGACCTCTAATAAAATAATAATTGTATAAGATTCTTCTTAAGTTGGAAGTTTTGTTATTTATGTATTCAATGAATAATGTATTAAATCAATTTTTAGATTCATTTGTAATGGTGAACTCCAATGAAACATTTATTTATATATTTACTTAGGAATAGCAAAAGGTTGTATTTTGACCTTGAAAAAAATGTGTTACTTGTAGCACTACTTTTGAAAATGAGGGTAATCTTTAGTCACTAAATGTGACCTCTAATAAAATGATAATTGTATAGGATTCTTCTTAAGTTGGTAATTTTTTTATTTATGTATTTAATAAATAATGTATTAAATCAAATTTTAGATTCATTTGTAATGGTGAACTCCAATGAAACATTTATTTATATATTTACTTAGGAATAGCATATCGTGCATCTCATGCAGGTATTATGGACTTTGAAAAATCACCAACTATTGGTAAACGTTAAGAAATGTAAATATTCTCAGTATTCATTGTTGTATTTAAGGTATGTGATTAGTGGAGGGGAACTCAAGATAGATCCTGCAAAGATGGAGACCATCCTCAAGTGGCCAACTCTAATTAATGTCATCAAAGTTGAGAGATTTTTTGGGGCAACATAGTACCTACATAAATTTATATCATCCTTTTTAGCCATGGTTAGACCACTCCATGCCATAAGAACCAACAACAAGAATTTCCAATAGGGAAATAATTTGTGGAAAGCTTTGAGGAATTAAAACAAAAAATAAGTGAAGCATTGATCCTTGCATTGCTTGATTTATAGAAGTATTTCAAATTGGAGACAAATGCGAGTGAATATGTTATAAGAGCAAGGCTTCATGCAAGGATGTGAGCTAATATTTTATCATTCCAAAATGTTTCATAATCAACAGCTAAACATACATATGACAAGGAACTTTATGCTCTAGTTCAAGCTATTAGAAAGAATAACACTCTCTAATGGGAAAGGAAATCGTCGTCCACAATAACTACCAACCACTGGAGTATTTGCATGCCCAAAGTAATCTTCAACAAAATTGAAACAACAAGTAGATCGGGTTTTTAGAACAATTTCATGTAATCATCAAATAGAAGAAAGGAAACACTAGTAAATTGGCAAACATGCTTTCAAGATCGCCCACATCTAATATCACAATGTTAGTGTTGGAGAGGTGCACAGCAAAATTAAACAAAATAACAGCAGAATAAATCAAGCACATAAAACACAAGAGTTTAACGTGGTTCACCCAACCAATCTGGGTTACGTCCACACAACATAGGCATCTGCAATTTATTAATCAAATAGGAGATTACATAATGAAAACCTCACAAAACTCTCAACCTCTCAGCCATCATCCGAATGGTTGCCTGTTATATAGCATAGAGAATCTAACAGCCTCATTAACTCACTCACATCAAATATAGGAGGCATTAATCACCTCCCAACAACCTAGAGCTAATCTAGGAACTGAATTTCTATTCTTGTCATCAGCTTAGATTTTTCCTATCTTATTCCAAACAGAAAATCTCAACAATCTCCACCTTGACAACAATTCGCCTGACGCCCTGTTATTATTATTTTATCTTTTCTGCAAGCCAAGAGAAGCCAAACACCAGCGTAGCTTCTCTAACAAAACTGGTTTCGTGAACATGTCTGCACAATTCTCCTTTGTATGCACCTTTTCTAGAGAGAGTCCCCTTTCAGTGATAACCTGTCTTACAAAATGGTACGTGATCGGTATATGCTTTGATTTACTATGATAGGCCGGATTCTTAGCCAAATGTATTGCACTTTGACTGTCACAAAATA
>APFE030515595.1:17545-37121 GCA_000404065.3 Pinus taeda
AGAAGGAGCTAATCCCTTGTTAGGAGGAGCTATCCCTTTGAAGGAGGATTCTATCCCTTTGAAGGAGGACCTAGTAACTTCCCTCCATTGCACTATAAATTGAGGGATTGGGTTAGTTGCTAGGGGGGTTATAAGCTGAACATTTTTTAGGGTAAATGCTCGTGAAATCAAGACTTCCTAGTTGAGCTTAAGAGGAGAGATCACATACCTTTTTGGCTTCATTTGGGAGTGAGTGAAACTTGTCAAAGTAGAGTAGACTTCTTGTTGGACCCTGGGAGGAGCTTGTACAGTGTCAAGGAAAAGGTTGTCAAGTTCTTCTTCTTTTGAATTAATACAATCAGACTCATTTTTGTCAACAAGTATCTCATGTTATTTGTTTCATGGACTCCTTGAATTTCATGTTAAATATGTTTTATGATATTGGTTTTTCGGGTGCTATTTAATTTGTTTGCCTTTTTTGTGTTTGCAGGTTCACGACAAAGGAACTCATTTGGATCAAAGGAGCGAAGGCGTCCCCAAACTTGCGTTGGACATAAGGTAGGCCTTAAACAAACTTGTTTGCCATTATTTATAAAAGCACATTTAGAGAAAGATAGTGTTTGGTTGGTCTTCTTGTCATTAGGTCTTCTTTAGATTCTAGGAAGGTCTATCTTGTCCGCAAGATCGACTCATTTCGCGTGACACACCCCAATTATTTATTACTTAATAGTTTAATTTATTTACATATAGCTTTCAATTTACTTAATGGATTTTCCATCATTCACACTAACATAAATCAATCTAAACAAATCAAAACAACTTGATAGCAACAAAGGGATATTACACATGGACCTACTCTTCATAATTTCCTTTTGGCGGAAGCACTAAAGAGCTACCTAACTCACCTACCTAGCGACAATTCTTGTTCTCCATATTTGGGAAGATAAATGATTCATGAGACTAACTAGAACAACTCACCGTCCACAACAGAAAAACAAAAAATATCCCTATCACCTGTAACCAAGGTAATAAACCTAGTTGACTTTCAAGAAAATAATCGTAATGAAGGAGGAATTAATGCAATGGAACACAATTTTATTTGACATATTTTTATGTAAACTACATACTAGCAGTCAATTCCTCCAAGTTAAGAAATAGTATAAACAAAAATTAAAATCTCAGTAACTCAGATATTACACACTCATTACATAAAATAATCGAATATGCCCAACTGGTAGATGATTTCTCCAAGTTAAGAAAGAGAAGAAGAAAAATCTAAAAACTCATGTACTAACCCTTATATCAATTAATGAATATATCCATGACGATTCCTATTTCAGCATGCTCTATATGTTCAAAGATGAAAATAAAACTACACTTAAACATTATGTCAAAAAACTGCATTGTAAAACCAAGTTTAAAAGTGACTTGTTGGTGTCTGACAAGCATTAATTTTAGAACTCATCTAACATATTAGTGATGTTCTCTGGGATGGACCCTTGGGAGCTATAGACACACCATTTGTCCAATCATAGTTGCTAAAATCCCTTCCCTAGCTCTCTATTTTTTATCAATAGTGCTCCCACATGCTAGAACAATCCAACTATCTTCTCACCTATACATTAGCAAGCTATGAGACTCTAGACACAAATCAAGAACGAAAATGTACGCATTAGCATGTTAAATCATTTCATTTAATTCCCTACAAAACTAGACGCCCTATAACACACAAATTTCTTCCTCAAGATGCATCGTCAACAAAGACATATCACGATTCATTTGCATCCCATTATATATATATATATATATATATGGGGAAATAAGTAATATTTAAAAGATAAAAAAATAATCATTTGTAGTGGCATGCAATGTTTTGCATGCAAACCACTTGCCCCCTCAACTCTACCCAATACATTGAATTTGAATTAATATGCACATGCTAGATGTAACTTGTCGAAATAGGTGATGTAAGTGAAATAAGACATGTAAATGCAACCCACTAATCATATGTATAACCAGGGAGAGAAAGTCGATCGAGTGTGTTGTTATTCTGCATATATTTTAATTTGTTTTTACCTAACTTTGTGTATGTGTCAGCAGCAACTATAGATATTCCTATAGACAAGGCTGTGATGAGAGAAGTACAGAGAAAATCATGGAGGAAGAGGCTTAAGCAATCCCTTATGGGTATTCCAAGTCTGGAGTAACTGGAGAGGCCATGAAGGCTTAACATTATGTGATTTTGTTAAAAAAAAGTATCATGATAACAAGTTTAAGAGGAGTACATGTTTGTCAAAATAATGCTTTATTTAACATGCCTTAAAGTGCTTTTGTTACCAAGATGTATTTAACAATATCTTATATTGACTGGTTTCTCTTTGCAAATGTAGTCACTTTTGGAAACACAAATCATGGAATTTGTGGCAACCCTAAATATTCTCATTTCAGGTAGAACCAGGGATGAGGAGATTCTCTTGTATCTCCAAAGTTTGCAATCCAAGGGTAGTTCCCTACACATAAGAATTCTATGAGAGGTCATAAAAAATATTTTTTTAAAGGCCAGAGGATTATCCCTCTACAAAATAATGAGATACCTCAACCTCTATTGCTACAGAAGCATGGGAAGGAATGTTCTCACCTTAATTAGATAGAAGGAATGGCAATGCACGTTACATATGTTAATTCACTTTTGGAGGATCCATATAGCCGCCCATAAAAAGCACAAGTCATAGTCGATATTCGATCATAGCTAGCTATGTCATCACCAGAAGATAATTTTTTGGAACTATTTCCACCTATGCTTCACTCATTTCATTCCAAAACAATTGCTTTCAAATATTGCTAGTTATCAACTATGATGAACTATTATCTCTACTTAGGAGCTAATACACTATGATACATCAATTAGAACCCAATCATTAGAAAGAAATAGGTGTCTACCTTACTTGACCTGCTCTTCATTTAGTGCTGCTACAGTCCCGAATTATCAACCTAAAGGAAGTCTTTGTGATCTTATCTATAAATTGTAATTGGAAAAATGTATTTTAAGAGAATGTAAGGAATGCTTACTATATAGTTTCTTATGATGTAAGTATTGTTTACTAATATTTACCTGATACAGATTGACACATCCATCGTCGCATTTTATCCTATAGGTACTAGTTCCTCAATAATGCACCTCTCATTGGGGAAGGTGGCTTGATAGGGGACTTAAATTATCTTAGGTATGGGAACGCGAAGGCGATGATAAAGAAAGAAATGACATGACCTTCTTTCTTACGTAATGATGGAGGCTCTATTGTGTGAATTATTCAATGCACTCACAACAAGTCACACCAATGACCCATCCCATTCTTCCCTCATATCATTTCGGTAGGAATTACCTCATTCAAGTTTAGATCCTTTGAGAATAGGTGAGAATGGAGGACGCAATCGATGGAACAAGAATCACATAGAAGAGTAAGCTGGTTGAAAGAAATCATTAGGACTCAATCTATGAATATCTCCCATTATTGGCTTTAAATCAACATCTAGTCTACATTTCCAAGAAGAGTAAGGTAGTTGAAAGAAATCTAGTTCCAAGAAGAGTAAGTCGGTTGAAAGAAAGCATGGGGATTCAGTTTGTGAGTATCCCCTAGTATTAGCTTTAGATCAACATCTACATATAGTTTCTAATTCCAACTCTAGAGAAGAGTACCAATGATTCCAACTCTAGAGGAGAGGACTTATGGAATGGGAATAAGAAAGAGTGTCCTATTCTGCAGACACCGCACAAACATTCACACAACCATTTGTTCCTCTTCTAGTTCCATAGTTAGTGGTTCCATGGTTATAGAGTAGCATTTAATGTTTATAAACTAATGCTAGCATTAGTTTTGATTTAGGAAACACGAACGAAATAAATGCATTGAGAAAAAATATTGTATGAAGAAAACAAGGATATATCCTCTCTGCCTCGAAAAGAGGCGAAATAAAACCATAAATTATTTTATTGGTCCTCAAAATCATTAAAGTAATTTGATAGGCTAGGCACTGCTCCTTTTATGAACAAAGTAAAAAAATATCCAATTAATTTCAACCAAGACTAATAGTAATTAATAATTAATAAATTTGATTACTATAATCTCATGCCAAAAACAACAAGGCTAACAACAAACAAACAAAAAACATAATTAGTGGTTGAGTATAATGTCACATAAAAGTACATAGAAACTAATGATGAAAAGGCATCTCTGCAAACATTAATAGATGCTTAAAATCTTTGGAGGTTCGAGCAACCATGTGCCTTGGATCTAATTATTGGGTCTGTTCTCTAGCTTGTCCAAATTATGGGAAGCAAATGTGTTGTGATACATTTATTGTCAAATTTTCCATGTTTATTGAAACATAAATGAAATCAACTTATTTTTAATAATTATAGTATTCAATAACATATTTTACGTTAAAAATTAATTGTATGTTTAAGATATTTTTTTAAAATAAATTATATATATATATATAATAATATATATATATATATATATATATAAATTAAAATAATAAATATATAAATATAACAATGTACTAGGATTGGATTTTGAATGAGGGATGATCGTAATTGTTATAAAAAAATAAATTATTCGTATTTTATTAAGAACATATTACCATTCAATGGATCGATTATTATAATTTGTTCATATTTAAACATAAAAACAAAAGAGTATTATTTTTTTTATAATAACAACAATAATATATTTTAAATATAATAAATTTGATAAAGAATGTGTATAGTAATTATAATATATATATATATATAATTAATATATATATATAATATATATAATATATATATGGCATAGATTTACTTTAGTTTTAGATCTATCGAGGGTCAAGAGGGATCAAATCTCTTATCACTCTAAAATCGGTTTGCAAATCAAGAGATTTGATCCCTCTGGGCACTTAGTAGATCCGGAGCTAAAATGGAGCTATGATGGTTTATTTCCCCCTTTAAATAAGAAATATTCCACATGAATATTATGAGTTCTCAATACCATGGTCAATACCATGGACTAGTTTTATTTTATTTTGTTATTATTTAAAAAAAAATGTTATTTTGACCGAATTAAAATGTTTACATTACATTACATTAATTTTAAAAAATTTATATTTTTATTGAGTCGAGAGGCTCATTCTACACCAAGTATCATTGGTTGTGCCTCAAGTTGACACTTGCCCCTTTAAAAAAAAAAAAGTTATGATCTAAATAGAAAAATAAAAGAAATGAAAAAATTGAATATTTTGTAAAGTAATTAGAAGTAAAAAAAAAATGTGAGTAAGATGTTTAAGCCTTATACTTTTCAAAAATATTTGAATATGAGATTTAAATAAAATTTTGAATATTTATGTTAACTAATTTATGTATGTAAAGCATATAAACATCAAAACTAGCATATACCATTACTTAAAAAAAATAAAAAATAAAAATTGAATAACTACCCATGAGATTATTGTTAACATGAATGAATAATTCTTCACATACCATGGTATTAATATTATGTTTGCAAGTAAATAATTATTTGAGTTCATAACATTTAAGAGTTAATGGAACTGTAACTACTTGACCTGATTTTAAATGTCATTAATATCTTCGTACGTTTTACAACCGTGCTATGTACAATTATTGGATTTGCCATATGGTATACACTTAGAATTAACACAATTTTTTTTGAATATATATTAATATAAATTGGATGGCTCTCAAATCCCAATAGACCCTCAAGGTGTTTCACTCTCTTGCAACCACTTGGTAATGATCTTGCAACCATATCATAAGAAATTTATTCGACGGTTGACTTCACTCCACCACAATTTAGGGTTACGACTTTGCTGGGTCTGACATTCTTGGTGGTCATTTGCTTCTACTAGAATATGGAGGTTGCTCTGAAACCCGTATCTGAGTATCAGTTTTCTATAAAGGATTGGCCTTTAGACAGGCCATCGACCATACACTTGCGAAGGCTTATCCCTTACCTTAGCTTGCATTTTCTGTATGTTTTTTGTCTCTTCCCATAATTTAACCCTTACTCCTCTCGGGTAACTTATGGCTCTTCGTGCTATCGAAAGTGAATAACATTCCACTTTCCTAGCTGGGTTGAGGTATATCTCGAGTCTGCTCATCCCTCCCGCTTATAGAAATTTAGGTAAGGGTTTTTCCTTTGACTACACAGTTTCCAGAAATTATTTTCTTGTGTTTTTTTTTGGTCTCTAATGAATGATAATTCTCCTTGTGCAGGCAGAGGGGTTCTAAGGCATTTTCCCCTACCGACAAGAGGAAAGAACTTGCTCATATGAATAACCCTTCTGCTCTAGGTTTGCATCCTCAGTTATAAGAACTCCATGTTTTTTTCTTTTAATATGCATTATCCTCTTAGCCATGGTTGAAGCCTTTACCCTAGTGTTATAGACATATTTGGGCACTGCAACCCCAATCACATATGTTCATAAACCAAGGGATTCTAAGCCCCTAAAAGTTTTTTTCATACCCTAAAGGAACAAGGTCAGCTGATTACATCATTTCCCAAAAGTTCTCCCTGGAAAACTGCTCAGAACTGGTCAAAACTAGACCATACAGACTGCTCCATGTTGAGGGTGCAATGCATCTCACTTGTTACACATAGAGGATGTGATGCATATTGAAAAACCCTTTTGTAGGGTGTGATGAGCGAGAGTAGACAAATGGCAGAGGCAGTTCGCTAGGTGAAAACCCAGAGAATATTCTAGAAACTGCTCATTTGACACTTACCTCTGTGAATTCACCCAGGGATGAGTAAGAGATCACGAAATCTCCAAGTGGAACCAAGAACTATCAGTGAAATGACACTAATCAAAATCCTAGAAGCTGACTCACCCACCTACAAATATCTATATATGGATCCCTCATCTTAGAGAACCAGAGGTTGGAATTTTGTATTTTGTAAGGAAGTTCTGTTGGTTTCTCTGTGAAACATTGTAGTGTTGGGTGATCTATCTTTTCATGAAGTGAAGAGAGCTTTCATGTTGGGAGGATGGTGCTGGGTTGAACCACTTGGTTGTAATCCTCTCTTCTACTACTTTTATCAATAAATATATTTGAGTTTTCCTCCATATGCTTGTATATCTCTGAATCTTGTATTGGTGTATACATTTGTATGAAAGTGTCACAAGTGTGGTTTTCAGTCAAAGAAAAGAGTGTCGTAAAGTCTTCCTATTTTAGATAGTCGATTACACTTTTGCCATTGTATTTGATTTCAACCATCAATCCTTTGAAGTGTCAAAAGCAGTTTCCAAGTAGAAATTGAAAGTGTCATCTTAGTCTTCCTTTCATTTTTGAACAAGAAATTGCTTAAGTGTCGCTTTCAAAAAAGATAGTTCAAATATGTACTTAGTTTTCCTTTTGTCATTCTCACATTAAGGAAACTGAAAAAAAAAAATACATGCATGTGCATTTTCATTTAGACTACGTGCAGAAATTGATTTAGGACAATGCATCTTAGTGTGTGCTCTCTGCTCTATGTTGAAATAATTTTATTTCTCCTTCCTTAGTAGCTAGGATTTTCATTGCAAAAAGAAAGCAAACAATTGTTTATCATGTTAGATTGCATATTTAGGAACTGTATATCTACATCACGCGATGAACCATAAAAGCAAACTTTTTAAGAAAGATCAACTGTAACATAAACCTCAATGAACATAAAAATGCTTTGGAACCTAAAGCACAACATCTAGAAGTCTAGGCTAGAGATGTATTCCGGCATCGTAAAGCCTGGTAACTACAGTTTTCATCGTAGGTTGGGTGATTCCTCCTCCTTGATATGACAAGTGCCAGTATGGACTTGTGCTCCCACGTACCATCAAGTATATATTGGGAGATCACAATAGGCTATATCCTTTATCCTTAGGAAGCCGTGTCTGCGGCCCTATCGATCACACTACACTTAACACAACATTCGGGAAGACTGACTACCGTACATAAAAAGTATTCTATAGTTTTGCAATTGGTTTGGTAATCCCTCTGTCTATATTTCTAGAGTAGTCACTTTCGTTCCTTTTCAAACTCCTTAAAATAAAAGGTCCATCTGAGCACTTGTCACTTCAGGCCCATTAAAAATGGAAGCTGACTAAAGTCATCTTTAGCTTTTTCTCGACTCTTTAAAATTGAGAAAGCAAGTTGTGTCAAAGCATCATAAAATTCATTTAAGTTGGAATAACGTTTTCCCCTTTTTATTTTGAGTTGATCAAGTAATCCGCAATCGTGGAAGAAAGTCAATCAAAACCCCATCGTTCACGGAGACTAACAAGTCAACCATCTTTGACTCTGGAAACAAAACCATTCCAGGCCAAGTGGTCTCATTTAACTAGGTCAAAGTCTCTTGATTTATTTGAAACTTGTGTTTCAAAATCCTCAAAGACTCTAGTTACTCCAACTATTTCTAGTATCCCTGCCTCTATAGAAGAAGTTCCACAGTTACAAGAGGACACTAGAACTGATCCTAGTGTAATGGTAAACACTTCTATTCCTGAACCAACTCCATCTAGGGCTGGTTCGGAAGGTGTCGCCCCTCCAACCTCTCTCGCTGTAGATTCTATACCTTCTTCGACACCAGAAATATTTTACGGACCTGACGGTCTACCTCTTCCACCTGGATTGATTGTTATAGAAGAGATTCTAGAGGATCTTCCATCCAGTACTCCATTGCATTTTCGAACTGGGATCCACCTATACCCTTCTACTACAGAAGTTAGTCACCCTTCATTGCAAGTTCCTGTAGAATCACTACGAAATATTTTGGATAGACTCGATATGTATGAACAACCATCGACATCTAGGACCATGTCATCCGATACAGCAGCAGTAGGACCTCCTCGCACCACTCCAACAATGTTCGCTGGTGTACCATCTGTCCCAAATAGTTCTCAACCATTAGATGGAGTTCACTGAGGGACTGTTTCGACAGTATGGTCTATTCCTATTTGTTCATCCGGAACCTTATCTGGAATTTCTCATGTTGAGTCTCAACAAATTGATCCTTCACAACTGTATCAATTTGGGCAGTCCAGTCTCCAAGGGCTAATTTTCCCTTCGAACACTGGATTGCCGTCACATGGGGGACAATATGCTTTTTCATTGTTCCCTCTCGGAGAACAATGATATGAGAGTTCACAACAGAATTCGGGTCAAGCTGGAATTTCATCTAGTGGTTGGGTACTAATACTGCCTCAATAGCCGAGAGTTGTATGTTCAATGCAACAAAATCAACTTATGTCAAACATTCCCACTACACTAGCTATTGTGATAGTGTCGCAAGTATAAGCGCTCCCTATTGTATGTCAACCTCCAGTCTCTCAAGTTGTAATACAATAGCCTCTTGTCTCCACGACTCAATGACAACCATCGATTAGCGGCTCCTTAACTGAAGCGACTTAGGCTCAAACGGGTACTATAACCCCTCATCTTGGTCAAACATCCAATATTGGACAATAGCAAATGGTCTCGTAGCCATGGCTGGTGCAATATCAACAACCGCAATTCCAACAAGCTTATCGAGGTCCTGAGAAGCAAAGCTTTGCAGGTAATGGGTAGCTGTATATTCAAAATGGTTACCAACACTCATATTAAAATGGTTACACCCATCAAACTTATCAAATTTATCAGCATCAAAAACATTATGTTGGTATGCGAAGACCCACTGCTTAGGCAATCCCATCTTATCTTGGGTATGGTTCGCCAAACCTGAATCAACAATTGCCTTTCGTAGCAACTTTAGAATTACCAGATCTGAATTGGCTAACAAATTATCCAATTGCTTATGCCCCGTGGTGGCTGGTGATTCCTCATAAACTTTCGTCATATATTCGTAAATTCAATGGAAATCCGGGTGAAGATCCATCGAATCATGTGATGACCTTTCATCTGTGGTGTTCATCCAACAATCTCAATGATGATTATATTAGGCTTCACCCTTTTCAGTGAACTTTAACTGGTCCAATAGCAAAATGGTACATCGAATTGCCTAGGGCTTCATTCAATAACCTCAGTGTCGTTTCCACCACCTTTTTAACCCAGTTTTAGTTACCCATAAGGTACGAAACAGGAATGGAGCTCCTTACCAACTTTAAATAGACAATAGCCACTCACATATCTGATCATATTCATGATTGGTGACGTCGTCATAGAATGGTAAAGACATATGTTCCTGATCAGCTGTTAGCTGAATGGTTTATTAAGTCACTCTTACCTTCTATTACAGAAGATGTGGCCAAGGGAGGAGTTTTCACTGAAGAGCAAGTCATTGCTCATGCACAATATCTAGACTTGATCTATACTTAGTCTGGCACGCTCTATGACAAAATTCTTGGTGCTCCTAGACCAGATTTTTCTGTTCCTCCTCCTCCTCAATCAAACAGGGACTCTCATGCCGGTGATGGCATGATTGGTACCTCCAGTACACAAACGGCGAAGGCCTCATCTGGTAAATCCCTTGCAGTTTCCAATAAAAAGGAAAATGACAAACTTCCTGCCTCAAAGGGTAATGTCATGTTGATCGACAAAGGCAAAGAACTGAAGCTACTAGGGGCAAGAAGAAAAAGAAAGGAAAAAAGAAGAAACAGGATGATTCGTCTCCTAAAAAATCTTCTGAAAACCCTTCTGGGAAAAAGAAACCTGGTCGGCCATGTCTCATATGCGATGAAGACCATTGGACAAGAGATTTTCCACATAAAGCTAAGATTAAGAAGTTCTTGAAGAGTTCAAAAAGCTCAGTTGTATTGACCGACCCGTTTCCAAACCCAGAAACCAATCTGGTTGCTAGCGACAATTCTTCTCCATCCCAAGTGCTTATGTTGTCCATTTCAAAATAGTAAAATGATGCTTTGATATCGACAAGGAATAAAGATTACGGGAATCCACAATTGTCAAACAGCAAGGCTGCAGATCAACCAAGTAGTTCAACAACAACCTCAACTGAAGTCGTGCCACCCATCATTCCTAAGCTAATGATAAAGCCGCCAAAGGGAGTAGTACACAAATCGATATTTAATCCTCGTACTCGAGTAGCACAGAATTATAATATTGTAGAGGATCTAGCCCAATCACCGTCCGCTATGTCAACACTTGAAGTACTACAAAATTGCCCCTCCCAAAAGCAAGCTCTATTATCAGCAATAGGAGGGATTGACCCAGCGGATTCCAATTTCTTGTGGCCTTTAATCATAAAGGATATGAATCTCAGTTACTAGCTCAACTCACTTTCCTCATCCAAATGAAAGCCCTCAACAAAACTGTTCATTGAACAATTATTGATGAGGGGGCATCTACATGCATTACGTCAATGAGTTGCTGGAAAACTTTAGGCTCACCACCCTCGTCGTAATCATCAATGACATTAAAAGCATTTGATGGATGAACATACACCCCGTACAGGATCTTAAGTAACTTGCAAGTTGAACTGGAGGGAAAGATAGTAGAAATTGACGTCGAATTTATCGATGGAAACCTGGGTTACAATATCCTACTAGGAAGGCCCTAGATTTATGATATGGATGCAGTTGTGTCAACATACTTTAGAAAGATTGCATTTCCTTTTCAAGGAGGAATTACAATTGTTGATCAACAAACCTTCCTCCCCAACAGTTCACAAGTTATGAGAAGCATTCCAATGATCCATGGAAGCTCTCAATCACTTGAAAATATCGGATTAGGCCTCCTAAAAGACCCTACCTTAATGGGTACTTTTTCCCTAATGCCTCTGAGTAATCTGGCGGAAGTGGCCACGTTGTAAACCTGCAATATGGTATATTCTATATCTACAAAGGTTCAAAATATTTCCAAACATGATGTTAGCATGGATCATCGCTAGGTATTGCCTCCAAGCCCAATAGAAATATTGTAGTAATCAATTTTCTCCACCTGAGCGGCAAACCCAAAACAACACTCATCGAGTGTTTGGATAGATAGGTCTAAGGAATATGGTACCTCTTCAGATCCTTGGTCACATGTGCATTCCACGGACGAAGGAATTCTTCGGTCAATGATGATAGGAGAAGCACCATGGGAATATTACCACCATCATTCCCATCTTCCAGATTACCACGAAGATTGTTCCATCGACCTTAGTCATCCTTCAGTTTTTGATTTTCTATTAAATACTGTAAATACGGTGGATTCTGAGTGAAATTTGTCTAATATTGAAGAAACTATCGCCATAAATATCTTGACCAAACCATATGTAGTAGAGAATATTCATGTCAGAAAATCTTGTTCTTCTTCAGAACTTGAAATATATTACACTCTCTTTCACAAATTCAGAGATGTCTTTGCATGGTCATATGAAGAAATGCTAGGCATTGACTTCAGTATAGTTGAACACGAAATCAAGATGTATCCAGATGAACCAGTACGACAATGGCTTCGGCAGATGCACCCGAAGAAAGCCATTGCCATCAAGGCAGAAGTTGAAAAACTTTTACATGCTGGTTTCATTTACCTAATTCCTCTAACTGATTGGGTATCAAATATTGTTCCTGTGATGAAAAAACCAGGAACGATTAGAGTGTGCGTTGATTACAAGGATGTAAATCAAGCTTGTCCAAAGGACAACTACCCTACACCCTTCATCGACTAGATAATTGATGAATGCACTGGATGCGAAATCTTTTCATTCATGGATGGATTTTCCAAGTATAATCAAATTAATATCCGCCCACAGGACGAGTCGAAGACTGCATTTATATGTGCATGGGGCACATTCGCATACTGCAAGTTACCTTTCCATTTAAAGAACGCAAGGGAAACATTTCAGAGGGCTATGAATTATGCCTTCCATGACATCAAGAAAATCATTCAACCATATCGTGATGATCTTCTAGCTCATTCGCGAAAGCAGACTGATCATCCGCAACATTTGAGAGCTATATTTCTACATTGCTAACACTAGAAGATACAACTCAATCCACACAAGTGTGTGTTCTGTGTCGGTTCTAGTCATTTACTTGGATTTGTAGTTTCTAATGATGGGATTCGTCTCAACCCATGTAAGGTTCAGGAAATCATTGATATGCCTCCACCTTCAAATTTGCTTCAAATTCAGAAACTCCAAGGGAAAGAAAACTTCTTGAGGAGGTTCATTCCAAATTAGGCCAAAATTTCTAAAGGTTATATGCGTCTTTTGAAAAAATAAGTGCCCTTTAACTGGGATCAGGTCACATAAGCTTCCTTTGATGCTCTAAGGGAATCCCTAAAAAGAGCATCATTAATGTATGATCCTAACTATAAAAAATACTTTAACCTGTATCTAGTTGCAACAGATACAACCATCACAATGGTTTTAGATCAAGAAGACAATGGAATCGAACATCCTGTCTATTATTTAATTCAGAACTTAAATGATACAGAAAAAAAGGTACTCCTATGTTGAAAAGCTAGCTCTTACAGTTGTTCAATTAGTACAGAGATTTCGACACTATATCCACTTTTTCAAAACAACCATTTTGTCAGATTGCAACCTTATGACTTACATTCTATCACAAATATTCGAAATGGATAACCATTTTGCAAGAGTTTGATCTGGAATTTGTAAAATCCAAATCAAAGAAATCTCTGGTTTTCTTGGAGTTACTATGTGACTTCCCATCGTCTTCCAATGGTTCAACATCCAAAGCATCAATCGTGGATGAAACTTTGTTTCTAATATCATCAAGCGATCCCTGGTATGAAGGTATAATCATCTATCTCCAAACCCAAACATATAGGCCTAATACCTCTCGCTGAGAACAACTACATACACGATACCAAGTAAAATACTACATGATCGTCGGTGACATACTTTAATGTCACGGTATCGATACAGTTCTAAGAAGGTGCCTCACCCATGAGGAGGCCGAAAAAGTCCTGAATGATTGTCATTCAGGCATGTGTGGGGGGCATCAATCTGGTTACGCTACGGTGCAAAATATTTTACGAGCAGGTTACTTCTGGCCAACAATGTTCAACGATTGCATAACCACAGTCAGAAGTTTCCATGCTTGTCAAATCTTCGACCACAAAACCAGAATATCACCCACAGCTCTGCATCCAGTAGTTGCTATTGGGTCATTCGCCAAATGGGGAATAGATTTCATGACATGTAACACCACCTCGGTCGGGGGGCATGGGTATATCATAGTCACAGTTGACTATTTTACAAAATCGGCTCAAGTGATGCCTACAATAAATAGCAGCCGTGAAACAGCTACTCTTTTCTTTTTCAATCATGTAGTCTCTAGATTCGGTGTTCCGCAAGCTATAGTCACACATCATGGATTGCATCTTGCAATCACATGATGGTTGAATTGGCTACAAAATTAGGACTGCCCCATGACAGTTCTACTCTATATTATCCGCAAGCTAATGGACAAGTTGAGGTGACCAACAAAGTCCTGAAGTGGATGCTGCAAAGGATGATTGGAGTCCATAAACGGAGTTGGTACCTAATCCTGTACTCGGCCTTATGGGCATACCGTAAATCAATAAGAAATGCAACCAAATTTACACCCTTTTAGCTGGTGTATGGCCTGGAAGCGATCTTACCAGTTCAGTGCGAAATTTCGTCTCTCAAGCTCGTAGTCGACCTTCTCCCTAGAACTTCATAGGAAGAGGCTCATTTCTTGGAATTAGTCCAACTGGATGAAGCTCTTCGTGACGCCACCTTGGCTAATGAAGCTCATAAGAAATAAGTCAAGGCACAATTTGACAAGAATGTCAAGCCCCTTGTCTTCTTAAAAGGTGACCTGGTCTTACTTTACGATTAGGAATTCGATAAATTAGGAGCAGGAAATTTCCAATCATTATGGATGGGTCCCTACATTGTTAAGTGAGTCTTAGCAAAAGGAGCCTATGAGCTAGTAGATTATGATGAGATTCCATTGTCGCAACCCTGAAGCGGGTTGTACCTTAAGCATTACTATGCTTGACTAAGTGTAGTAATATCTCTATATGCTTTTATTACATTTTTGTTTTCGTCAAGAGTGATCATTTTGGTTAGGTAATCAAATTTTGCATTTGTTGCAGATGTCGAACCTATTGGAATCATTTGTTGGATACGCCAACGGAGCTAGTTGTAGTACACAAAACCTATGTTCTATAGCCTGGGCCATTTTTCATCCAAGCGGCGAGTTATTGCGTTTCAAAGGGGTATGTCTTGCTCAATCAACGAACAACATCACTGAGTATAGCGCGTTGATAGAACTTATCTCTAATGTCGTCGCACATGGCATACGCCGACTTGTTATCATGCTAGACTCACAACTCATCATCCTACAACTTACGGGCATCTATTTTGTTCAGAATCCAGCTATCTATCGTATGTTCCTAAGGGTTAAGATTTTTGAAAGGCAGTTTGATTCTATTCAATATCAACACATTTCCAGAAATTTAAACACATTAACTAATTCATTAGAAAATTATGTGTTGGATAGACATTTGCAGCATTTATAAAAGAAAAGCATTTCAATCAACATTTGCATCAGGATCATATAACTTAACCAAAATAAAGCTCCGAAAATAAAAAATATATATATAACTTTTTATAGTTTTTACAAAATGTTCTGTGTCCAACACAAAATCTGTCACGCGACCCAAAAACTCAAAAATGGAGGAAATCACCCTAGATTAATGGTGCTGGTGATAACAAGTCGTCGCCTGTGTGATCATACGTAGGAGCCTAGTCCATCGACTCGGCACCCCAGTAGTATGGCGATGTAATCTCAGAGGTAACTCGTCAGTCCTCACATTTGGAATATCAAGGGTGAGACCCTTAATCTGATCTTGTGATACTGCAAGGGTATCGGCTACATCCATATAATGAAGAACAACCCTCCCTATAGCCTCTCCTACTAGAACAGCAGCTGCTACCCTTTGGCGTAATGCTGGTCGCACTAGTCCAATATCTGCACAAATATACGAGTTTTATTAGTCTTGATAACATGTAAAAAACACAAGAACATTGTAAAAGCAATAAAAAATATCTATAGTTAGATATTTTACCTATAACACCCCACTGCTTACCAGCCAGCAGCACCAAATCTTGGTCGGCCCGGAAAATCCATCCTGGCATATGGATACTCGACATAAACCATCTGTTGATGGTTGAACTACTCGAAGAAGGCATGAGAGAATGAAATTTGCAACTGACCAGCATTTCTGGCCATAAGATCAACCCATATCTACATTCGTGGCTCTATCGGTGCTGGTAGTCCGAGTGAAATGTACTGCTGTTGCATCAGTGGGATCTTCTCTAAGGTGAAAGTGATCAAAATAGAACCATAACCAAAGTTCTTGGACCTTTCGTTCTTCACCTTGGTAAACTGTTCTTTTATCACCATAAGTACTGTATCACACTAGTTGAATACCTTTGGTTCAAGGCATTCGAAGGCATACTGCATATAGGACTTGTTGGCCAAGTGAAGAGTCGTGCTGCCAGTGAATCTAGTAAAGATGAATAAGATAGTCCTCAAGGACCGGTCATTGATGTCTCTAATGCTGAACTTGTTGTCCCTGCTGAGCTGAGATCCATCTCTACAGTATCAGTGAATGTAATCCCTCACAGATTCATCCCCACGGGTGGATCCCGATAGTGAGAATAGTGAGAGATGGGTACCACGCCTTGATAAACCGATCAAAAAGTAGATATCCTCAATAGTCAAATGGATGTATTTATGTCTAATCTGGAACACTGGTTGGTAGGATCCCATGCATCGAGAAGATATTGCAACAAGTTGATTTGTTTCCTCATGCTAGATATGCGGAAGAACTTGAGCAAGCCACGGTTCTGCAATGCAGTTACCGTACCTGGATCATGTAAGGCAATCATATCCTCTTCATCATGCTCACGTTCATGCCATGTAATGACCATCTTTCTCCAATGAATCTCTTAAAAAACAAACAAGAGAAGAATTAGGATCCTGATTTGGGCAAAAACAAGCAAAATTTCTGTTATAACTTAAAACCACAGTTCACCTATGTCCAAAGATTCATATAAAAAATTTGGTTTAAGTCAATAGGTTTTTAGGTGTGTCACTTTGAAGTTAGTTTTTCTAAAGGTATTGATGTGAGTCCTTGTAAAAAACCGTTAGATACCCTCCCTCATTATAGTTTAAAGCATGTCTTGTCTTGATTGCATCATTCTGATTTTGCGCAGTTTCGCAGCGCGATCTGATTGGCTAATTTAGCTGCGCAATCATTTTTCCACCTTTCCGCAGCATATCATCGAGCAGCCATTTTGTAGCGCGGTGTGTCATTTCATAATTGTCTGCGCTACGAAATCGGGGATTCGGAGTTTTTTGCAACATATTTTCTTGAAATGTCAAATCTCGGGAGGTGAGTCATTAGAACCGTTCATATTTTGTCAGTCGATGTCCTCTCCAGGTCATGATAGGATTCATTCCGCCATCAGATTTAGGATCACGCACATGACAATTATTTTAAGAAATCTTATGAGGTATGGTAGTGTCATAATGTTTATTCATGATGCATTAACGTGCTTGTTCTATGATGAGCGTTTGAAAAAACGCAAAGAAGCCCGAGTTTTCATTTAAAAAGGGATCATTGCAAGCGAGCCTACATTCCAAAGCCGAAGCTGTTGTGTAAATTGAAGTTGCTGATTAAGTTCTTTGTGTAAAGATATTTTGAGCGAGATGGAGAAAAGAGAGCATCGATCCGGAAGATGTCTGAGAACCGAGCCAGAAGGACTTGATCTTACGCTCAAAGATGAAGGTGTTGCACGAGCTTTTAAAGAGGCTGGTTGCTGGAGGTTCTGTGAAAAATTAAAGGGAGGACACACAGAGGTAGCTAAAGCCTTTGCATTAAATTTCACTGGCTTGAATTCTAAGGTTGCATTGCTAGAGTTCCCTGTATCTCCGCAAGCCATTTCTGTTGTCACTGAAATTCCAAGAAGTGGACAAGAATGGTTCAAGAATTTTAAGTTTGACATGACTCCATGTAAGGAGTTTATGAAGGATCAATATGCAAACGAGGACCTCACTAAAGCGGTGCCAAGGAATTATATAAAAGAACATTATGCTCTGCTCCTCACAGCCATCCAGAAATACCTCACAATGTGAGGGAAGGTACAACCAAAGTTTACTCTTATGCACTTCAAACCTTGCCTACATTTCACAGGGAAGGCGTCAATAGACATCCCTTTTTATTTATTCAGAAGTCTTGGTAAAATGTGCGACAAAGTTCAATTTAAAAAGGATAATTATGAAACTTACCTTTTCCACCATGGTTTAATTAAGTTGTTGGTGTTAGATAGCTTGCAAAAAATCAGTAGGGATTGGGACTCTTTCATTTTTATGTCCAGTTTCCAAAGCAAAATAGGTCTTACCCCATTGCCAGATAGGGAAAAAGAAAGAAGAATTCAAGAACCTACATTGGCTGAGCTTAAGAAGGAGGTTAAAGACCGAAAGAAACCCAAAACTAAGCCAAGGAAATCAGAAAAGCCTGTGGTCATAAAAGAGACACCCAAACCATCCAAGGAGAAAATCAAACATCAGAAAGATGCATCAGGGCCAAGTGAAATTGCACAAGTAACAAGAATCAGAACTAGAAGCCAGCTAAGCAGAGAAAAAGGAAAATCAGTAGCAGTGGAAGACAGCCCTATGTCAAAGGCTAGTCTAAAGGATTTGCTGGAGGCAATTGAATTTGAACAAGCCACATCAGTGCAGGTGGAGCCTATACCTATTGATCTAACCCAGTCATCCCCTGATAGCTCCAAGAAATCAAAAGCCTCAAAAAGGCTAAGGTTTGAGGAGGCTGGTAAGGAATTCATGGTCAAACCCCGAAGGCCAATCACCAGGAGACATATCCAAGCAGCAGAGCAAGTCCACAAAGATGAGGTAGCTGCCAAGGTAACGAAAACAAAAGAAATCATACAATTGCCTAAAGCAGAGAAGGCAGAGGAAATCAAAAGAACAATATATACCAGAGGGCAGGCCAAACAAATGGGAAAGCAGATAGCTCAAGCAGAAAAAGCAAAGGAAAGCAAAAAGAAGGATATGAAGGAAAAAGTTCCCATTGTCAAAGAAATTAAAACCTCATCTTCAAAGGAGAAATGGGAGGCAGCTGATAAAGAAATGGCTGATTTAGAGAAAACCGTATCAGAAATTGCAGCCATGGAGAACGAACTTGCAAAACTAAAAGCTCAGTTAGGCAAGTTAACTGCTAAATAAAATCGAAAATGTTTAAGGTCAGATATTGCTCCAAGTTTTTGTTTATTTTTCTTAAGTTCATTAGTTTTTGAGGCATGTATAAAAGGAAGACAAATTAGTAATTTTGGAACCAAGAGCGAAGCTGTGACAGTCACAAAGTAATTGGAAAATTCATTGAAGACTGTAATTTTGGAAAGAACAGCAGTTTCGTAGCGCGCTATGAAACTGCTGTAGGTGACTGTTTTTAAAAAAAAAAAATGAAAATTGATGCTGAGGTCATCAAATTTTGTGAAAAAAGGCTTCGAGGATAGGAAGGAGGTCATAAATGGTTGCCAAAGCATTCAAAGAATGACAGATGTAAACTTTGTAGCATAAAGGTGAAACATTTTGGTTTTTA
>APFE030515595.1:38352-133270 GCA_000404065.3 Pinus taeda
GCACAGTTGGAATCCAAGGCAGCTCATTCAGTGAATGCCTCTCAAATACATTTCAGCCACTACAGGAATAGCACAGGTGTCAAAGATCAAGAGGGAATCATGCACACGAGGAGATAGAATTAGAGTTTGAATAGGAATAGGACTCTATGTATTGAAAGCATAATACCTCTGTATTTAATAAGTTAGTTTAAATATAGATAAGGTAGTTAATGATAGTTTTTCGAGCTCCCCTCATGCTGGAGGAGGAGACTCAAGGTAGTTTAACTTTGTTTTCCTATATATAGGAAAAACTCTGATGTAAAAAGGGTTGGAGATTTTTATCAAAAAAGACAGAGTTTTCATATTGGCTTATGCAAAGTGTTTTGACAGTAATAGAAAGCACACTGTTTCTTCCCAAGATTCATCTTGTGTTTCAAATGTTCAGAATGTATGTGGTTTGGTTTTATTCATCTTGTTTTACAGTTCACTAAACATGCAATCACTCTGAATTCATCATTGATGCTCAGACTTCCTGTGTATGTTTTGTTGAGTTGATGTCCTTCTTGGTAGATGTTTTGAACATAGAGACATTATATGCCTTGGTTTCCATGATTCAGTAGCTGCTTGTTTACTGTAGGAATGTATAACTCCATGAGCCCAATGGGAGAAGCCTTGATTTTGTTGTTCCAACCAGCTTAAACTTCATTCACCTTTTAAAGAGTTAGCCATCTTTTTTTCCCTTAAATGCATATCAAAAATCTGTGAGAGAGCCCTCTCTGACTAAGGAGGCTAAACCTTAGTCTAAAGCCTGGTTTGAAACAGTTGCATGAGATCTTACTAAGTAGCAGCCTTTAGTACATGATTTTGTGACAACAATTTCCATGAAAAATCAGTGCCTAAACTTTCCTCTGTATGCCCATCACACCCTAGCTATGTACTCGGTGGGATGCATACTAACTGGTCAATGGTCGGCTCAGTATGCATCACACCTTTCGATGTGTACTAGGTGTGATGGGGAGAGAACGAAATGTTCAAACCCCAGAGGCTCAGAAAAATAAGAAAACATGCTCATAATAAGAAAAGGAACGAATGCAATTAAAGAGCTCAGGGTTAGCTCCTACCTGGTCTAGATGGCACCGAAAATAGTCCATAGAATCTCCCAAATCAGCTGATGAAAATCGAGGGGGAAATCACCTCCAGAGCTCCAATAATCCCAAATTTGAATGAAATGGTAAAATGAAAGGTAAAAACTACTTTTATGTTATTGTTCACATAATTCAACTAAGGTATTAGTTTTTTAACTCATTTTTCAAGCATGTATGTACATTTCTAATCAGTTCGATGGAGCAACTGAACAGGTAAGACGACCGTCAAGAGAACATAGTGTTAATGGTGAATCAAACATCTCTGACTATTATCACAAGCACTCTTTCCGTAAAGTTCAAGCTCATTAAAAAATAAACCTAGTTATGAGCATATGTTCCCCCAGAGTTCAAGCTCATTAAAAAATGAACCCACTTTCGGTAAATAACCCTTGTGATCACATTACTATCAGCTTTTGAGCCTTGGTTGTGTTCTTACCATCACCTCCACTTTTTAGCCGATCATCTGCCTCCACTTGATTGTTTACCCTTTTGAGGAATAGCTACGACAAGTGATTCTGTTAGCCACCTTCTTTACACTAACGTGATTGAAAAGTTCCAAACCTTACCTGGAACCAAATGCTACCCAAAATATCACTCGTTCCTCAAAGACAAGTCTCTTTTAAGCTCTTTTTAGACTCATAAAATATAAAAAGATTGTTGAGCAATTGGCCTATCCAGCTTGTTAAAGTCATTGGAAGTCCCATCCCTCCTCTATATTTTAATCTTTTTGGACCTGAGGGATCATTACACAAAAATATCGAGCGCTTGTCTTTTTCAGTTCGTTAAAGTGATCAGAAAAGTCATCCCTTTCATATTATTTTATACGTTTTCGGACATAAAGGATTATACTATAAAAAAGGATTATTGGAGTTTCCTTTTTGTATCTTTTCAGACTCTCTAAAACTGAAAAGGACCAAGTTATCTTTGTCATTAAACTTGTTAAAACAATAGCGACGAACTTGTCCATTACAGACAAGAGCGAGTTTCATTGTCGCTAGGCTCACTAAAACATAGCGACAGGTTTTCCCGAAGGGAAAATAATAGAACAAGCATATGTTATCCTCCTAAAGCTTGACAAAAATAAAGAGGAACTGGTTAGAAATGACTAGGGAAAAATTGGGAAGAAAACTTGAAGAACTTTATTGGTAGCAGGTCACTCTTGAACATGACACTTTCACTCCATCACCAAGATTGAGTCGGGTTGGGTTATTCCGTTCATCGGTCATATCACCGTTGGTCCTCCGTACCATCCATTTTTGGGGTTAACACTACCCATCCATTTCAGTGTCGTTGATATGTTCAAGAGAAGTCACTCAAAGAATTCACCAACCTAGATTACACCTCATTCGCTGCAATACCTTCATGCTCCATCTTTCATGACTGCCACCGTGAACCTTGTATCATTAGATTGTTTTCACCTCCACAAAATCATTTGCACTATTCCGTGTCATAGATGTGGGATTCATTAAAGCCCTCCTACGACAGGTCACTTCTTGTCGACATCAGCTCATTATCCAAGAAGTCAACTTAGGAACAACCCTTTCAGTACTTTGAAGCTTGCATGCCTCAATGGCAAGTTTCTCACCTCCAGCGACAGGTTTACATCAATGGCCTTCAACTAAAAGATTTTACGTGGTGTTCGACATCGACTCATGTATTCACACCATGTGAATTGTACTGCAGTACCTAGAGGGTCATCATCATTATCAGTGTTTCTTCTCATGCTTGTTAACAACTTACATCATTGTGTGGTAATCAGACAATGTCTTTCCATGTTCGACACCAGAACATCTTTTCACATGGATCGACTTGTACTTCAAGTGAATATTGAACGATTTTGAAGACCCCGGATCTAATTTTATCCATCTGGGATGTGATATATTCAGGAAAAATAATGACATAAAATGTACATCATAGCTACACAAATAATCATCCAACCCAAGGGATGATGGCTCTACCAGAATCATCAGTTTGTCACACAGATGGTTGTCTATTATATGTACATGAAAATGAATTTGTAAAGCTAAGCATGGGAATGCCCGCCTCAGCTAGATCATGGAAATATTATGAAGATAATGTATTGTATTGTATCTTATTACAGGTCACCTTCCAGTTCGAAAAACCTCAGATGCTCATGATAAAGCATTTCACCCGACATCAGAAGATTTACGACCTCATGCTTTAGGGGGCAACTGTTATAGACATATTTGGGCACTACAACCCCAATCACATATGTCCATAAACCAAGGGTTTTAGGCACCTAAAAGTGTTGTTTCATACCCTAAAGGAACAAGGTCAGCTGATTACATCATTTCCTAGAAGTTCTCCCTGAAAAACTACTCAGAGCTAATCAAAACTGGACCATACAGACTGCTCCATGCTGAGGGTGCGATGCATCCCACCTGTTACACATAGAGGGTGCGATGCATACTAAAAATCCCTTCTGTAGGGTGCGATGAACGAGAGCAGAAAAATGGTAGAGGCATTTTGCTAGGTGGAAACCCAGAGAATCTTCTAGAAACTGCTCATTTGACACTTGCCTCTCTGAATTCACCTAGGGATGAGTAAGAGATCATGAAATATCTAAGTGGAACCAAGAACTATCAATGAAACGACACTAATCAAAATCCCAGAAGCTGACTCACCCACCTGCAAATATCTATATATGGATCCCTCATCTTATAGATCTAGAGACTAGAACTTTGTATTTTGTAAGTGTTGTTTGTTTCTTTGTGAAACATTGTAATGTTGGGTGATCTAGCTTTTCATGAGGTGAAGAGGGCTTTCATGCTGAGAGGATGGCGTTGGGTTAGACTGTTGGGTTGTAATCCTCTCTTCTACTACTTCTATCAATAAAGCTATTTGAGTTTTCCTCTATATGCTTATATATCTCTAAATCTTGTATTGGTGTATGCATTTGTATGGTTAATATACATATGATCCTATATTGTTTATGGTTATAGTTCTCTATGCTTTGATGGTATTATGCTGCTTTGACTCTACAGGTGTTTTTTGAAGCGGGACAAGTGAGGAAAGAGTGGTGAAGCTCTATCAAAGGGGGGAGGAAAGAAAGAAGGAGCCGGGCAAAATACTGAGGTTGGTACTCTCTGCTTCTCTCTCATCTATCTCTCATAAAGGAAAACATAAGTAACTTTATTTTTTTTGTTTCTAAGATAGCTACCAATCTTAGTGGGACTAGCAGTTCTGAATGGACACTGGTTTTCCTGATAACACCTAGTTTATCAACAACTATTCCTTTCTTTGGAGTGATAAGGTTTTGGTACCGTAGTGTTTAAACCCTTAGAGAAATGAGTTTGTTTGGCGTATTTTGTCCCATAGTATGTACTGTGTGATCTTACTGTTGTTTTTTAAGGGGATAGTCACAAGAGAGGGCTTCCTTCAGACTAAACCACTTTTCCTAAAGAGTATATTCTCTATTATTTTGTAATGCTAAGCATTTCCAAGGAATTCCTTACTTTTCTTTCCACTTTTTTTTTAACAACAATAAAATTTATGTTATAAATCACATTTCATAATTAATATTGCTATTGTTTCGTATTCTCGCATTTCATGAAGTATTCAACCCAGAAATCCCCTTGCTCCAGTTTCAAGGATTTTAAGTCCCCTATAGTTCTATTACAAAAATACAACCTCCTTAATTAAGTTCCTTGTTACTGAATTTTCCATTCGACATGCTGAACTCTATTGAGAGTTTTGACAACTTAGGACATGACTCGGGGGTATAGAAAAATATTTGCTAAATTTTATTAATGGAAAAAATATTTTTTTTAAAAGAAAATTATTCCAGTCATATTAGTTATTTATGTGTCCATGGTTCTGCCATGTTTTTCCGAGAATTACGTTTGTTTCTTTTTCTTGAAAATAACTTATGACATTTCGGATGTTACATTTATTGTTCTTCCTTCTGTTATGTGTATAAATTATTTCGTACTCCAACCCTATGGAATTATAGGCTAACTGGTAGTTATGGTTTTGGTTTGCCAAATTATGCACAAAATTTAGTTTGGAATTTTATTACTAGGTTTTTTTGTTTCCTGCATTTTCCAAAGTTATACAACTCTTTATTAATTGAATTCAAATAGAAGATTTATATGCAATGCAGATAAATGGGTAGATAGGCAAAAAAAATTTCATCAATATCCTCTCACTGTATTCATCCTAGCCGAATACTAATTTGGCTACCCAACCATTAATTTCTAAAATTATACCTCTCGATAAAAGAGTAAATTTTCCTTCTTATATGTACAGTCTCTATTTTATTTTCTACAAATATTCTCTAAGTTGTCTATGATAAATGTATTCTATCAATTAAGCAGAAGTTTCCAATATCATTATTACTTCAATAATTCCAATAAGAGATTTTTTTAGTTTGTATTCTAACACAATTTCACTAAAATTATCAGAATAAGGAAATAATACTTATCTGAAATGTGCACAATCGACCAAGAAGACAGACTAAGAATGTGATTGTTCCTCCCTTCTAGTGGAACTGGAAAATTATGTCTAACTTCCCCCCCATATTTTCCTCTTCCTATACAGTTGATATCTGGTAGCCTTTCCAAGCTACCTCTTTTCTAGACCTCTTGACCCACTTGGTCGAGTCTAGAACTATCAGATTTCCTAAAATATGATTGGAGGTCTCCATTGGTTACAACTGGCTCAAGATAACTCTCCCAAAAACATAATGCTCAATCTCTCTTTCTTAGGTGGTTTTGCCTCTTCCCGGTGACTAACCCCTACCTTCTCCCTCCTGATATATTTTAATCTCTAGGGTATGGGGAAATAAAGGAGATAATTGTGTCAAATTTATGGAAGTTATCAAACTTGATTCATGAATCCTTAATTGTCTTCCTTCTTCTCAACAATTTTATTTTATTATAAAATAAATGAGCAATTAACAACACATGTTAACAAGTCTTTAACATGTAAATATTATAATCACAAGTAAATAACAACAGTACCTATAAATATTACCCCCAACATGTCGAGGGTGTTATGTCTTCCCCTCCTAGTGTGGAACACCATCGTGAGTGTTCAGTCCTGTTCCTGGAATAGGTTTGGATATGCTTGTTGCATAAAATCATTGTCTTCTCAGGTGGGTTCCTCTAGGATAAAGTGCTTTCATTGCACTTTAACCTGGGTAATGACACTCTTCCCCAACCTTGTTTCTCTCTCCCCGAGAATACGTAGGGGTTCTACCACCACTTCTTTGTCTGGTTCAACCTAACCATAAAATGATTCACATTAGTTAATTTTACTGATAAACTTAAGAAGACATATGCATATATACAAAATAACCTTATTGGGTTACCTCAATGTTCTTCCAATCAATGATATGCCTAGTGTCATATATGCATTTTTTTAATAAAAACACATAGAACACATTATGAAATTTGATATGGCTAGGAAAAGCTAGTTGGTATGCAACTGGCCCTATTCTTTCCAATACTTGGAAGGGTCCACAAAACTGGTGTGCCAGATTTGCACAACTTCCCCATTTTAGGGTACGTTTCCTTAGACTGATCAACACATATATATGGTCACCAACCTGAAATTCTCTAAGTTCTTCTTTTATCAGCATATGCTTTTTGTCGATCCTGGGTAACCTTCAAATTTTGATGAAATTTTCTTACAGTTTTCTCCATTTCCGCTAACATTTTAGGTCCGAGTATTAACTTATCTTTAGGACTACTCCAATTAACGGGTGTTATACATCTTTTTCCGTATAGTACATCAAAAGGGATCATATTTAGGAATTCATGATAGTTGTTACTGTAAGCGAACCTAACCAGGTGGAGGTATTCCTCGCACTTCATAAGTTGCTACATTATAGACATCCATAGTATATCCTCAAGTACTTGATTTACACATTTTGTTTGACCATCCACAAATGGATGGTAAGTCGTGTTAAATAGGACTTGAGTACTCATGCCCATAAATAGAGCTCTCCAAAATGCAGAGGCAAAATTCACGTCTCCATCCAATATTATCACCCTTGGCATACCATGCAATCTGAATATTTGTTTCTTATAAATATGAGCAATTTGAATAGTGCGATAGGTAGCTTTTATAGGAATAAAATGGATTGTATTACTCAATTTATCCATAACTGCCATAATAGAGTCATTTTGTTTCTTTGATTTAGGTAAGCCAACCATAAAATCCTGTTATACTAGCCCATTTCCATTCGGGAATGGGTAGAGGGTGAAATAATCTGGCCAGATGTTGATGTTTGACTTTTAGTTGTTGGAATTCAAGTCATTTAGATAAGTATTGAGTAATATTTTTCCTCATGCCTCGCCAGAAATATTCTTTCCTAATTGCTGAAAACAATTTCTGATAACCAGGACGAGTTGCGTAGGGGCTTCAATGAAATTCATCCAGTAATATTTGCTTAATCACCATATGTTTAGGTACATAAATTCTTCCCTTATAGCTCAAAAAATTGATGTTATTAAAGTTGAAATATCATATTTTTCTAGCTTTCAACATTTGTTATGTTTCTTTCCATAAGAACTTGTATTTTTGTTCCTGATATGCAACCTCTCTTATCTGATTGAAAAGATTTATCTATACATTACTGTAAGAAATTTCATATACACAATGGAGATCTCTACTCAATGCATTTGAAACACGATTTTCCTCGCCTTCCAGGTGCTTGATATCAAAATCAAACTTGCGTAGAAAAGTTGTCCATCTGGATTTTCATGAATTCAAGCTAGGTTATTTGAAGAAACTTGTTAAACCACTATGACGAGTTAACAATAAAAGTCTCTTTCCTAGCATATAGTGTCCCCACATATTAATAGTGTGGACCACTGCTTTTAGTTTTAAATCATATGCAAAATATTTATTTTCATAATATTTTAATTTACGAGATTCAAAAGCTACCACCCTACCTTATTGTATCAACACACCTCCGACTCCTTCCTTACATGCATGTGTGCACACAGTAAAATACTTCTCAAGGTCAACAAATTTCAACATTGGGGCTATTGTTAATAAATGTTTCAAATGATCAAGATTTTCTTAAGAATCCATTGACCACCTAAACATTTTCCCCTGCTTCTGTAATGAGGTTATGGGGTAGGTAATTTGGGAAAATTCCTCAGTAAAATGTTGTTAATAACCAAAAGGACCCATAAATGATCGAATATCGGCCACATTTTTGGGAGCGAACCATTTCATGATAGTGTTGATCTTTTCCAGATATACAACTATGCCTTCAGTAAAAATGATGTGTCATAGATATTGGATCTAGTCCTTGTAGAAGTCACATCTACTAAAGTTCACATAGACTTGGTTCCCCCTTAATGTGTGTAACACTATATGTAAATTCTCTTCATGTTCCTTCATATTTTTTGAATAAATTAAAATATCGTCAATCAAAAAATTAAAAAAAAAAAAATTAAAAAAAATCATCCAAATAATGATGGAAGACTCCATGCATTAAGCTCATGAAAGTTGCAGTAGCACTGGTGAGGCCGAAAGGTAAAACAACAAATTCATCGTGATCATAATGGGTCCTAAAGGCTATTTTGTAGATATCTTCATCTTTGATCCTTATCTGATGATAACCTGACCTCAAGTAAATTTTAGAGAACATTGTGGCCCCCTTGACCTAATCAAACAAATCATTGATTCTAGGCAACGTGTATCTATTTTTAACAGTTAATTTATTCAACTTTCGGTAGTTAATACATAATATTAGGGTACCATATTTCTTTCTTACAAACAACACGAGAGCTCTCCATGATGACACTCTTGGACAAATGTATCCTTTATCAAGTAGATCTTGTAGCTACATTTTAAGTTTGGTTAATTCCATAATAGTCATCCAATAGGGATATTTTGTGAAACTGGAGTAGCACTAGAAATTATTTCTATGGTAAAATCAATACTCCATTTTGGAGGTAAGCCAAGAATTTCTTCTCGAAACACATCAACGAACTCTCAAACTATTGGTATGTTTTCCAATGTACTTAATTTATCGTTGGAATTGTTGTAACCCACCTGAACCGCATAAACTTGACAACCTTTCTCGAGGAATCTATTCAATTGGTTAGCACTAATGGGTAACAAATTAATATGACTCTTTATAACCAAAATCTCTTGTTTGATGCCTCCTTTAGTGAGGAATCTAATAGTTTTATATCTGCAATTTCGCAAAGATCAATGGATCTCTAACCAATCCATTCCAGTTAATACATCGTAGGATCCTAGGGGTAAAACATTTAAAGTCATTTTTATCTGTTGTCCCGCAATTTCGATAGGACAATGTTATACTTTAGCAGTGACTCTCCTTTCTCTTGTGGCTAGTTGTTCTAGCCATGGGATACTGAATTTAATAGTTTGTAAATGAGTTAACCATACAAATTTTGTACTGTTGTAACTCAAACTTGCTCCTGGGTCTATCAAAACAGAAATAGGATGGTCAGGAATCTTACCTTTTAATTCCACCATCGAGGGTTGATATTTGGGTTGGTGATCATCCAAGAATGCATTAATCCTTGGAATGCTCCTCACCACATCACCCACTCTAGAAGCCTCTTGAATATGTGCTATTATCTCTGCCTGAGCCTGGTGGGGATAGTTCTTATAGTAGTGAGGTTATCCAAAAGCCCAACATTATAAGGGTGGATTTTGTATCTATATAGATATAGGTTTACTCGGTACTTCACGTTGTCTTACTTCAACTGATAATTTTGATTTTTGTTGACTTTTCCCAGGGAGGTTACTTTGTTTCTTCCGAAAAGTGATTTTTGCATTGGTCAACTTCATGCTTCTGCTCCAGCAACCTTTATGTTCCTTCTTGTTCATCCAATTCTTGTTGCTTTCCCTTCTTGGATTCATTTACTGATAAGAAAGTTAGGATTTGCAAATAGCTTCGTCCATGGTCCTCAGGTTATCAAATTCCAGTTTTTCTTTCGTAAATGCAGGAAGACTGCTAGCAAATATTTGCACTTATGCCTTCTCCTCATGAATGTATGGAACACACCTTAGCATATATGTAAATTTGGTTATATATTCATCTACAGACTATTGCCCAAGTTTGAACTCATGGAATTGTTTTCTTTTTTCATCGTAGAACTTTTTCTTTAAATACTTATCCTGAAAATGCTTTTGAAAATTGTCCCATGCGATATATTGTTCAACAATATTTCACACAACCTTTACCTCTTCCCACCATAGGGTGGCCTTACTTTGCAGCTGATAAATAGCTAGCCTAAAATTTAAATTATCATCATTCTTGTAAATTTGAAATTACTTATTCATATTAATCACCCAAGCTTCCACATACACTTCCAATTCCTCTTTAAACAAAGGTGGCTTAATTTTTTTGAATTCTCCTTGTAATTTTTTATTTTGCCTCTCGGTTCCCTTTATGCCCAAAGCATTATCAAATCCCTCTTCATGCTTAATTCGATCTCAGTCTCTTGGTGATTTTATTCTTAAGCATTTACTTTAGTTATGTTCTCTCCATCAGGGCTAGGTATGGGGTTTCTCTAATTCTCATATTAGAGAGAATTTTTAGGATCCTTTCCTGTTCTAGCCTCATCTGCTCATTATTAGCACACGTATTAGCCATCTTTATCTGCAACTTTTGCACGGTCTCTAACAATACAAAATTGGAATTATTAATCTCTCCACCCATCTAGACCCAAACATCTAGGTTTGCTTCAGAAAAGGGTACAAATCCTGAACCTACTGAGGGTCTTCTAGGCAAAGGAATTCCAGCTCCTTTCCTCATGGTTCCATAGTTACCAGTCACTGTGGAGTAGTTAGAGCTTGTCATAATTATGTGCCCAGTCAGGTTACAACGTTGTGATCTATTAGCTCTAATACCATTTGCAATGCATATAACCATCACAACTAGAATATACAATTACTACCAAAAAAGAATCTTGCTTTTATTGTATAATAACTACCCATGAGATTATTGTTAACATGAATGAATAATTTATTTTCTTTCTAAAAGAAATTATTCTGGTCATATTATTTATTTATGTGTCCATGGTTCTGCCATGTTTTTCCAAGCATTGGGTTTCTTTCTTTTTCTTGCAAATAGCCTATGATAATCCATTTGTTATGTTTATTGTTCTTTGTTCTGTTATGTTTATAAATTATTTTGTACTCCAACCTCGTGGCATTATAGGTTGATTGGTAGTTATGGTTTTGATTTTCTAGATTATGCACATAATTTAGTTTGGAATTTAATTACTCTGTCTTTTGTAGTTTGGAATTTAATTACTCAGATTTTGTCTCCTGCATTTTCCAAAGTTATACTACTCTTTATTAATTGAATTCAAATAGTATATTTATATGCAACACATACAAATGGGCAGATAGATATACTTATTTTCCTCAATATCCTCTCACTATATTGCTCCTAGCTAAATACTAATTTGGCCACCCAACCATTGATTTCTAAAATTATACCTCTTGATAACAAAGTAAATTTTCCTTCTTATATCTACAGTTTCTCCTCTATTTTCTGGAAAAATTTCTCTAGGTTGTCTATGATGAATGTATTCTATCAGTTAAGTAGAAGTTTCTAGTAGCATTATTCATTTAATAATTCTAATAAGAGATTTCTGTAGTTTGCGTTCAACACAATTTCATCAAAATTATCACAATAAGAAATTAATACTTATCTGAAATATGCACAACCAACCAAGAAGATAGAATAAGAATCAGAATGTTTCTTACTTCCAACGGAACCGACAATTATGTCCAAGTCACACTCCCTCCCCCCCACTGCCCCTCCCCCCCCAACTTTTTCTCTTCCTGTACAATTGATATTTGGTAGCCTTTCAAAGCTAGCTCTTTTCTAGACCTCTACACGCACTCGGTCTAGTCTTGAACTATCAGATTTCCCAAAATATGACTAGAGGTCTCCATTTTTTCCAAGAAGCTCAGGACAACTCTCCCAGCAGCATGATTCTCAATCTCTCTTTCTTAGTCGGTTCTGCCTCTTCCTGATGGTTAACCGCTAGCCTGTCCCTCATGAGATCTTTTAATATTTAGGGTGCAGGGAAAGAAAGGAGATAACTTCCTCAATTGTATGGAAGTTATCAAACTTTATTCACGAGTCTCATTGATCTTCCTTCTTCTTAACAATTTTATTTTATTAGAAAATAATTGAACAATTAACAACACTTGTTAACATATTTGTTTAATCAACTATCCATCATAACTAGAATCACAAGTAAAGAATAAAAATAACTATAAATATTACCCCGAAAGTCAAGGGTGTTAGAATGACCATATCAACTTCATATATATCTATATAGAGAAAAAATGTTAGAAAAATTATATTTAATATTGTATATAAAAAATTATTCAATATGGGTTATCAATAAAATATTTTAATATGAATTAATATTGATGTACACTTAAAAATATATCAAAAATAAAAAAACCATTTTAATTTTTGTTGATAAAATGACTACATGTACATGTTATGTTAAATGTTTTAATGTAAATTATGTATATATTATATACCATTTAAAAAAACATTGTATATATCACCAACCTAGATCCATCTCAACCCTAGATCTATCAAGCGTCAAGAGGCATCCAATCCCTTGAGGTGAAAACCTATTTTTTGATTGTGGAACTTAAGGAAATGATTGCACCTCGAGAGATTTGATCCCTCTTGACACTTGTAGATCCGGGGTTGAGATGGAGCTAGGATGGTTATATAATAATATATAATATTTATATTTGTATCTATGTGTCTCTTTCATATTCCCTCTCTTTATCTCACCCCCCAAACATACACATTCTCTCACTATATTTATCTATCTCTCGCTCCCTCTCTCACTCTTTCTCCATTGCTCCCTTGTCTCTCTCTGTTTTTCTCCACCATTCTCCCTCTATGTCTTTCTTCTTTCCTCCCTCTCTCTACTCCTCCAACTCCAACTCCCTCTCCTTCTCTCTCTTGAGTACTCTCTCTGCCCATCTCTCTCTCTCTCTCTCTCTCTTCAACTTTGTCACTATCTCCCTCCCTCTCACCTTCTCTATCTCCCCTCCATCTTTGTTAGCTAAAATACAATAATGAAATACTTAAAAAATCATGCACTCTCTTTCCTCGATTATTGTTAGCCACTTTGCTTGCTCCCAATGCTTAGATCCTTTGTTAGGATGGATCTATATATATAATGGCATGCTCTAACCTATAAAAATGGCCTTTCGAAATGACCATTTTCACGACATGTTTTTTGGTTAATTTTATTCAAAATCTAGCAAAGAGTTTTAAATACTTGAGTTTAAGTTGTTTAATTTGGAGACTTTGAGTGCCTCAGGGGGTTTTTAGGTGCTGTATCCATTTATGCATTGAAAATTACATTCTAAACAACAACAAAAACACATTCTTTTTTGAAATTGTTTTACCAGATTCTGGCGAAAATATCTATTTTGTCAATAAGTTAGACTAGGTATATATAAAATTGGTATTAAATTAAATTAGTGAACATAGATATTTAAAGAGTTTATTTAAAACATGTTTTGAAAATTTTGACCTAAGACTTTGGTGATCCATAATATTATTAAAAACATCTTTCTGAAAAAATCACATAAGATATATTTTTATTGAAGTGTTTCGAACTCAATGTGGTTCATCTTCAGGATAAGCTGAGGAACCATATTTGGCCATGAAATATATAGATGTAGAGAGCTATGTTTCATCTTCAGGATAAGATGAGGAAATAGATCCGGGCCATGAAACAAATACATGTAGAAAGCTCCTTTACAAGCCGTTAGCGAGTAATAACTAGTTTGACTAAGGGCAAAGAAAAGATTTGACAAAAGGTTAAGGCAAAAAGATAATTTAAAATTTTATTATTTTTATGAAAATATTAAAAGCATTTATAATAATTCATTTTATTTAACACTATATATAACCTAATAAATTCTAATTAATATAATATTTAAAATTTTGTATTTTCAATCCTCAATATTAACTAGTAAAATTAAATAAAGAGAATCAATAAAATAATAGAGGATTAAAAAAAAAATAAAGAAATAAATTATTAATTTCTTTATGTATGAATAATATTATTATAAATAAATAAAAGGTAAGAATTATACATCTTTTTAGCAATTAAAACCTAGCATAAAAAAGATTTTTTTGCAAGAAAACTTATTATGTTATCTGTGAAATATGAATCCACATGGAGAAAATAACAATCATTACTTCCAAGTAATGAAGCTAAATCCATTTAACAATACTCTATATACATAAAAAGATTTATGTAACATGTATTTTTTTTTAAAAGTTACGAAATATGGATTAAATTAAATATTTACGAGACTTATTATCTAAGTTAACAAAAAGTGTAATAGTCATGGGTCTAGGGTTCAAATGCCATGGGAAAGCGCTCAAAAAGAAGAAAAGCTATATGAAAAGACGTCTAGTCACGAGAGAGCTTCATAACCCTAGTAATAAACATTCCGTTAAGAAATATAACCTACTACCCTCAACCTAATTACAAAAGAAAAACAACACAACAACACCTATTATCTAGATTAATTATAATTTTAAAGTTAAATTATAATTATTACATTGCAAATTAACTTAATTTTTCGACCAATATATAAATTTGATCATCAGCTCCTAAGGTTTAGTGTACGACATTTGCTTTTGCTAGATGCTCAGTACGCGATTTGCTTGGCCGGGTAAATAGTTCCTTTCCGGACTAAGTTGGCTCATTAATATGTTTGAGCGTCTTATAAGGATTTTCTTTTTCCCACTATAATGCATGGCCATGCTTCGAAATTGTCCATTAACTTGGAATCAAATATTACTCTCACGCTTGTAGCTTTTCCCTGTTCACCTCGGATATTTCTATGTCAGAAAGCATTCTCATCAACCTCGTCTGGAGGACCATGAATCTGCAGCTTTATTGATCCTTTACTTGAATAAGAGCAACCTTTACATAGAACATACACATTTGACAAAATACCAAATGATTAAATGATGAAAGTTATTTGTATCAAATGCACGGCTTGATGTGTATTTTTGTTCACTAGTATGAAATGTAAACTACTTTATTAGTAAAATCAAAGCTATAAAATATATTAAAAGGACTTTGTTTATATTGTATTTTTTTTTTTCATTGTATTGTATTTTTTTTTTGAAATTTTTTCATAATTATTAATAAATTTTCTTATATAATTGATAGAATTTAAATATTACATTTATTTACATATTTAAAAAGCCATATCTATCTATCTATCTATCTATATATATATATAAGTATTGAGGCTCTTTCGCATTGCATTATATTAGATATCATTTTTTGGGATTCAAATGCTTTAAAAAAAATCATTTATCTATGACAATTTCCATGAAAGGTAGTCATAATTGACTAATTTCTTCATCCTTAGCAATATTTTCATGGGAGTTCCCATCATTTCCCGACTCAAAAGTTGTGCGTTCTTAATACTCTTGCCACTCTGTGCTGAGAATCTCTGATGAAAAGAGCCTCGATAAAGAGAAGGCCCACCTCCTTAATGTCTTTGTTAATAACAGATATATTAGGCACCTCATAAGGCTTTCCTTAAAGCTAGTAAGGATTCATTGGTGAAGAAAAGCCCTAAGGATCGAGTCCGAGGGGTTCATCTCCCTTTCCTCCAAGGGACTACTAATAAGATTGCCAGGATTCTTAGAAAGCATAATGTTCCTTCTACCTTTAGACCCCTTAACACAATTCGTAGCTCCCTCTAGTCAGTAAAGGAGTCGGCCGACCCTAAGAACATGAAAGGTGTCTATGTTATTCCCTCTTCATGTGGGACCCCCTATATAGGTGACACTGGTCATTCTATCAGTTAGAGGATTAATGAGCATTCAGCCGACTTAAAACATGAGAAGACCCGATCCTTCACGTTAGAAAAGCATGGTGAGAAGATGAAGCATCATGTTTGTACTCAGGAGGCCTGTGTTATTGCTAGGGTTTCTCAGTTTCACCACCGGAAGTTTACAGAAGCAATTGAGATTGAAAAAAGACTCATCAATCTCAATAGAGATGATGGCTAGAAAATTAGCAATTGTTGGATCCCTGCCCTCTCTTCCTAGTTGCTTCCAGTCTGCCCCAGCTTCTTGTGATGTTCCTCTCTATGGAGCCTTCCTGTCTTCCCCCTCCCTCTCTGATCATCAATCTTTCTTTTTCTATCGTACTTGTGTTTTTTATATTTTAGATTTTAAAAACAATTTTGTTTCATTTAAAAAATATAAATAAATCCTTTTATAACAATTTCTCTAACTAAACATTAATGTAAGTTGCTTAAGATTAACTAACCAAATTAAAACAAACTTCTTCCTTTCTTTCTCCTCATTGATTAGTTAAATGTGGGAAATTGTGGTGTTTATCCTAGGTCCATTATTCAACTATATTGATAAGTTATCAATTTAATGGATTATTCCTATTATAATCTCTAAATAGTTTTAGGTTTTTGGTTTAAGTTGACTTTGATAGTTTTATTAATAGGATGTAATAATAGGTTTAACAAAAGTTATTTGTTATGACAATATTAACTTACAATTAACTATGTATATTTAACATTAACCCTTTTTGGATGGAATAAAATTAAAACTAACTTACAATTAATTAAGTAGATACTTAATTATATAAATTTAAAATAATATTAAATATCTAATTAAATTACTTTTTTATAAATTTAATTTGCATTCATGTTAATTATATATTGTTACCTTATAATAATAGATGTTAAAGTGAAGTTTAATTAACCATTAATTACATATGGGTTTAATATTAAAACATTTTAGTTAAATATAATTAAAACTAACTTACATTTAAGTTATGAACAATTAATTAACTTTATATAGCTCTTATATAAGTTTAATATCAGTAAATTTGATTCATTTTTATATATAATAGGTACTAAACTAACTCTTAAATTAATTAAGTAAGTATTTATATATATAACTTTTATATAGTCTAATTAATTCCTGTATACACTTTCTTTATTTAAATATGGTTATAGGCATACAATGGACTTTCTTATTATTTAACCAATTTTGTTTTGCTATTCTTATTTTTAGTTTCATTCCAGCCTAGTAGCCTTTAGCAAGTTTCTTTGCCCAGGTCAAAATAATAGTTGCTTGGTCAAATTTGCTCTATCTATTTATCATGCACCTACTATCTGATTCTTCAACTTGTCCTATGATGACCCACACTTGTTACTTCAAAATACTTAGACAAATACACTCTAATATAATTTAAGCCAAATTTTTTTTCTCAAAAGTTGATATGGATAACAAAAACTTCAATTCCACAATTAAAATATTATCATTACATTAAAATTTAACTTAATTTTCTTGATCTTTTCATCCATCAACTCCTAAGATTCAGTGTACGGCATCCGCTTTGGCTGGATGCACAGTACGCGATTTGCTTGAAATAGTTCCTCTCGGCACCATGTTGGAACATTATAATGTCTGACTGTCCTTTAAAGATTTGTTTTTACCAACTGTAATGCATGCTCATGCTACGAAATTGCTCACTAACTTGGAATCAATAATTAGTCTCACGCTTTTTCGCGATTGATTGACTGCATTTTCAATCAATCGCGTCAGGACTCTGGAGGGCCGTGAATATGCAGCTTTATTGATCCTTTAATTCATTTTCAATCAATCGCGTCTGGAATCTGGAGGGCCGTGAATGTGCAGCTTTATTGATCCTTTTGATCCTTTATTTGAATAAGAGGAACTTTTGCCCTTCATACATTTTAAAAATTTAAGAAACTGTCATTATCATTTTTTGAAATCGTGACAAATCCTGAGAAATAATTGCAAAAAGTCAAATTTTGTAAAAACAATCAAATTTTACTAATAAATCTGTTTTGAAATTCCAACCTCGTCTATGTCGGAATATCTTCTCGTCAATCGCGTGTGGGCGGAGGGCCGTGAATCTGCAGCTTTACTGATTCTTTGATTGAATAAAAGCAACGTTTACATGGAGAATACATATATTTGACAAAATACGAGATGTTTAAACTCTGAAAGTTACCTGGCTTGATATGTAATTTTTTGTCCTCTCGTATGAAACGTAATGCAGTATATCAATAGTAAAATCAAACATAGGTATACAAACTTATAAAATATATGAAATGAAGAATGTAATGCAGTACATCAATAGTAAAATCAAACATAGATATACAAACTTATAAAATGTATGGAACATAGATATACATACAAACAAACTTATAAAATGTATGGAACATAGATATACAAACAAACTTATAAAATGTATGGAAAGAATGTAATGTAGTACATCAATAGTAAAATCAAATCTAGATATACAAATTTATAAAATGTATGGAATGAACTGCTTGATCTATAATTTTTTGTCTTCTTATATGGAATGTAATGCATTACATAGTTAGTAAAATCAAACCTAGGTATACAAACTTAGAAAATATATTAATATGAGTTTGGTTATGTTTTATTTTTTTTAAATATAAATTTTAAATATTAAATTTATTTAATAAACCGTTAAAATTTACTATTTAAAAAAAAATCTATATATATATGTATATACACACGTTTTGAAAGCAATTTGATTTTTTTGTAGCAAGCGTTATCATAAGTTATAGTTAATCTTAGTAAGTGATGTTCAAATTGAAATTTCAAAACAAATCCCATGGTTTTCACACCAAAAATTTTGACGGATTTATAAAATTTTAACTATATTCTACGGGCAAATGACTTGACCGTTAAATGGGCTTCTCATCATGTGAATCTAGCATGTAGCAAACACTTTGTGGGCCATAGAATGATAAATATTATCAAGAACAAACAATAAATGTCTCTTTCAGAAGTCAAGACTCTGAAAGATGCAACTAATATTGTTGGAAGTACTGCAACCTACATGCCGAGTCTTAGTTAGAGCATTGGACTACATGTAAGATTCCTTCTCCATGATTTACTCCCTCCTTTGCTCTTTTTTAAACTCCGCAACTCGTTAGTTCTTCTGCATGATTTACTCCGTGATTTGCTCCTTCTTTAACTCCGCAATTGCTTAGTTCTTTTGCATGACTCTTTCTTTCACTCCGCAACTGTCTAGTTCTCTTCAAAACTTGTTGTAGGTGTTGAGTTTTCTCATTGGTCACCACTATGGTGCATTACCTTGGGATTTTCACCCAGTATTGCTATATCATGAGCATTATAACCTATTTTCTAATGGATCATTCTTTTGTTCTTTCGATTTTTTTTAGTGTTTTTTCTCTGCAAAGCTATGTGTTCAACCTTTACTAGCTAGATTCATCTGTGCAGGTTTTCTAACACATTTACATGGTATCAGAGTTCATAGGATGCTAGATAAAAGACACACCAGTACTTTATTTTGTAGGTATTACAACTTGGAGATCGAAGATCGACAGAAAAATGGAGTTTCCCAAAGCATTGATCCTAACACCGTACAACTATCATGAATGGAAGGACCAAATGGCTCAATACCTTTGTCAAAAAGGGTTTTATAGGTTTACCATGGCTGCAAAAGTGGAACCCACTTCAACCATAGGGAAATCCAAGTACCTCAAACGTATGGATGAGGCCCACGGATCCATATGCATGTGCATCTCTCCAGAGTTGCAACTTCATCTATCTGGCTGCAATACTCCCAATGAGATTTGGAGAAAGGTTGAAGAACTTAAGATGAGATGAAAGGACATCTGCTCGAAGTGGAGCTGCTATCATTGGATCCATGGAACTATGACAGAATTCAAGACTTCTTCACCAAATATAATGATATATTGCTGCAACTCAAGGGTTGTGGAATTGACAAATCCAAGGAGGAAAGTCACCGAGTTCTCTCTATTATGTCAAAGCTCGGACCAGAATACTCCGTCTTTGTGTCTACATTTCATTCAGTAAGGCTTGCAGTAGGTAAATCCTACTGTATGCCTTCTCTCAAAGAGTTCATGGAGCCCCTTACTTTTGAGCAAGATAAAGTTATTAGCATGGGGAAAATCAAACCTCCAAAAGTGCATGCACTTGCTATGCATGATGGCAGCCACAATAAAAATCATAGATCTGATTCAAATCAGAAAAATCAATAGCGAAAAGACAAGGGAAAAGCACATTCCCATCCAATGAAGGAAGGGTACACCAAGCCCTTCAATGACTCCTCCGGCTCGAGAAATGTGAAAGCGAAGAAAGGAAACAGATGCACCTACTGTCAAAGAGGATTCCATCCAGAATCCTCTTGCATAAAGAAACAAATTTGACCAAATGGCATAAGTCCTTCAGAAGCACAACTTTGGGGACCACATCCTTCATGGCGGCATGAAGAAAACTGAGGATCTGCCACACGGGAAAGGTAACAATTTTCATGCTTTAGTTGCAATTAATTATTCCCCTGATGCATGGATTATAGATTCTGGTGCATCACATCATATGGCTACTGCAAAGGAAGTCTATTCCTCTTTGAATGCATGCAAAGGACCTCCCATCCTCATGGGGGATGACTCACCTATTGAGGTCACCAGAAAAGGTAGAGTGGAACTTTTACACAGAAGCTTTGAAGATGTACTTCATGTTCGAAAACTTTCGGTAAACTTGCTTTCAGTTTATCAAATCACTCATTCCGGCACCGGAAAGAGAGTGGAATTCACTCTAGATGCAGTGAACATATATGACCTACATAGTAGCTCCAAAATTGTAACTGGTGAGGTAAACAATGGAGCCAAACTATATACATTTTCTGAATTTATTGAATCTGAATCCTCCTTATTGCTTACGCATGTTGATGATAGTAGTAGGCTTTGGCATGAGAGGCTTGGTCACTTAAATTACAGGCATATGCAGTAGCTAAGCAAGCATGAGATGGTGGAAGGCTTGCCAAATATAAGTTTTTCCAAAGGAGTTTGTGAATGGTGTGTCCTTGGCAAACATCCTAGAGAAACATTTGAGATTGGCAAGACTCACAAAGCATCCTCTCCTCTTGATCTGATTCATAGTGATCTCATGGGGCCTTTTCCTCATCCTTCCATCAACAAAGCAAGGTATGTTCTTACATTTATTGATGATTTCTCACGGTATACTTGGGTGTATCTTCTCAGGAACAAATATGAAGCTTTTGCGCACTTTGAAGATTTCAAAGAACTAGTTGAGACACAGTCAGAGAGAAAGATTAAAGCCCTTCGTACAGACAGTGGGGGGGAATATGTTAACAAAGCACTTTAGAACCTTTGCCTTCAGTGTGACATATAGTTGTAGTACACAGTTCCACACACTCTACAACAAAACGGAGTTGCTGAGAGAAAGAACCGATCTCTCAAAGAGATGGCTTCCTGCATGTTGCATGCTAAGTCACTGCCTCATAAGCTATGGGTTGAAGCACTTAGTTGTGCTAACTACATCCAGAACAAATCTCCTCATAGGTCTGTCAGGGATTAGACCCCCTTTGAGGCTTAGAGTGGCACTAAAGTAGAGGTCACCAGCTTCCATGTTTTCGGCTCCTGAGCATGGGCGAGGATCCCCTCTGAAAAGAGGAAAGCTCTTGATCCACAGAGCATTGAGTGCATCTTTATTGGATACCCTGATGGTGTGAAGGGATACTGACTCCTGATTTCCTCTACGGACAAGCTCATCACTAAGCAAAATGTCAAATTTGAGGAAAGTCTCTTGCATGCACTTTAATTGCTGCATGCAGACACCTTTTATCTACCTCATGTCCGAGATGATGACTCAATACACTCAGATGCAGATACAGAGCATGCAGATGCCGCAGTAGAACATGCAGATGTAGAGACAAAGTCTTCGAATACAAATCCAGTGCATGCATATGATGATCCACATCCAAGCCCAGATCGGGCTTCCAGCAGTGAATCAAATTACCTTGTCATAAATCAGGGAATAAGGAGCTTACGTGAGATATATGCAGAAGACCACCCAGCTATTATAAATGGTCTTGTGGGGGATAATTCTGATATGCAAAGGACTAGCTCAGAGTTTATTGAGCCTCCTCTTGCCCTAACTGCCACTGAACCATCACCATCCTCACATTGTCATTTGGGTCAGTCTTCTGATCCACAGTCTTATGCTGAGGCTGTTGGGCATCCATCTTGGGAGTCTGCCAAGGAGGAGTAGTATAACTCCCTCTTCAAGAACTAGACCTCGGATCTAGTCGCCCTTCCTCCAGGAAGGAAACTTGTCCGATGCAAATGGGTCTACAAGGCCAAGAGTGCTGCAGATGGGCAAATCATCAGACAGAAAGCTAGGCTAGTAGCCAAAGGCTTCCAGCAAGTGCATGGCATTGATTATGATGATACCTTTGCTCCAGTAGCAAAGATGGATTCCATACGCCTTGCACTTGCCATTGCGGTTGCCTAGGGGTGGGAAGTACATGAGATGGATGAGAAGAATGCCTTTCTTCATAGAGACCTATCTGAGGAGATCTACATGGAGTAGCCACATGGTTTCATTCATGATTCATCTTTGGTCTCCACACTGAAGAAATCCCTCTACAGCCTTAAACAAGCCCCAAGAGCTTGGTATGCGAAGATGGATTCTTTTGTCTTATCACCAAACTTTGAAAAATGTAAGTTTGATATGAATGTTTACATGCTTAGGACACATGATTCTCTTCTTATCTTATTTTTGTATGTGGATGATCTCCTGATCACTGGCATCTCGGCTTCAACCATTGCTATAGTCAAGAGGGGCTTGCATGATAGGTTCCTGATGACGGACATGGGTCCATTACACTTCTTTCTTGGTCTTGAGATTAGCGAGGATGCCATAAGCATCAAACTCTCTTAGGCTAAGTACGGACGAGACCTCCTCGAGAGATTTCACATGACTGACTACAAGCCAGCGCCGACTCCTTTTCTGTCTGGGGTCCGCCTTGAGGATGGAGGTGACACTCCATTAGTTGACAACACTCTCTACCGACAACTAGTGGGGAGCTTATTGTACTTCACCCACTCCAGACAAGATCTCTCATATGCGGTAGGGGCAATTTCCAGATTCATGCACGAGCCGCATGAGCTACACTGGAATGCTTTCAAGCGCATCCTCCGATATGTGCAGGGCACCATCACCTTTGTGATTCACTATGCAGCAGGCATTGCATTGAATCTCCCGAGATTCACTATGCAGCACGCATTGCATTGAATCTCCTTGGCTGCAGGTTTTCTAACACATTTACAAATATTGAGTTGTACATATCAGGCCTCCATAGCTAGCAACTTGGCACTTTTGTCTGTCTGTATGTCGTCTTCTTTGCGACCGATCCCAAGAGCAAATATATTCTTCAGATTTGAAAATAAGAGCTATGATATTTCTATATCTTGTACCATAAGATCGAAAAGCCATTAACCAAATGTGTAGTCTAACGAGGCGAAGGAGTTGCCTAGAAAGTTATAGAAATTTTAGTTATATTTAGAGAAAATCTCGCAAGGATTTTTGTAAATCCAAGTTATAGTTGTTAAACTTCAAAATTTTAAGTGTTCTAGACATTTTTGATGGTGTCGAATCCATTTCCACCATCAAAAACACGATTCAGACACTGTCTTTACAAGATTTTTTGAAAATTTTTGCCCGAATTTCTGCCACTTTTGGTCGTCTCGGCAATTCCTCGGTCTGTTTAGACAACTCGACTAAATACCTAAACAATTTGTTTTGGCGTGATTTTTGGATGTTTTTTGGCGAGTTTATTTTTTATTTTTTTAAATTCTCGCAGGAATTAAGACAAATTATAAGTTTGATCGATAATTTTTACATAATCGAAGTGTTTTAAGAGTTTTTCAAGGTGTTGAATCTATATATACAGTCACAAAATTAGTTTAAATAACACAAATCAAGATTTTACCTCAAATTTTTTCAAAACATTAAAAAATCTAAAAAATCACACTAAACTACTTCAATAACCAAATATATAATTAACAATTTGAAATTAATTTCACTCTATATTTAGAACATATTTTAAAATATAATAAATACAATTAATTTCAATAATTTGACACAATGCCCTATTATCTATAACATTCAAAAGATTTTGAAAATCAATATTTAAAATAAAGATAGCCATACTAAACAATCCCTTGAAAAGTTACAATTTGGATAATTAAAATTAGTTAAGATTACATCTGCATTTGAGTAACTCCATACTCCATTTTGAATCAGGGAAAATTGATTTTCTTTAAGTGGAGTTTGAATAAGATATGGAGGGAAAATCTGTTTACTTTAAGTTTAGCTTCATCATTTAGCGATACGAAAAAGATATAAAAACCCTCTTTACAGCAATTTGAATTATGATTTTGACGCAATGAAATATTGATAAAAGCATTTGAATATAAAAGCTTGCTTTATTTTATTTAACATGAGAAAATTGAAAAATATAAAAAACTATTTTATTTTAAATAAAATAATCATTCTATTTTGATTATAAATTTAGAGAATATTTTAAAATTGTACACACATTTATCTGATTTTTAAAATCTACAATCTTGATCAATTCAATACTTCCCTACTAAATTTATCCCATTTACAAATTCCAAAAATATCCCAAAGATATGAAAACCAAAAAGCCTAGTTTCTAACCAGCTGCCTGTCTGTTTCCACTCTTTGTACAATCACCAGTGAATTGACTACAGTATGGGCTAACCGGTTCCGTGCTCTACCGCTACTAAGATTCCGCCTTGCTCTAAATGAGAGAGATCGTAATGTTCTCCGCGGGGGTGGGATTTGTAGTTGACGTAGCTTGTCTGAAATTTGGTGGGACTGCTACTTCATTTACGCACCCATCACAAGTGGTCTGCCGTGTGAGGCTGCAGTATTCTATTTTATTATTGGTATTGACCAGGATGGCAAAGGCCGAAGACATAAACAAGAATAAACCCAAAATTAGTATAGAAAAGTTATATTTTATAATACTTTATAATAATTAAATAGATTATACCGGAGAGATGAACAATAAACAATTAAAGTAGAACTTGACTGGAAGTTAACTAATTAAATTGAAGTAAACTGACTATGAAGGTACTTGGATTGACACTTAAAATCAATGAGTGGTGGTTGGAATTATTTTCTCCAACACTGCTTCTTAATTATAATTACAAAAATTTAAACTAAAATGTATATTAGTTTTAGTCTCAACTAGGTTTACAATGTCTCAAAAACTATGGTATCTGCTCTTTGGTTGGATTTTTTTTTTCTTCTCTTTCAAATCCTCGATTCTCTGAATTGTTTCAACTTTGTTTTTTGGTTATTTGTTCCAAATTTCAGTTTCTTCATTTTCTGATGTGTCTCTTCCATTGTTTTAATATAGAAAATTATTTGAAGTTGTTGGTGCATGTTCTCTACTTCTTCAAAAAACTGCTCATATGTGGGCTGCCACATGTTATCTTCTATAGTGTTCTCTTCATCATTAGTGTTTTGATCATCAATTGTTGCAACATATGTCTGTAAAAAAAGGTATCTCTTCAAGGCTCCAATACATGAAATTTTCATTAAGTCTTTTTTACATCTTCCATACTATTTTCAACATTCATTGTTGCAACATCTATTCAGACTTCACACAGTTTTTCAAGCCATGTTTCAAGAGACTTTACTTCTTATTCAAATTTGGCTATTTCTTCCTTATTGTTGTTAAAATCCACACACTCAAAATCAATGTTAATTTTATATGAAAAATATGCAAAACCATATTGATTATGTTCTTCTTGCTTTGCAAAGATAGATTTCTCTACTTCCTCTTCCTTCTCTTCCTCTACTTTAGCATGAAATTTTTTATCTTCCACTTCTTTACCAACCTTTGTTGTTGTAAACATGTTGTTTTCTACTTGGCTTCTAAACACAAGTGGATTTTTGTCACCAAATAACAACATATCAATCATATGTTTCTATTATATCATATGGAACCACTCATCACTATTTAAGTGTCATTCATCAAAGTTAACATCAACAATTTAATTGTTGGATCCACAATATCATTTTAATTGATTCAATGGAAAATTCACTATCTCTAGCAAGATCTGCTGTTGGATTCACTAAATCATCATCCACTTGTTGCTAAGCATAGTTGGATATATGACCATCTATATACTCTTTCTCTCCAACCAGTAACACACCATCATCATTGTCATCCAATTTTAAGTGGGATTCACCAAACTCTTCATCTTTTTGTAGATATGTTACTTTAGATCAATCTTTGTTTTCATCTTCAAATTGATTACTCACTCTTACACCAAAAATCCTCTCAAGCATAGCACAAGCCTCCTTTGTTATCTTTTCACATGCAATGAAGGGAAGCATGTTGTTATCTATGCATTACTTTGTGCATTTTAATGTGAAGGAATTTTTTTACCTTTTGGCTTCAAATTTTTTCAATTACATTTGAAATAATGCTTGTTGTACCTTTGACTTTCATATCCTCTTGGTTTTCCCCATTTGTTGAGCATTAACTCATAACACCTCAACAAGTAAATCAACCCACAGACATAACGACTTCTCCACTGACAACTTCCACATACATGACAAGTCTACAACTTCACTCATTAATTCATATTGTAGACTAAACAAACTCCGCTATCAACTCTCACAACAATGTCAGTACTACTTTCCAAACAACATTATCCTGTAGATTCTACTAAACATGAGATTTTTATCCATGTAGGAAAGACTTTTTCTTAAAATATTCTTTTAAATGAAATTTCTAATGGAATAATGCCCTCTTTTTAGTCCCTGCCTCAAGCATAGCAGGGACTATAGAGTTCGATGGAGCATTGACCACTTATTAGTTGCCATTGACCCCGTTGTTCACCAAAGTTTAAGCAACGTTTGGGCATTTTAGTTTGACACAATGAAGTTTTAACCAAACTTCTGAATTTGGCCTCTTATTGCAGGCTTCACGTGCCCCAATGCTATTTTTAGCGAGGGGAAGCTATTTTATCCTAAGTTTTTGAACTCACCATAAAGTTTTTGAAATAAAGGTCAAAGAAAAGTTTTCAAAAACTATTTTATCCTAAGTTTTTAAACATAAGGTTGGGGCAACCGGTCGAGCTTACAAGCTTACACTTGTCACTGTTGCATAAACCTGTCGAGCTTACAAGCTTAGACTTGTCACTGTTGGCTGTCAGGATTGTTTACAGCTTGTGCTCTTCATTCCATTGCATGTTAGCTTTTGCTTGGGTACCTGAAATTGTTTACACTTCTTTCTGTATGTAGGATTAGTGGCAGCATCAATCTAACTTGATAGAAAGGCGAATACCCCCATTTTAACCAGCCTGGTAAAACAAACAGTTTATTCACAAGGGGTTAACTCCACTACAGCTTAGAATCAATGTCAACATGCTAGAAAACATTTCAAAGCTTGTTGCAGTGCAGATTGGATTCCCCAAGCTACACGCAAATTGCCAAAGCCTCTTGCAGGGAATTGGTTATAGACTGTCATTTACTTAAATCTGTTACATAGATAATGGAACAGATGTGTGAACTTCCCAAAGATTTATGTTCATGCATTCATATATTGATGGTTGTAAGTAAGTTTTCACATTATCTTTGTTTTCATTAATTAGTCTATATTACTCTACCTCTAAAAATAAAAATAGGAAGGGAGATTGCTCGTTCAATACCTAGAATATTGATTTTCTTCCAGTACATCTTCTCCAACAAGTTTCTGTGTCCCAAAACAAGCTCCCCTACATTCATGGTATGTCCCATTTTATCTAGTAAGGAATCATTACTTTGAAGCCTTCATTCTATATAGAAACCTCATACAATTGACAATATATACCTTTGTTAGTTGTTTTCTAAACATAATTTGTTTTCCTACAAATTATGATTTTGAGTTAGCTCTACAAAATGAAGAAACAAAATATAATCATATAGCATAAACAAAACTAGCACCAATAAGCCAAGAAGCTTAATCTATAGTCAAATCTAGTTCTGCATTTCCTTCAGGTCCAAAGAAACAAGCCATTTAGTTTTTGTAAACACAAATTGACACAACAACACATTTATCCCGTTCAAGATGAGGGTATTTTTTCTCCTCGTATTCCTTGGTGACCAAATACATGCTTACAATATGCAAGTTTTTCATTCGCACAAAACGATGGACTGTATGTCAAAAGGAAAAAAACAAGTTACCTAGTTGTGCAGTAATTTGAATGAAATGTTTATTCAGTTGCTTTGTAATGTGACAAGATCCTTGAATGGTTCTCGAATCTCACCTCTAGAATGACAAACAGAAACATACAAGAAAAGATTTGAAGTCTTCCACTCAAGTAGCAGCACTATCACATATCAATCACATAGAGAAATGTGTTCTCTTAAGTTAGGTCATTCATTTTGGTCACTAAGACATTCTCATGTACCTGTCTCAATTAAGGCACATCTTAAATAAAAATAAAAATTATTCAAACCAAAATTTCGGAAACATAAAATAATTAGAAAACGCGATTGAATTTTGATTGCACTTTGAAAAGTTACAAGTCGAAATAACTTTCCTTTTTATCCTAATCGAGAACAGAGACTATGTATGCTTTGCAACTTTTGAAACTACAATTAGTCATGCCTATTTTCTGTACCTTTCAATCAAGGAATGATTTTATGGGTTTTCAGCATATCAATCCATTCAAGACAAGACCTCTCTATGTTCCTAAACCTCAGAAATCCATAGTCCTTACTCATGCTAATTTTCATGCTCATGCTCATGCCCCTCATAATCATCCTCCTCCAACTCCAACTTCTCTGCAACCATAGTCCACAGATTTTTCCATCTGAATACATCTCCGTTTCTCACATTATGATTAAATACCTTGTTCTTCCCATTAGGTTCAATGCACTCCCATATCTGCTGCTCCTCAATGGGTTCCACATCTGAACCCTCCAAAAGCCCCTCCCATGTGATGGAATTCCCCAGGAATCTGAACTATTTTGCCTCCTTGCAAATCGAAGTGTAAACTATGAGAGAAACGAGGAATTCATGGAGGAGTACCTAGTCAAAGGAGAGAAATTGAATAATATAATAGCGGGCTGATTGATGGACCAATTGATCTTAATATCACTCTCTCCTCCTAGTTTTTCAAACAGTATGTCCTGCAACTTATCATGGTGGCTGAATTTTGAGCCATTAGTCAGCCTAGGAGGAAATATCATGAACGCCTAGATAATGCTTCATTCCCGTTTGCAGACACACATGTTCCATATTTGAGGTATTGGGAATAAGACAATCCAAGATATTTGCAAGCATTTTACTGTTCAAATCGGCCTCTTCGATTCTTCAGTCAGCATTTGCTATCACCCAGAAGACGTGCGTGACATCAGTGAGAGGAAACGTGGGTTGCATGCAAGCACGATGTGGACCCACAAGTTTTTTGCGTTGTTTTTATCTCGTGATGTGAAATATTGTTTTAGTGAATATAATGATTTTGATGATAGGTTTATTCGCTAGGGTGCAAGCATGATGGGTAGGGCCCATTAACACAACTCAACTTGAAATTCAATGAACAAATAAGTCACGCAACCTAGTTGGTGTCGTATAAGGAAGCCGAAGATGGCGGGAAACATTTGTGTTTCTATCAACGAAATTTAAAATCAATCACTGTCAAAATTCCGTTTAGGGATAAATGAAATGCATGAGAAGATTCAATTCTCAGTACCCAATCAGATAAATACCCAAGCAGATCATATAAGATTAAATATGGTGATAAGGTAAATTCCCAAGCAGATAAATATGATTAAATACCCAAGCAGATATATACGATTAAATACAGCGATCAGGCTTCCACGTTGCAACTGCCATGTCATGGCTAATGTAAATAATGGCTCTCTCAATCACTGTCTCAGATTCATTTAGGGATGAATGACATGCATGAGAAGATTTAATTCTCAGTACCCAAGCAGATAAATACCCAAGCAAATATATATATAGGATTAAATACGGTGGTCATTGCGCCTGACAACATAAATTATGTCTTAAAAAGAAATGGACTCTTTAGACTCGAACACAAATAAAAAATTATGTGCATATTTAGCTTTTGGTTTATTGTGGATAATGCTGACTAAGAAATGAATATTGACTGCTAACCTACTTACCAAAAAACAGAGCCAAACACGGAATAGCTGACTATTGCATATCGGTACGGACTACCGCCGCTTGTGGATCTTGTTTCTAAATAGACTTTAAAATAACAAATAAATCTTTCTCCGAGAAGAAATATCAACAAAACCATTTTAAATATTACATGAACCCTTTTAAAACAATACGATCGCCCTTTGTTCTTCCATCATATTCAAAAATTAACTCATTCAAAAAATTAACACATGCGTAAATACCTTTGTTGCGAACTTTTTCAAATGAATTTGTGGCTTAACATATGCGTAAATGCCTCTATTATGAACTTTTTCAAATGAATTTTTGGCTTAATACATGTGTAAATACCTTTGCTTTGGAATTTTCATGGCATTTTTTTAGTATTTAGGGTTAATGCACCTTTCCAAATAGAGGGGCTACATTAGTGTTCAAGAAATCGCTAGTGCTTCAAGTGTCCACCATATAACGTGACTGCTACTATTGCTAGGCTACGTTAGTCACACATTGTTTCTCCTCATGAATTTTTATTTACCATCACTTTGATTTGGCAATCTTCGCAGTGGGTTCATGATTGGGATTTTCTTAGTCGATGGATTTTGGTTTGTTCGTTCTCTTCTTCAAACTCTTATTCTTTGTGTTTTCAAATGTTACTCTCAAAGAGTCTTATGAAGTTTTATGCTCTGTGATCTAAAAATGGGGCACCTAGGCTTCTTGTCTAACTTACAAGAACCTTTCCCACTTTCAAAGCTTATATATTCCCAAGTCTTTATGATTAACCAATGCAGAATTAAATATGTGTTTGAAAATAAGGTGTATGCTTATGCTTGTTTTAGAACTGTTTATGTGCTTTTAATATTCTGTTGTTTATGCTAATACAACATATATATAACAATAAACAATGTAGCAACAAAACACACATAACAACAATTTAATTAGGAGTTCACCCAAAAATCTTGGCTCAACTCCACTTTTTTACATAGAAACAATGGGTTTAGACACCATTTTATCCCACGCTCTTGAAGCTCTCAGCTTTCTGTCTCTCAGCTCTCGCTCTGGCTCTCAGCATTGGCTCTAGCTCTCGGCTTTAGTTCTGGCTCTTCGGCTCTGGCATCTTTGGCTCTTTGCAACTCTCTGGCCTTTTCTTAGCTTTCGGCGCTCTTGTCTCAGCACTGCTCTAGAACTCCCTCTGTCTCTGTCAATCTGTGTTGTTTGTTTGGTTCCTCTTCTGGGCTCTCTGGCTTTCAGCCTCTGTCTACTTAAATCCCCACTTTGAGTGTTAGCAATCATTGCTAAATGCCTTCAAGGATGGTGGCCACCTATTCTGTAAAGGAATGGACCATCAATGCCTTTGAAATCCCAAAAATGGTCATTCCTTGTTTACACAGAGAAACACTGTAAAACATGGGAAAATCCGCCAAAATCTAACTTATGAGACTTCAAATTATATCAAATCCACCATAATATTGCATCAGGTCGACCTTTGGCCACTATCGTACTCTCAACCATCAATCTACGGGTTCTTTGATCCAACAGTCAACATGCATTTTTGGACAGCTTAAGAATATGGGGTTACTTGCCCAAAAAGGCGGTTTCCCTATCCCTTCGCCAAGCCACCCGTCGTTCATTATGTGGGATCGGGCAGAGCCAGCCCAAAACCATTAACTGCTTCAGGCCCACCCAAAATCTTCCTTTACGGAATTCAAATTATATAGATCGCACTTAAATTCCCCTTTGGGTCTTGTTTTATTGCTTTCGCGCATTTTCCTTTGTATTTGTAAGAATACATTAAAACACTAAAATACCGTTGAATGGCGTTATGTGGACTTCAAACAATATACATTTGCATTTATAAATTCTTTCAGGTCCAGATTCATCACTTATCACATCACATATGTGTTTTGGGTAGAATCCCAAGTACACGGGAAATATGTGAAAATTTGAATTCCCAGACCTAAAATTTTATACAATCGAGCTTTGAAAACTTATCGAGTCTGGCCTTTTTATTGGCATCACTCATCGCATTGGCCCTATGTATGAGGGATGGCCGATCTCCTGATCTGCCGATTTCAGTGATCGCAATGTCGCTTAGCTCGGGGTCCCGCCTTAAGTCCCGTGCCATTGCCAACGTCGATCTGCAAATTTTGGCGATCGACATATCACATTGGCATGGGGGGTCCTTACCTTATGTTATATCCGCAGGCCTGCCTCTGACTTGATATGTCGGGTATTGGCAATTGGGGGTGGCTTCGCTATCCACTTAAGTCCACCTTTGACCCTCCACCAATGCGATTTCCATTTATAAGGGTTTTTGCTCGTTTTAGAGGATTTTTCCTCATTTTCTAAAGAACATAGGGCATCTTCTTTAGTTGATAACTTTTGCATCCTAATTCCATTGTTTCTCATTCAAGTTGTAGTAGTTTCAGAATGAAAAGATATCTATAATGGGGCTATGCCCATAAACTTCCTTGGTCTTTCATTTTCCTCAGTAAGGAACACTTAGACTTAGGAGTCTATCCAAAATCCATTTTGGATCATGCCTTGCCACTAAAAGAACTCTTGGTTAGCAAAAGACTAATATCTGATCTGACCAATACTTGAGAGTAGCAACACCCTCTTCTTTCAGCCTCCACACACTTGCCTTGCATTGTGCCTCTAAACCAAAGTCTTTGACCACTTTCCTTTTTAGATGTGCTGGTTCTCCTGGGAAGAAATGTCTTTCTCCATGCCTTCATACAGAACTTCTACTGACATGGTCATAGAAAGTAGTTTGAACTCTTCTACTTTGACCATTGGTTCAAGGTGGTTCAAACAAATGTGAAGTACGTCTGCTTCACAAAACTTTCATTTGTACCTGTTTGAAAAGTTGTCAACAACAACTGTTAACAACAACAGAAACATAGACAACAATTGGATTTCCTAAACTCCTACTTTAACAAAAGAAATAGATTTTCACATCTTGTGAACACCTCCATGTCTTACATATGCACACAGATGATGGACTAGATAACAAGCCCACAAAACATGCCTTAAACAAATGACTCTTCAAGTGAAGAATGTAGAAAAAAACCATTAGGAATATTTTCAAAAGATGAAACAATTCATTATTATCTCCATCTTGGAGACCAGGTTAACTTCAGCCAAGTCAACATTGCATCACATGCATGTCAAAGAAATCAGCCCTACAAGTTAATTATACTTACATGTTCAAAACAAGGAAAATATCAACATCTGTGTGTCTATGCACATCATGCTCATGCGTGCATTTCATCCTTCAACTTTCACTTAAGTACATTGTACTTTCGAAGCTGAAATGAAATATAATGTTACATCCATAAAGTGAGTCTCCTACTCAACTTTTCCATTCACCTTCTTGCTAAGAACCTACATCTTCCATCTCATTAACATAGAAATGCAAATAGATGCATCAATAAACATGCAACCCTAATTGGATAAGAACTCTAGCCATTTCTCACCAAACCCTTTCAAAGGTATGACTTTTGTCTGCACATCAGCATCAACATGTGAATCATCCTGAGACACATCAGCCATGGAATCTTCCTTTCCATTTCTACCATCTTCTCTCTTCACTTTCTTCAGCTTTTGTGGAAGCATTGCCAGATTCAAAGTCCAACATCTTTCAGCAAGATTCCCTTGCTTATGGTAGTAATTGCAAAACATGTGCATCCTCTTGATAACATGATTTGCCTTGTCCAATGGACCTTTGGAATTTTGCTTCTTTTCCTTCAAAAGTTTCCTGTATGTGGCCATTCTCTTCCAACATCTAGAAACATTATGGTTATCCAAACCACGAAAGGAACATGCAATTATTTTCCCATTCTTAGGTGGAAATTTATCATGCTTTCCAAAATCAAAAGGAATATGATTAAAACTAGATTTATACCTTTCTCTTTCACCTTTATTGCCTTCATGAGGAGGTGAAGCAAATGAATAAGTGGCTCCCTTTGGAACCCTATCAATCTCTTCAAGGTTGTTAGATTCTCCCCACCCCTCTAGTTCAAGTGTGTGCTTCTGAACACCTACATCTTGCAAATGATGTTTCAAGCTATTGAATTCCTCCTCAATACATGCTTCACGCTCTTGAAGACCTCCAATGCAACTCTTTCTTGGAGTTCTTTTAATGGTTTTCATGGCATCTTTGGAACTTTCTCCATAAGCTTGTCCATAAGCAAGACCCAAATACTTAGGCCTTTCCTCAATTATTATTGGCTCAACAATACTTTGTGCATGTCTACCCAAGCCTTTTCCTTCAGAGCCCATCTTGGACATTAGCTTGGAACCTATGCCTTTGGTATGTTTTTCAAAAGGACCAATATAAGCATTCTTAGAGGAATTTGAAGACAAACTGGAATGGCTTACCTCTTCTTCAAGCTGATAATTGAACAAGGTTTCTTTGTCGAAAAAGAGTTGTGATTCCAACTCATGCATCATTTTCAGCTTCATATTTGCAATATGAAGCTGCCTCTCCATTTCCTACAATTTGTCAGTAAGCATCTCCTTCTTTTCCTTCACAAAATTCCAATGCTCTCTAAGTATGCTTCTCTTTCATCCATCCTCATACATTTCTCTCACCTTATCCATCATGATGAACAAGTATTTCTTCATGTCTCCATCATAGAGTCTTGTGGTGAAGGAGGAATTTGAGGATTCACTTGTAGAAGTTATCATTATACCAATGAATAAAAGAACTTCAAACAAGATTAATAAAGGGCTTTATTAAGAAACCTTTTGGAACAAACCTCTTCTTCTTCAAGGATTTCTTTGAGGTCCTTTGGAATAGAAGAATGACTTCAATGCTTCTTCCTTCTTATCCTTCCTAGACTGAGTTATCAACAACTTTCCCTTCACCTCTGCAAACTCAAACAATATTGAGTCTGCAAATAAGCGTCCTATCAATTAGACAATCAATCCTTGACTGCCAAAACAGCTTTCAGACAAGTAATCTTGCTCTTGTCAATATAGAATTCTAATAAACCTTCTTTTGAAGACGTGGTTAATCAATCTCAAGCTCTAATACCACCTGATCTAAAAATGGGGCACTTAGGCTTCTTGTCTAACTTACAAGAACCTCTCCCACTTCCAAAGCTTATATATTCCCAAGTCTTTATGATTAACCAATGCAGACTTAAATATGTGCTTGAAAATAACATGTATGCTTATGTCTCTTTAGAACTGTTTATGTGCATTTAATATCTGTTGTTTATGTTGATACAACATATATATAATAGTAAACAATGCAGCAACAAAACACACAAAGCAACGATTTAATTAGGAGTTCACCCAAAACTCTTGGGCTGCATCTCTGTCAGCTCTAGTCAACTCAACTAAGCTCTCTAGGATTATGGAAAGTCCTTTTACAAGCTCTTGGCTCAACTCCACTGTTTTCCACAGAAACAATGGGTTTAGACACCATTTTGTCCCTGGCTCTTGAAGCTCTCGACTTTCTGGCTCTCGGCTCTCATTCTAGCTCTTGGCTCTGGCTCTGGCTCTTCGACTCTAGCTTCTTTGGCTCTATGCATCTCTTTGGACTTTTCTTAGCTTTCTGTGCTCCCGTCTTATCACTGTGCCAACACTTCCCATTGTTTCTATCATTCTGTGGGTTTTTAATCCAATCTACGTTCTCTGTTCATTTCCTCTTCTGGGCTCTTTGCCTTCGGGCCTCTATCCACTAAAATCCCCCCCTTTGAGCATTAGAAATAATTACTAAATGCCTTTAGGGATGGTGGCCACCTATTCTGTAATGGAATGGTCCATCTATGCCTTTGAAATCCTAAAAATGGTCTTTCCTTGTTTACACAGAGAAACACTGTAAGACACGATAAAATCCACCAAAACATAGCCTGTCCTACTTCAAATTATATCGCATCCATCGTAATATTGCATTGGGTTCACCTTTGGCCACTATCATGCTCTCCACCATCGATCTATGGGATCTTTGATCCAACAGTCACCATGCATTTTCAAGCGGCTTAGGAGTACGGGGGTTACTCGCCTTAAAATGTGGCTTCCCTGTTCCTCTACCAAGCCACACGTCATTCATTGTGTGGACTCAGATGGAGCTAGCCCAAAACCATTTACCACTTGAGGCTTGCCCGAAATCTGCCTTTACAAAACTCAAATTATATAGATCATGCCTAAATTCCCCTTGGGGTCTGGTTTTATTGCTTTGGGGCGTTTTCGTCTGTATTTGTAAGAATACATTAAAACAGTGAAATTCCATTGAATGGCATTATGGCGGACTTCAAACAATATACATTTCCATTTATAAACCCTTTCAGGTCTCGACTTATTGTATCGTATATGTGTTTTAGGTAAAATCCCAAGTACATAGGAAATAGGCGAAAACATGAATTCTTGGACCTGAAACTTTATACAATCGGGCTTTCAAAACTTATCGGGTCCAGCCTTTTTATCGGAATTTCTCATCGCATCGGCCCTGTGTATTAGGGACGACCAATCTCTTAATATGCTTATTTTGGTGATTGTAATGTCACTCAACCCAGGGTCCCGCCTTAAGTCCCATGCCATCGCCAATGCCGATCTACCGATTTCTATGATTGGCATATCGCATCGGCCTGGGGGGTCATACCTTATGTTATATGTGTAGGCCTACCTCCAACCCAATATGCCACGGATCGGAAATTGGGTGTGGCTTCACTCTCCGCTTAAGTCCGCCTTCGGCTCTCCAATGCAATTTCCCTTTATAAGAGATTTTTCTCATTTTAGAGGATTTTTCCTCTTTTTATAAAGAACACAGGGCATCTTGTTTGGGTGATAACTTTTGCATCCTAAGTCCATTTTTTCCCATTCAAGTTGCAGTAGATTCATAATGAAAAGAGCTCTGCAATGGAGCTATGTTCAGGAACTTCCTTGGTCTTACATTTTCCTCAGTGAGGAACACTTGGACTTAGGAGTATCCAAAATCCATTTTGGATCACTCTAATATCATGAAAAATATTGTAGAGGCGGAAGACAAAATGATACTCTTAAGGAGTTTTATGAAACCTCATGCTTTGATATCATAAAAAATATTGTAGAGTAGAAGACCAACAAGAATAAATTCGAAATTATAAACATAGCAAACATGATATTGGAATTGACTGAACTGAACTAGACTAACTATGAAGACACACTACAAGTAAAATATCTTTTAGAGGAGGTTATAACAAAGGTTTTTGGTGTTATAAAATTGGTAAAAAATGTCAAAAAAACATATGCTACAACATCTTCAAATGCTACTCTCAAGGAGTCTTATGAAACTTCCTGCTCTAATATCATGAAAAATATTGTAGAGGTGAAAGACAAAGAAGAATAAATTTAAAATTAGAAACATAGCGAAGTGGAGATTGGAATTGAACTAAACTAGACTAACTATGAAGACACACTACAAGTAAAATATCTTCTAGAAGAGGTTATAACAGAGGTTTTTAGTGTTATAAAATTGTTAAAAATTGTCAAAAAAACATCTGCTACAACATCCTCAAATGCTACTCTCAAGGAGTCTTATGAAACTTCATGCTCTAATATCATGAAAAATATTGTAGAGGTGAAAGACAAAGAAGAATAAATTTAAAATTAGAAACATAGCGAAGTGGAGATTGGAATTGAACTAAACTAGACTAACTATGAAGACACACTACAAGTAAAATATCTTCTAGAAGAGGTTATAACGGAGGTTTTTAGTGTTATAAAATTGTAAAAAAAATCTGCTACAAAATCCATTTCTGATTGCGAATGTCTTAGTGGAGCTGATAATCTCATTACAAAAAAAAAATATGGACAACTGAAGGTTTTAGTGGATGATTTCTTAGCAGTGTGCTTATTGGACCAAACATAATGGTGTGTTACCAATATAGATGCACTTATTCTTTAAATTTAAATAAAAGCATCGAGACTAGAAATAAACGTTTGGAGAACGAGTGCGTTGAATTTATAAAAGCACTGATGCTTTAATAATAAAAAATCATTGCCTTGTACAACCTATGATACCATACATCGGGGCAATGAATGCAGGGAGAATTTTAAGGATGGAAATTTATCTTAAAGATTAGAATCCTTAGTGAATGTTACTAATCCATAATATGCAAACTATAAAATGATTGGTCATATTTTGATAAAAATATTCAAACTTCTAATTATTTTATATAGTAGCTATAAAATTTTGACGATTTTTAAGGTAAAACATTATTTTCTTATAAAATTTGGGCGAAACATTTTTAAGAAAAAACTAGGAATTAGTGAATCTTTTTTCTGGAAAAAACATGGAAAATTAGTGCATTTGGGAATATTAACCCCTAAAATTTTCCCTGGTTCAATGCAAACAACACCAGTGCCCGAAAATTATACCTCCCCGGTGCTTATGTCTTCTAAAAACACCCTGGGAAATACTTTTCAAGAAGGTTACTGGGGCAAGGAAAAATATTCTTGCAACACAAGTTCTTTTATCTAATCCAACTCACCAGGTAGTTATGAATGAAAATGCATTGTTGCTGCTCAGTTGTATAAACAACACTAGTGTTTGAATAATATAATGCCTTGGTGATTATGTGTTTGTAAATGCCCCAGTGCTATAATTTTCACGAAAGGAACTGGGGCAGGAAAAAGCATTTCAATTTCGATGCGTTTACATAATCTAACGCATTAATGCGCTAAAGATAACGATGCACCAATGTGTTAAAGGAGAATCACTCTATTGCATGAAATATATATCTTCCCAGTCTAGGCAAGAAAAAAAAAATTCAATTTATATTATATATTTGATCTGAAAACATAAGATAAGAGAAATAAACCCAAGAATAATGAGATCTAAATATATAGAAATGCTTCACTTTATTGACCAAAACCCTTAACGTAGGGCAACACCATACATTCACTCCATAAGGAAGGAGAACACTCCACAAGCCATATGCCTGTTCATACAATAATTCCTTGCCATCCCTCAATGGGGAGTCTCTAGCCTCTATATAGGCCTCATACGTACAATACCATGGGTCATTACCATGGTTCCCTCAATACCATCTATTTAATACCATGGCCCATTACATTATTACTAACTAGTTGTGGTCCCTTACATGATACGCGTTAACCACCTTATCTATTACTATGGCCCATCCCATTATTACATTATTCCCTTGGGTACCTCTCTTTGTACCCCATATTATCGCCCCTAGTTATACTACATTCAACCCCCGTTAACATGTTTCATCCCCAAAACATGGGAAGAACAAAAATAATAAGATCTACTCAAAAGAGTAGTCCACTAGTACCATGCACGTGCATTTAGCCATCCAAGAGAAAGGTGAACCCTCACTTTCGTTGGTGCCTTGCTCGCTTGAGATGGAAGTTGACCTTCACAGCTCTTTTGTGTTGATGTGCAGTAGGTGGAGCTTCGCTCCTCTCTATTTGTCATGCGGGGGTTGTTGTCCTTGTGGCTAATTCTTTTCCATCTTGTTGGTTGGTTTATTGCAGGGTGATGTCGGTGGTGATACGATGAAGTGTTAACCAACTATGTATATTTCTTTAGATCATTAGCTAATGGAGCCTGATGGGTATTTGGTACCTGTTGTGGTGCCTGTTGTTGTTTCTTATATTTCAATATTACTTCAACCACTATGTCCCCCTTTGATGTGACATTTTCTGCTTCAGCCTCTACTTGTTTTTCTGATACCTGGTTTGATGTTTTTGTGTGGTTGTCAACCATCAATGGCTCATCATCTGATATGTCAGTCCTTCGAACATCTTCTGCATCAGCTTCCATGGGCTCTACTTTTTTATTGATGGAAATATCCTATAACGTAATTTTCTTCTTTTTATGCCAGAGCTTTAGGAATTTCTTCAGCACATTAATATTGATAGTACCCATGGATTCCATCCAAGGATATCTAAACACAACATCTATGTTATCCGGATTTGATGTATAAAAATCACCATGCAACACATACTTATTCATAGAAATATTCAAATCCTTATAAACGTGAACATCCTCATCATCAACCTGTGTGTTTTCAATGTGTTTTGCTGGAACTTGTAATTTTTTTTTCCAAATTAACATTAATAGAATTATGCTGATAACTAGGATTTATAGACACAATGATCTTCTCCTTCTGAATGAACCCACGAACCTGCAATAATGATATACCAGTAGAAAATAACCCCTTACATGTCTCATTCTTCTGTTTTCTAGCATGAGACCATTTGTCTAAAAGGATACTTTCAAATTCTTCATCTGACAGTTGGGTCCAATGCTTGTTGTCAAATGAGTGCAACCATTTGGACACCTCATCTTTGAAATTAAGTGGTCCCATATCCCTCCAAAATTTCCTATATTTGAACTTTTGTATCTGTATGAATTCTTGAATAGTAGGGATATCAACTTTTCCTATAAAATATAGCATCTCCATGAAGAGGGTTTGGGAAAAACACACTTACTTGGCGAAAATTTTAAATGACCACAATTTTGTCAATATTGCTCAAAATTCCTATTATTTTCAGAAATGGAACAATCATTTTGCATCTTTCCATGTGGTAGAAATCCCGATCTAGGCACTCAAATTTCAGGTTCGTGCTACAACTATCGCGTTGTCCCAGAAAATTTCTGGCACATACAATACCATGGGTCATTACCATGGTTCCCTCAATACCATCTACCTAATACCATGGCCCATTACATTATTACTAACTACTTGTGGTCCCTTACATGATACGGGTTGATCACCTTCTTTATTACTATGGCCCATCCCATTATTACATTATTCCCTTGGGTACCTCCCTTTGTACCCCATATTATCCCCCCCTAGGTATACTACAATTTCAATGTTTTTACGTAATCTAACGCATTAATTCATTAGAGATAAGGATGCACTGGTCTGTTAAAGGTGAATGACACTACCACATGAAATGTATATCTTCTGAGTCCGTATATTTTTACAAACACACTCAACTTTTGTATGTATGAAAGCACTGTGATAACTTTCTTTATTATTGTAAATATCATTTTTGAAAAACTCACATTTGGAGCAGTGCACATCAAGATACAATGCCTCGATTTTCTTTTTTTATTGAAACATCTACCCATGACAATGCAATTATTGTGATCTTTTAAATTTTTTATTCATAAAAAATTCACATAGATCTTATAGCAATATTCATATAAATTAAATTTTGATTAGTGCATTGTTTATAATGTTTGGATTAATTTGTTATATCATCAGATTTCATATCTCTTCATTATAATATTTAATCATTCTTATATTTAGTCAGTGGTGTAACATTTCATAGTGATATTAGAAAACACAATATAATAAATTAAAGTGTCTTATTATATATGAATAAATGGCTATTTTTCATACAAAATGGGATAGTTATTGGTAACCCCTTATGTTTTAATTAGGACACTATGTCCAATACATTAAATTAAATGTCTCATTTTCACAAACAATTATTACAAAAATACAAAAAATTGCATTGATATCCAAATAGATCATCATTCTTTGTTCGAACTTTGTTAATGCTTGAGCTACTTCCATGATTTGGGTCATTTGGACGAATGTATCGTTGATTGCATCAATTATTGTTAATTTCTTTAAGTTTCATCTCCAAACATAAAAATAAGTGTTTCTACATTGGTGAGGATAATGAAAATTGAAATAAATAATATACATCAATGTAAATGGAAGAGAAACGCACCAGAACAAGAATTGAGTCATGAATTATAAACATTCTTTCAAAATCAGATCTCATGCCTTCTTTCAACAACTCTTTTGTTGACATAGTTCTATACTTTGTTTCCTACAAGTTTTATACTGCATAAAAATCATAGATTTGATATAAAGGATTTTTTTGTTCTACTAATTCTAAAATTAGACAAGTAAAATAACATACATACTTACAAATTCCAGAGTTAATTTTTGATATGCCAACATATACTAATAACCCATACTTAACCCAATGTCAATCAATTGAAGACATTCAAGGATAGTTGTTGTAAAACAACTTAAATTATAAGGAAATATTAACAACTACTCAGAAACTTTTGATATCAACCATTTTATTCCATGTCATTCTGTTTTATGTGCTAAATGGGTTCCATTTTTTTTTTTTTTTTTTGCACGAAAATACTTGAAAATTAAAATATTTAATAGTAATTTTAATTTATTTTTTATTTTTTATTTATTTGTTTGTTTTTTATTTTTATTTTAATGTACATAATCTAAAATTTAAGGATTATATACTTTTGAAGCACGTTGTTGTTGAGATGGCTCTTCTTATGATGCAAATATGTTCGTTTCTTTGACCATATCCTTGTACATTTTTTTCGACATTCCTACTGGCATGTTTTAAATATCATCTCGTTGATCCTTTGGTATTTTTATAATCTTCCTGAAAAAGTAGTAAACTATTTTTATATTAATATATGAAAACTAAATATGAAAAAATTGATCTTAATAAATGATTTCTTTGTAGTAATATATACATATAATTCTAGAAAAACATTTTAAGTAAGAAAATTACTATTTGAATGATTCTCTCTTGTTGTTGTATGTTTTTTCTATTGCAAGTGTAACAGTTCTCATTGACCATTACTATGGAAACACTTCATGTAATTTAAATATAACTTGGTTCTTGGATTCATTGAATTGTTTTCCATATTGTAAGTTAAAGGTACATGTATCCATTATTCCATTATATCCTTCATATTATTGTAAAAGATTTTCCCCCGTTTGTTAACCTCCAACACCACTCTAGATGAGCTAAGGACCAATTCATTGTCATTTACATGTTTATAATATTTATATTCTTAGAATAACATTCTTTTCCTTTGTTGTTGGTCGCTGAAGAGCATTAAATATATGTGAATTAATAGATATTTTGAAACATGTTATCTAATATTTTTAAGTATATTATTAATAATAAAAAAACTCATATTGAATAAGATTTTTTCATTCACCCGATTCATCCTTCTGCAATTTTTCCATCAAGCTTTTATTCTTTTTTGCACTTGGATCATAAAGAATCTTATTAAACTTCCTCATGTTGTGGCTATGTGTGACACACTATAACCAATACATACTAGTTAAATTTGCATATAGTTTAAACATATAAAGTTTATGAAGAATTTACAAAGAATTAGTCTTTTGTGCTCTTTTGGATGTGTTATCATTAAGCTGATCAATATTTTTGTTACTTGAACACTTCTCAAACATTTGTTATCGGTACCATTCAATACAAATTCCATTAAATATATTTTATAAATAAATCACATAATTTTCAGCCAAAAAGATGTCTAGTAGTTGGTGCTCTTATGTGCATAAACAAACTGACATCATTTTTTTAAATAACTTTAAATTATTACGGTGCAATAAAAAAAGAAAGCATAAAAAATTAAAAACAAGTTTCTTGGACTTAACAATGCTACTTGTTATAGGTGCATTAATGCATTATATTACACATGGCATACCGATAAACATAAGTCGTTTAAAAAAAGCAAAGAGGGCCAACGTGGTTTGGATTTGATTCAATAAGTCACCCCCCTTGTTTACAGGTCAAACACAATATATATAGTAGGACAAACCCATTAAATATAAAATGCCTAAATGAAAAACCCTAATTGTGAAGTGGGAGAGGGAGTTAAACGCTAAGGTGAAATTTAGTAGTCACATAAACAAGGAGAAACAAGGGTTTAAGTTACTTTTTTTTTTGTTTTTTTGTTTTGTTTTGTTTTTTTCTAAATTTTAATTAAATCTAAATAGGAGTAGAAGTTGTTAATTTTTTTATTAGTAAAATCAATTCTATAACTTCTACAATGCAAGGTTTCTATTTTTTTTTTTTAATTTTAATTAAGTCTAAATAGGAGCAGATGTTGTAAATTTTCTTATTAGTAAAACCATTAGTAAAAATTTTACTATGCAAGGTTTTGAGTGAACCACCATGCCTTTAAAATTATATTCTTCTTAATAGTTCTGCTATTCTAAAGTATTATGCTGCTCCATAGTGCTCCTAGTATGTCTCTTTCAAACTTCTCCCTTGAAATATTGTGAAAAATAATAAAATAGTGAATAGTTCCTTACTATCTAAAAGAGTTTATGAAATTAAATTTTGAAAAATCAATTATCGTTTATTTTTTTACTTGAAAAAAACAAAGTCACATTTTTTTCATTTTTTTTTCCAAAATATTAGTGCATTTCATAGGAAAAACACTTGTGCGCTCACTAGTAATGTACATTGATTAAGATAACTTATCAATCATGCGTTATTTTTTTAACGCACCAAAATGAGAGAATTCCATTTTTATTTTTGCAATACTGGAACCATGTGTGTTTCTTATTTTAACACATTGGTGTAATTTTTATTTAAACGCATCGATGCGATTAGTTTTGTGAGCACAAATATGCTTTAAATGTTATTCGAAATTTTATTTTTACATTAAATAACATATTCATATCAAATTATCCTTTAGGTAACATGAGTTAAAGTAGTTCATAGTTGATACATATTGGATCATTATAAAAATTTTCATCCATCTCGATGCATTCAGACTAGAAAAATTGGAGGAATCAACTGAGGGGTCTGTTTTTACGGTGAGACCTAGTTTGGCGAAATGGGTCTGAAACCTTCCTGGAGCATTTTGAGGAATAAAATAAACCTTTTTAGGGATAAATATTGTTTCTATAGTGTTTCACCTTTTCATTCTATTCTACGCATAGATATCTTCCAATGGTGCATGAAGCATGCGAATCAGATTCTGTATGCAAAAGTTATGCCATTGAGAAGTTGATATTCCTATGTTCACAACTATAGTTTGGGAGGATGGATCATTAGCCCCCATTATTCATCGAAAAAGGGATATTCATGTGTTTATGATTTAAAAGACTCTAGAAGAGTATATTTTGTAACTCTAGTTAACATTTCATGTAGTCAAACTTAACGACTAGTAGGCTATTGGGTTGTGTTATAATGAGGCCACTAGGAGGAAGAGACATTTTATTCTTTTGAGAGAATTTTGTTCCATAGCTATGAGAGGATAGGCATGAGAGATAGGAGCTAGAGAACACAAAGATGATATGTGCATTGTAGCATCCCACGACCCACAAGCATTACTTCTTTGTATCTACAACCTTATTTTCAAGACAAAGAAAGGGAATGAAGCGAACTCACCTTCGAGCTGGGTTTTCTGCCAAAAGGGTTTCCGAGAGAATATTTTTTGTCTTATGTGAGTTTGTGATATTATTTATCATTCTCTATCTTTCTGCATAATTTCCATTTGCATGCATGTACTAACTACAATAAAATCTACAAATCTAAAAATTAAGTAAAACTGAAGTAGTGTAGAATCTGAGATTTTTAATATAATATTCTCAAATTTGGTGTGACGAACTATCTCGTGGAATATCGATGATAGTTTATATATAATTTTATATCAGAGTATGTTTATTTGGGTATTTTTTGAAGATTTCAGGGATCTAGATCAGTGGAGTTGAAAAACATAAAACCCTAATCATGGGCGACGAATCTATAGATGACCCTCATGATCCTACAAAGGTGAGGTTCTCATGGTTGGAACAATAAGTTTCAGAAATAAATCATAATGTTAACCTCCTCGTGGTGGACCTAAGAAATAATATGGGGATATTTATAGAAGGTGGGTGTCAGAACACACAGAACAAATTAGAATGAGAATCAGAAGATCGGGGAGAAATAATAAAAGTAGTCAAAGGAAGAATATGAGAAAGAGAAACTTAGTTCAAGTGATGTGAATCAACTCTTGTTTAAAATGGAAGAAAAAATTGATATCAAGTCATACCATGATAAGATAGACGCTCTAAAGCTGAACCACTAGTTGCAGAAACTAGAAGTTTATTTCAACGTTCATCAAATTGAGGAAAGGAAAAATATCTCGTTCGTGTGGTTGAAATTAGAGGGGCATGCACTGACTTGGTGAGAGAACCACAAAAACCCTCATGTTGGAAGGAGAGCCTCTAGTGGCTCAGTGGGAAGATTTAGAAACCCCCATTAAGTCATAGTTTTATCTAATTATGTATATGGAGGACATGTTGATATGGTCGAATTACTTTAGGAAAAAGTGAGGCTGCACATGTAGGAGTACAACACGAAATCCAGAAAGATGGAAATAATGTTGGGTGTCTATCCAAAGAACCTCAATGTACTCCTCAAGTTTTTGAGGGGTATGCACTACCATATACATGAGCATGGGATGTTTTTCAATCCCAAATCGGTGGAAGAGGCTTGTGTATAAGTAGAGTACCTGGAGAATATAGGCCTGAATGGAGTGCAATCAAGCAAATTGAAGTTAAAGGAGAGACAAGATGCTTCTAATGAGGGGAAGAATAAGAAAAAATGGGAAAAATATAATAATATAGTAGCCATAGCACACCGTTGCAAATATCTTAAGAACCACTATAACCACTACAACATTGATGGTCATACAGAGGAAAAATGTTGTGTTGATGGTGCTAGACCCATTAAAATTCAGGAGATCTCCAAATATGAAGTCCGAACTAAGCCTCACAATTTTTAGAGTAGGAGTCCTAGTATTGGGTGGTAATGTTATGCCTTGAATGCGAAAACGCAGAGTGAATTATGGTGACTTTGGTGAGAGAAAGTGTGTGACCCTACAGAAAGTCAATTGCAGTGCATGAATGTTCCAACACACAAAGGGAAAATGAAGTGTGGCCCTTAGAAGCCTGTAATAGAATGCAACTTGAAAGGAACACATGAGAATAATGACATCATGAGCTAACATGCAGAATAGTCCACAAGGTAAAGTGACTAATTAATACAACAAAACACATTCAACAAGATTCATACAAATGCAAACGAAATAGTTCATAAGAATAAGCGTACATTAAATAACATACATTTAAAATACAATAATAATAGTCCTACTATATTCAAAACATATGCATAAAAGTGTTTCGGTTCTGAATTGTATTATAAGTGAAAGTTCCATTCATACACAATTGATGAACCACTAGGCCCAATAGTGGAACATTAAATTTAAGAACACTTGCTCCTCCAAAGAAGTATACTCACACTATGCTACGAAGAATCCAGGACTCTTCACAATACTCCCAAAATCATTCTAATCCTAATCCTAGCCAAAATCCCCTTTACATGAGTTATGAGGATATATTTATAACAAAGGGAGTGACTCTTCACATTCCTCTTTGTGACTCTTGTACTCCCCACATGGCTCTTGAACTTCTTTAGAAAATGACTCATTACATTACAACATGACTCTTCACATTTGAATATTGAGAGAAGGAATTTCACTTTACAAATAATAAAAAATAATATTACATTTTACACTCATACCCATATAAGACAATATGGTAGAGACAGCTTGACAACCTAACAAGACCAAATACTATTATGCTTGAGTTTGGGGAAACTCTAGCTCAAAAACTTCCACTTGATGCTTCTCGGTCACATATTGGAGCCAAGCTTGTTACTGTGCGATGAAATCCACAAATTGCTTGATTGTGTCTAGCTGGAAGTGGAATCTAGCCTACATGGCATTTGAGTACAATGAATTGGAACCAATTTCAACTTCCCTATGAAGCATGGGTAACATTGTTCTAATTTGGACAAGACCACTGATGTAGTTTTGTATATTTTGTATGTTTAGCTCCAAATATTCCTTGTTGGCAATTTGTCTCAATTTCTCCAAATAATCTTTGATCTCTTGCCGAACCTATTTCCTGGGTTTTTCTTTAGTGAGAGAGCCAACTAATGGGATCTTGTGTGTTTTCACTATGACATCCAAACTATTGAATAATCGTACATATGAAGCTTGGATGATACTAATAAATGAGGCAAACTACTTGTTGTTTTGAATCAACATCTGAACTCTCGCTCTCTCCATCTCTACCTGTGGCTTCATTTTCTTCAGTAAGTCAAGTGGTTCCCCTTTGTATCACATAGTTAACTCTTTCACATAGGTAATGAGAACTTGTATTTTCTTAAGAGTTTTAACAAAATCTTTTTCTATAGTTGTAGGCCATGAAAACGGACAATTTCTTTATGTATGGTCACAAACTCCTCATAGAGGTTCAGCGTGGTTTCTCCAAGTTATGATACTTCAACAAGTATCATTTCTCTCATCTCCTCCAAGTGGACCTATGTAAAAATTGTGTTCTCTATTGCTGCATGGAGTTGTTACACATCTTTCCTAGAGCCTATAAGTTTTGTGCCAAATTATCATTCTTATTAGTAAAAAACTGAATGTTTGATCTTGTTGCACCTAAAAAGTCCAAGCTGGATTTTGAAATGGCATTTGTATTCTTCATGGTGTCTACCACTATCACCCTTTCTCTAATAAATGTAGGTGATGCATGATCATCCAGAAAATTCTTTCTTTGTGCTTGTATTATATTCTTCTAGAACTTGTCAAATGATAGGTTTTACAAATCCATTACCAGATCATCATCAAGAGGAACAAAATCCACTTCCTTGCTCAAGGATGGCTCTATTTTTGTAGGTGGTTGAGACTGGAAAATGACCTTTAGTGCACTTGGCATGAGGTCATCATATTCATTTTATGGATCTTGTTCCATCTCCACATTTGTAAATTTAATAAAATGTCTAATATGCTGAAGCAACCTCCTGATCCTACATCTATTCATGTTCCTCCTCAGCTGCTGGTTAGTTTTGTTCCTACTCTTCAACCCATATAGGCATTGTTTCTCCTACCATTGCACCTTGCCTTTTTGCTTTATGATTCCACTTCTCTTCTTTTACTTTCCTCCTTAGCTCCCCTTCCTCCTTTAGTTATTGTTTTGCTTGCTTCAATCTCAATTCTACTTCCTGCAATATTTGTTTTTCTCTCTTTTTCTGCTCTACACTCTGTATCCTCTACTTTCTCTTTTCTTCTACTACTAAAGTTTCTTTCATAACAATCATATTTGCTTTCATCTTGTAGCTTTGTTCTCCACTTGAGCTATCAGGAATATTTCTCTTTCCCTTGTCCTGCATGGGATTTCTGCCTCCTACTATTGTTTCTTCCATAGTTACTACCCTTAAAAAAATATACCATGAAGTCCCTACTAAATTTATCGGCTCATAGAGTTTAGAGGCATTGTAGAAATGCATCCATGGGTCCTCCTCTCATGAATGAAAATCCATTCTAGTCCAACGAAAAGCCATGTTGATCCACTAAAAGTGGATTCTCACATAGTGTTCTTTGCAAATACCACAAGAATGATACAGATTAAAATCTCGAGTACCAAATGCAAACCTCACTATCTCCTTTCCCTTGGTATCCACGAATTTCAAGTTATTTATCTCATATAATCCAATTTGCAAAGGAAGACTGGGCAATTATGCTTTCTTCTTCCTGTGCAAAACTACTCATAACCCTATGGCGCGATGATATGACACTTATTGCATGACAATATTACTAGTTGCATACCTTGGTAAAACATGTGGTGACTTCTCTTCATCGTACACTCTAAGGAAGGTGACACCTAGTGAGGCATACCAATTTACGATCTCTGTTATTGACACCATTGCTCCTTGTGATATTCAAGGTGGATCTTCTTCAAGGATGAGCTTGTAAAGTGGGATGACGAAATGGTTAGTTAGTTGTTCCATTACTCCTCGATGATTGCAATCCAAAAGAAACTTGCAATAGATATGCATGGAAATTTCTCATGGTGTCCATGTCTAGTTCATGCAAGGAAACTGATGTTGTGCACAAGTTGCATCCAGTAAATATAAAGGCATATAAAACCTTACTTTCTCACCATTGAGAGGACTCCACGCCCATTCTAAATGGCCTCTCAACTGTTGAGCCAACAAGTCTAGCCACTTGAATGAATTCCCCTTGTTCACAACCTGATTCAATAAGATTGGCCACTCTTTAGGAAAAGTCTATGCGCTCTACTGACCATGGATCCTAAAAGTTAAGATATTCAAGAGCTAGTACGCCTTCCTAAGATACTTTGTGATGTATGAAGGGGTTAGTATCTATTGAAATTTTTATGTATCTTTCACCCAGTCTTTAACAATATATCTAATATTCACATAGCTATTGGTGGCATCGAGAAATGAGTCTATGAGCTTCACTGGCTCAAGAAAGTGATACATGTGTTGATAATGGTCTGTGAGAAACGAGAAATCTTATGTTTGTTGGTACTCATAAATTCCACATCCTTCTCATCAATGCGCGAAATAATCCAATTGACAACATCTCCACATGGGAAGGTTGGATATATGCATGCAACTTTTTGTAGTCCTAACTACTGGATACTGAGATAAGCCTGCTGCTGAACCTCACAAATGCTTATTTTTGACATCCTTTTTCACCCCTTCTATTTCTTTTTTATCTTCATAATAACACATTAGGCATCAAGTTACAAGAATTATGACATGGTAGGCATACAATTGTATTTTATTACATAAAATGATAATGTTCTTTATTACTTAGTTTAATGTTTACATCATTTACTAAATTACAATGATTTTGTAGCTAATACATGATTTTGTAGCCAAGTCCATCATTTGAAAAGTTCCAAGGTGCCTGTTGGAACACAAAATATATGGGTAGGTGTAAATTTATGCACTCAATGATTTCCTCCTACTATCATGAGCCAAATCATCAGAAACAGATCCACGTAATGCAATCAAAGATGAAATCAACCTCGTTAGTTGGCAACAGGCAAGCAAGAATTAGATTTGCGCCTCATGATTTGCTTCGATGATAACAAATCATGAACGAATTATTTGATGTTATATTTTCAAGTTAAATTTAATTTATTTTGATAGATATTACGTGTATAGCTTTGAACAATTAATTTCCATGAGCTCTATAAATATACCTCTCAGGAGAAATGAAAATAGTTATAGTAAGGACGCGACATCAAGATTGAATGTTTGTTATTGATTCTCTTTTTTCAAAAAATCATTTCATTTTCTCAGTAAGAGTTCATGCATGGTTAAGTGCTTGATCGATAGCATAGTGATTGCCCACTTCTTGTGGAGGGCCCACCTGATATAATAAGGATTTATATTTGGTTTTAGTAGTTAGAAATTAGCTTTATATTTTCCATAGATTTATGTTTATTAGATTGAGTAATTGTGTTTTCAATTTCTTTCAGATTTAAGTCGAGACCAATCTATTAATAATTTCTATTGTTCATGGATTTTGGATGCACATGGATAATCATAGTAGTAGTGACATAGTTTTACATTTCAATTAAATAGATATGACTTTATCTTTCTTATAGACAATGGATTTATTCACATAATTGAATGATTAAATTTCAAGCATGTGTGGTCTTTAATTTAATCAAGTGTGAGTATGTTTAAGTAAGAGTTGGTTTCATTTTATTTTCATGCAAGTGTGATTTCTATTTACACAGGTGTATGATGAGATTAATAGTAGATTTCATTTTTGCAAATGAGTGTGTATATAATACAAAGTGTGGGATTAGTTTTTCATTTATGTAAAGTGTGAGATTGATTTACATTTATGCTGAAGTGTGATATTTTTATTTCAAGGAAAAGTGTGGAATTTTATAAACAAAAGTATTTTTTATTTGAAATCAGGAGAGTGTGATCATCATTGTAGAGTTAATCTTATTTTCTATGAATAAATAATTTACTCATTAAAGACATGTGAATCTTGATAACTCAATTTAATTTAGAATTTGTGTGACTAATAATAGAATTCTAGCACATATAGTACACATACACTTCATGAATTTACTAGCCCTAGTTGATAATTCATGTAAGTAATTTAAGGTCAATTAAGTTACCAAACATTTTGGTGCCATTGCCACGGATTCTAGAGATATAACTGTAAGTAGAGGTAGAATCTTGATACCAACATCATCACTCACTCCACCACAACCTCAAAGTTCCATACCATCCCCCAAAATCATGTTACATCTATTGTAGGTAAACAAAAACTTCCTAATGTAGTTAGATCTGAAATCCAACCTAGAGATTCACCAACCTCATCGACTAAAGGTGTAATAGAAGAAGAGGATAATACATCCCCAATAGAAGCAGTAATTTTTACATCTTGAACTAGAGAGCAACTTCTAGGATAAAAAATAGAAGTCCCTAGTGAATAAGAGGAGGAAGAAACTTATTTTAACCTACCATTGATAGAAGAACGAGAAGAACTAGAAGAGGAACTAGAAAATCAAATTTTGGAACCATACATTAGTTCTAAAAAATCTACAATGGATGGAGAAGGGGAAGGAGAGGTACATAATGTAAATGATAAACAAACTAGGATTGGAGGTGGAAGAGGTGGAGGAAGAGGAAGATAGGTTGGTAGAGGAGATCTAGTACCTTTTGGATTTCTGAACCTCGATGAAGATACCACATCCACAATGATAAACCACTCACCCTCCATCCTTCCAAATTTTCATGGATTAAGAAGCGAAGATCCTAAAACATTTCTCTTTGAATTTGAAGTGTTGTGTAGATCTTATGACTATTTTCTTGACCCTCAAAAGTTGAATTTTTTTCCAACAAATCTTAAGAATGCAACACTAAAATGGTTCATGGGATTATAAGCACATTCTATAAGAACACAGGAACAAATGAAAACTATTTTCTTCATTAAATATAAGGATTATTGTACGCCCTATAGTCCTAAGGATGGAGTATTTAAAATGATGCAAAAAGAAGATGAAAATATTAAAGATTTCAATAAAATATTTGCTTATAATGTTAAAAGGGCTAAAATGCATAATCTAGATGAAGAAACTTTGAAATCTCTCTTATTAAAATCCATTAGAGATGAGTGGATTGATATTCTCAATTTGATGGGTAAGGAAGATATTTCTTAGTTAACATTTGGATATATGTGTGAGTTATGCATAGACATTTCAAGAGGTAAGGAAAGAACTGGGAAAAGACAAAGAGACCCTGCTATGTCTAGGATTGATAAATCTGTCGCTGGTACAATAAGTAGGGTTGAATTAGGAAATTTTCTTGAAAATTTTAAAACAAATATTTTGGGGATTCTTAGTGAACAAATAGATACCCTTAAAGTACAAAATAAGGAAGACTTTTTATTTTGCATTAATTCAAAATCTGAATTTCTTCATCTATTTGTGAAGTAACAAAGATTGGTCATATATCAATATCATCATCTATCCATTCTTGAATTTATACATTGTTATTCAAACTAGTGCATCCTATTCATGGATGGATGAAGAGTTATAAAAAACATGAATTGATTTAATCATTCAAATATGTGCCAAAGGCGATGAAGTACTAGAGATATTAAAGGATTTTCACGATCAAGCATGTAGAAGACATTTCACTAATAAAAGAACTGCTTACAAAGTCCTCATAGGATATTATTGGCCTTCCCTTTTTAAGTATACCAAAGAATATGTAAAGAGATGTGATAGTTTTCAAAGAATGGGGAAACACGTTCCTTTAGATGAAATGTCTCTACAACCTCAAGTACTCATTGGACCTTTTCAGAAATCGGCTCTGGATTTTTTTGGTCCAATTAATGGACCATCAAGACAAAAAAATGTACATTCTTGTTTGCATTGATTAGGTTACAAAATGGGTAGAAGCTAAAGAACTTCCTTTTTCTATTGAAAATGTTGTAGTTTCATTTATTTTCGAGGATATTTTTACTTGTTTTCGTGTCCCAAGGGAAATTGTGGTAGATCAAGTTACTCAATTTACATCCAAGATGGTACAGAAAATAATGGAGGAATACAAAATCAAACATCGAAAGTCCACTCCATATCAACAACCTTAAGTTTTTGTTCAAACACCACCTTTTCTTGAAAGATTGAAACTTGATAAAGGGGTAGAAAACCATATTTTATTACCTAATTATGATATTATAGATGAATTGAAGAATGTTTGCATAAAAGTTCCTTTATTATAAGCTATCAAAGAAATACTAATATTTGCAAATATAATCAAGGAGTTAAGTATTAAAATACTAGGAGGAAAGAGAAAAGAAGTCAAAAGAATTCAGTTAACTAGAAAAATTGCAGATATCATGATGGAAAAAACAATAGTTCGGAAATATCTTGATCCAACAAGTCCAATTGCGAAAACACACATCAATGGTGTCGAAATTCAAAATGCATTGATTGATTTAGGAGCAACAATAAACATCATGAGTAAAAAAACTATGACTCAATAACAAAGATCCAGATGGCATGAAAAGTTCATAAAAGAATAGGAATTTTCAATGAGGAGATTATAAGACATATTTGTATCCTTAGATTCTTGGGAGTATTATTTTCATTTTGATTCTAAGACCCAAGAATAATTTAGGGGGATATCCATTGATTCTAGGAAGACCATGGTTATCTATAGTTGATGATTTTATAAGTTGTAGATTTGCTTATATGTTTATTTCTTATGGAAGTTCAACAAAGAAATTAACATTATATCCTCCTACAAAACCACCATTAGAGGTAGAAATTCAAGAATGGATAGATGATGATATTGATATATGACCAATCTCTTTTACTTCACAAATAGATGAGGAAATTAAGATTTTGAATTAATGGAAAATAAAGAGTCTTCCTCATATTGTGAATCTAATCAAAGTTTACAATAACAATGTAATATTGAATATTTATCATATCGTCAATTTTCTTTACATTGTTGTTGGGTATACGACCAAAGTCCCACATTGACTAGAAGTGGGGAAAACCAAGTACTCTTAGCACCCTACATTTCATTTTTAAACTCTCTTCTAATCAAATTTTCCTTGTAACCCTCCTTTTCTTTTCAAAATAAGCAGCTACAGAATTGTTGAGAATCTGCAAGTGGTATCAGAGCCATGCCCCGAAGTTAGCCAAGTGGATGAATCCTCGAAATGTCGAACGAAGGTGGTGGGCCCCGATAATATCATGATGGGATCCATGGATGAGCTTGGTTAGACAGGCGGCATGCTCCAGATTCTTCATGGACATGTCCTGGTCCGAACACAGTGAAGAGGAGTTGACCTGGGATAGAGCAAGCTCTCGAGGCAGGTGGTGTTCGATGTAAGGCATGTGCTTCCAACACATTGGAGCGGAGAATCCTGGTTGGTAGAGAGTGGACAGATGGATAATCGTTTGAGGGGAGGCTCGACCTACCTATGGTTTTGTGCATGATTTTTGTAGATGGTTTTAGACGCAATGGTTTTTGGTCCACGGTTTTGGACGCGATGGTTTTTCTGTCCACGGTATTGGATGTTTCGGCATGTATAAATATGTATTGTAACATTAAAAGGAAAATAATGAAAAATCAATCTGGTTGTCTCGGTTTTGGGATCTAGGTGAAAATCTCTGTGTATATGTGTTTTATGTGTTATGCTCTCACATTGTTTATTTTATGTGTTTTAGAATTCGTATGTAGGTACTTTTTGTATGGGGTTAGAACGTACACAAATGTTAGTCAAAACATTTGAATCATGAATCTAAAGGTATGTAAATATTAGATTAAATAATAGAGGTAAGAAAAATTACATTATGGAATAAAATAGACGTTGCTACTGCCACTTAAAGTAATTATTACTATTCCAACTTCAAACTTAACCATAAATACTATGTCTCGTCAACGAAGTTGGCCATAAGCCCATTCACTATTCATCATTGTGTAGATACTCCACTCTATAAACCCTATTCCATTGATAATTCCACCCTCATTCATACTCTATTTTCCCAAAACCCTTTTCACTCCATTCCATTGATAATTTTTCTCTCATCCATACTCTGATTTCTGAAGCCATTTTTGCTCCATAACCTTGTCAAAAGAAGCAATTGTGGGTTAAGACTTCTCCAACATGGGGACTATTCTGACGAGAAAGTTGGATAAAAATAAATTCATGTAGGGTGATCCACAAGCTAAGGAGATGTTACAATAGGCACAATGGTTGGAGTTTATAAAGAAAATTGATGGCTATGACAAAAAAGTTACAAATTCCTTTGCCCGAGCATTGATGGAGTTGAGGCAGAAATTGGAGATGTGAAGATAGTATTCACACAATCCTTCATAATAGAAGTAATCAAGCTACCTAGGGTTGGTGAAAGATGGTTTAAGAATAGAGGAATTGAAGGAATTGAATCGAAAACATTTCTCAAAAACCCAGGTATGGACACTTCAGTCTTTGAGAAAGGCATCCTAAGTAAAACTCTTAAAAACAAATGGAGAAATTTACTATTGGTCATTCAAAAATTTATTACTTGGGAAGGCAGATTTTACAATATGTTTTTCTATCATGTACATTTGATGATGCATTTCCCTAATGGGAATGAAATTAATTTTCCTTATTTCTTACTCAGTAGTCTGAAGAAAATGGTTGGTAACACAGAGAAAAATACAATCTATTGAGAATACCATGTATCATCACGGTCTATAAAAAAAATGATTGAAGCCCACCTCAAAAATATAGGAGATGATTGGGAAAGTTTCTTAGTCAGAAACCACTTTAAAGAGGTAGAACATGAAGAACCTAGCAAAAAAATAAAGAGAAATAGAAGAGGGATATCTATACCGTAATGATGACCTACCTCCACAACAACAACATCCCTTAGAAAATGAAACCCCGATTCCAGATGTATTAGAGAATCTTAAAAATAAAAATGTTAGAAGAAAGAAAGCTAATTATAAGGAAGAAATGACACCCGAAAGGAAAATAGAGGAAACAAAGCAAGCGAAGACAGATCAAAGGAAAGTTCATAATAAAAATCCTCTTTCTAAAACATCATCCACTCTAAGGAGGAGTGAAAGACTCAATAAAAAAATGAAGGAACCATCTTAATAGTCCACAAAAATTGCCAATCTAGAGGAAGAAGAAGAGCCAAGGGATCTTGTTGTCTTAGTGGGGCTTGACCCATGTTCAAAGGTGATTTAGCCAGGCAAATCCTGGTACTACTCGCCATTTCGGCAATAGTCAGCAGAGCGCAGATTGAGGTATCACCCATATTAGTATGAGAGAACTAGGTTTCTGCAGCCTAGAGATGTCTGATGGGATTTTGTAGGTTCGCGATCTCACCAGTCACTGCGCGCACTTGCGATCCCTTTGCGACCTATAGCATGGCTTCCGCATAGCCCTACTCGGGGAGAGACCTGTTTAATACCCACAATCCTTGTTAATTAACCAATTACTGAACTTGTGTGCGTAAGATTTATAGTTATTACAACATATATATCAATTATATCAATAAGTGCAATACATAACTGAATACAAACCTTAAGAAGATAATGCACATCAAATAACAAGAATAGAAATCAACTGCTCTTTTATTAATCTTCAATCTTGCTTACAAACCTGACACCGCATTGCACACTTAGTTGCAGGGGTTCGCACACTTAGCTGCAGACTCTACTAGGCCTCTGCACACTCACCTACATAGCCCCTTCCTACTACTACAACCCAAGGCACTTATAACTCTACTCTAAGCTTGAACCATTGCTTCTCTATTCATATATTCATCCTTTCTTAACTTACTTTACAGCTTATAGCCTCACTCTATTTATACAATCCCATGGTCCACAGACCATGGGTAGGCTAACATTACACTAATTTACAATACAATGCTTAGGGCGGATAACGTTATGACTCAATTGTACACTTCACACTCCGTGCTCGCAATTCACAAAGTTTTACAACATATCTGACCAAAACTTGGGCTTTGAGCCCCAAAAACCTGTCGTGGGAAAATAACATGCCCAACAAACTGAACATAATCATCATGACTCATCTCGAGTCACTTTGCTGGTGCAACGATCTTGGCACAGAGCCCCTCCAACTGTTCCTGCACTTCCTAGAGGTCCGCGATGCACTGATCTTTAGTTTGTTGAATCTGCTCCACTCTCTCGGCTGAATTCTTGCTATGAGGGGAAAATCCCTATATTAAATTCATGCATCACCTTCATTTGTGTGAGCTTTCCTTTCATGTTTCCAGTGATGAGGAAGGCCTCATCAATCCAAGGCTGGACGCACGCTTTAAGGACTGCCGCTTTCTGCCGCGTGGCATCCACTTGTTCCTTCAATGCCTTTGCCTGCTATAACTTCAGAAGTTGCTGGGTGAGGATGACTGTCTACACCATTCCATGCATGCTATCATACTATGCTTGAAGCTCCTATGCCTCCATTTCCAGGCAATGTATGTTGGGTCCTCCTATAATGAAGTGAGGACCACGAAGGATTCTTCCAACATAGCAGTGCAGTTCTATACTGCCTATCCTATTTCCTCCATCCCTTTATGAATAACACCAACACGTTGTTCCCTAAATTCCAGGGGTGTAGAGGACTATGCCTTTAATCGCAGCTTGGCAATTTGAAGGTTGAGGTCCATTTGTTCCCTCGTTGCTTCCTCCTTTTCCTCGTAGAATCCAGTTGCAAATTGGTGGATCCACTCTGCTACTGGTAGATCTATTGGGATGACAAATTCGAAGATGTTTCTAAAGGCATTTTCTATTGCCTGCTCTAGTCCTTGAGTCTGTGCAACCAGTTCATCACGCTGTCGGTTGAGTTTTTCCATATTGATTTTTTGTTTGCTCAATACTTGTAGCACGTGGCCTTCTCTGGCATGGAGCTTGGCTATGATCCCATCTTGTAATTGGTACTAAGTTTCTCATGGAATGGCAGCCAAGTTTAACCTCTTTCCCTTAATCCTGCCCACCACAACTCAGTCAACTGCGTTTGCTACTGCTAACACACCCTCGGGGGACACAAAAGTGTTGGTCATTCTGGAGTGCAAGATCTATTCCACCTCTGATGCACCTGCTGCGACATATGGGGCAATCATTCCTCTTTGTGGGGTTTTCACCTGTAGTTGTTGTAGTTTCGTGCTTAGCGCCCCCAACATAGTGTTCTGCTTCATCATCACCTATTCGAGCACATCCTTAGTGAGACCGCGAACCATTTTTCCGATGTCAAAAATATCACATGTTGTAAGGGTCATCAGGCCAGTGGACATCTTCAATTCCTTAGCCTTCTTTCTCGAGAACAGTCTCGCAGGGACACGCAGCCATTTCAACTATCATGAGGTGGTTTCTATGCATTCTTCGACCAGGGCTATGTCCTCAGCCCCTTACCCTGTGGACATCTCACAGCCCACCTTGGTCCATTTTATTGGCACTATTGTTGTTTCTACTGTATGCGCTGGTGCTGCTTCATCAATCGGATTCTACTGCGTGCTTACCTCTACTACTACATTTTCCTAGCACCTCCTTTTAGCCAACTATGTGATTCACAGCTTGGTATCCTTCTTCCTTTGTTGAGCTATGGCTCTTTTCATTCCTGCTAGGTCTAGGGTGCATCACTTCGGAGGCCATGTTTCTAATGCTTTGAAGATGTTGCCATCAGTTGCAATGAATGGGAGCTTCGTCCATTCATTTGTTGGATCCCTCCATGCCCGGACGTAAATGTTATGCATGTATGCTTTAAACTCTACAAAGCTCTGAAGAGTGGTGTATATTGTGGGAGACAAATATGGTCTTCTATTTATCCACATTGGTATGCTTGCCTTCATGAGTACCCAAAAAACCTTCGTTGCACGAATTTGCTTCGCATCCTTCTTGGCCAAGAGCAAAGCGTACTTGACGGCTTCAGGTAGGTCCTGGTTAATATTCTAGAACTGGCTATCTTCTGGTAGTTTTCTCACTACCAATAAATTGCATAAGAGAAACCACACGTAGTGGAAGGTCTTACCTTGCTCTTGGGCCTCCTTGTAGTTTATTAAAAATTCCTCACAGAGAAACATGGCCTAGTTGAACTAGACCCCATCCATGCACTGTTCAATCAACTCAACAGCAGGTGCTAGTACTCCATCGGTGTGGTAATTCTACATTAATTTGTTGGCCAGGAGTTGGGTGGCTACACACACACCTTTGTCTTTGAAACTTGCAATTACATAGCCTCACCTCTTCTTTTCCAGCTTGTATTTAGTTTTCATGGCTTCTGCGAGAGCCAAATTGTTGCTCTTGCCCACCATCATCACGGGGTCCTTTCCCTTACAGGGAAGTCGAGAAATCTAGTGAATAAGCTCCATTGTGATAGGAATAGGCTCCTCCATCTATAGATACCCATAATTCACTAGGCACAATAGCTGCTTGATGACCAAAATAGTGATGGGCGTGCAGTGAAAGTGGGGTATCCATCATAGATGATGTAACTCAGCCTTCTCAACACTGCACAACCATTTTCGTGGCTCCAACGTAATTACTGTCCCCTCTGAATTTTGCTTCATCAAGCTCTTTGTCGCTAGGTGTGGGAACTTCTCACTATCTGTGAGGTCCCAATATTCGAATTTCAGGGTAGGCACCCAGCCTAGGGGCAGACCTTCAAAAGTAGTTCAATGTGGGAGGAGCGAGGTCTAGAGCACACTCTTCATGGTATCTAGGTCTTTGGGCACCATAACATTCCCTTTCCATGGACGGATGTACGTGGGTAACTTCACCGCGGAAGGCATTAGTGGGATTTCCTCCTCCATGTTGTCTTGCTCCTCTATTTGATCGATTAGAGCCTGTAATTCCTCCTCCTCTACATCCAATTCAATAGTCATGGCCTTGCCTTTTTCTTCCAGTGATATCTTGCCAAACTGTGAGTTTCTTGGGGACATGTGGACTAGTCCAATAGTCTGTTTATATTTCTTCGGCTGCGGCATCCGTGGTGACTTTGGAAATTCTGGTGCAACCGCCACATCTGCGGGCCCCTCAATAATATCTTCGGCAAATTTCACACCTGGCTTAGTAGCAATCATCGCGTTTGCATAGGATATGTTTTGTTGCATACTCAAAGATAGTAAGATTTCTCGACGCTCAAGACTCTACAACTGCTCAAATCCCAAACAGCCAAGTGTTGTCTCATGGTTAGTCCTTTGAGTTTTATAGCATCTTTGAATTTGAATTTGACTGCTCCCCCCATTTCTGAGTCATTAACGCATCCTTGGCAGCAGATCGTCCCAAATCTAGCTCTTAATTCTTGTCTTAATTGGCTGTGCACCTTCCTACGTGCACCTTCCTCACCGTGCAGTTGCCAAACAGACTCTTTTAGAGTCCCATGCTCTCTCTCAATTGTTTGGAGCACTAAGACTATGCTCCCTACGGCTAGTCAGGTGCACCATCTGTGTGAGACTCCAATTCGCCTTCTAGTCTAGTCCATGGACACTCCTTAATTTCCCTCATGACGGTCAGCGCAATGCTTTCTACCTCACGTGGTGCGCTCCCTTTGTTACAAGAATTGGTAAGGTGCGATCTCAGACATGGTAGCAGAATCATAAATTCCTGGTGACAGTCGTCTAACACAATGGTATGCTCATTTGTATCTCGCCTTGTCATCCTTGGTTTATGAATGAAACATACATGTATGACCTCATTTTCTAGTCTTTTGATCTCAGCGTCCATCACGCTTTTCTTCCTCAATTGTACCTGATCTTCTTTGAGTTCGCAAAGACTAAGGTTCCCTCATTGAATGGCTTCCCGAATCCTTATATGGTTCTCTTCGCATAGCTGTGTGATTCCTTCGTCCTGGTCTTTGCGCTTTGTCATAGCTATGGGAGCTATTATGTGTGGATTCCCTTTGGTATTCCCTTTAGAAATCTTGGGTTTTACTCTATTTTGCACCTTTGGAGTCATCTCCACACTCAAGATTTTGCACATGGTCCTGTAAGCCCATCAAACTGCTGACATGTGCAAGTCCCAATCAGTTTGTCCCATCTGGTAAACCTTGTTTAGTACTCTGCGCACCCTATCAAATGTTATGTCATGGAAAATTGGTAGTGCACATTGCCCTTCTTACTGCTGTGGTTTGTTCCAATTCTCTAGGTTGTGTGTTGGTGCGGACTGTACAACATATGCTTGTACCCATCGCGAATGGTGGGAACGCAAGTTGTTCCACGCCATTTGATTGGCTTTCATTCAAAGCTGGGGTTTACAAAAGCATAGGTGCACCATCCTTTTGCATCCACACTAGTCTTCACAAGTTTCTTGATGCGTACCCCACCACCATGCGGGTGTTGCATGAAGTGCCCACTTCAACACATCAAACCATTGCTGCTTTGGTACTACATTTTCAGATTTGCTTAAAAATTCAACCACCACTGAAAATCCATCATATTGCAGTAGCTCTGTTGCCTCTATTTTTATGCAATGCAATGAGTGATCATCATGTTGTAGTTCAACGTTGTTACTTCGTGCAGCTGATTTTGCCATCATTCTATCTCTTCATCTAAATCCAAAGTGCAGGAGCTTTCACACTCCCACAAAATCCTTCCATCTGCATTTGGATTCACCCAATCCTCCCCTTGTGTAGTTACCTTATAGATACAATTGAGATTGTCATCACTATCATCGTCGTGCACCAGTTCAGTGTATCACATTCTCTTGGCTCGGACCATTTGTACTACTACGCATAGTGTCTTTTTCTCAAAGGTCATTTTGTGCTTCTTCAGATTTATGACTCCATTCATATGAGTAGCCTAGTATATTCCTAGTAGCATGGGATAGGGTTTGTTGTTATCAACAATATCTATCACCTCAAAATCCACCTGCATGCTCACACCTTCAATATCAACTGTCATCCCTTGTAATCTTCCCATGGGAAAATCTTTTGTTGGTTTGCCATTCATAACTGGATAGGGGACCATTGCAACGTGGGTCTACCCATGCGTTCCCATGTTTATTTTGGTAGTACATTCATGTCTGAACCTATATCTAGAATTACCTAATCCATTTTATATTCACCAATATGCGCAGTCAACCTCATCTCTCTTCCTGTGTGCAATGCATGCTTCCCCACTTTTCGGACCACGTGTGGTTCTCCTGACCCTGCACACCTAGTCATAAGTTCACATAGTCCTTTGAATGCCTTGTTGTCTCCCAACAGTTTCATGCATGTCTCCAAAAAGGTAGTAAGCATTGAAGGATCCATCCCTTGTTCTAGTTGATCCTTACTACCTGAAGTGGAGGCCTCCATGAAGCTCTTCTTAGCTTCCATGAATGTCTCCTTCGCGTGTTCTAAATCAAGCTCAGGTTCCTTTGTAGGAGCCTTATGAACACACACACTTTCTTCTGGCTGCTTCCCTTTATCCTCTTCCATCGTCACACTGCTCCTGAGCATCATGTTTACATTTGGGTCTTCTTCGCCCGGTTCAAACCTTACCATTTGTAAATTTTGAGTCATTGGGAGCTGGAGTACCCCTTTTTTGTACATCTTCGCTATTATCAATGGGTAATCTTCTGTCTCATGATCAAAATAAGTACAATAACAACATGATATCCTATTCATGTTTGTGCTATCACGGGAATAATTCCCTGGCACTCTGCAATTGTAACAGATTATCTGTCCACGACCCCTCCCTGGTCCCATTCCACCTCGACCCCGACCATGCCCCTGAAACGCAATGCACGCCATCTTGTCATTTGGTTCGAGAGCTTACGTTCTTGCCTATACCCTATAGGCAAGGGTCTGATCCATCATTAGTTCATAGCTTTGATAGGTACGTTCGTCATGGCCTACCAACCTACAAAAATTACGAAACAACTGTTGGGACATCTGCGTATACTTCTGCAACATATGACAATTATCTGTGATATGTTTTCCTCCTATCTGGCAGATCACACACCATAATGCGGACACTGTGCTCAGCCCCACCTATTCCTTTGGTCTTAATGTCATTGGCCCTCTTCTTGCCAAGTACTTTGCGAACACTGGACAATGATCTTTGTCATGGCCCCGGCCTTTGCATTTTATGCACCATACTTCTTTACCTGCCTTTGGCCGAGGTGACTTATCCTATTTCAAACTCTACATTTCCAGACATAAATTCTGTAGCTATGCATGGATCTGTTGGACTCCCAATCCAAGGTCTTGTATAAGGGTCTCATGCATCCTCATTTCCATCTCCAATGCTTCGGCCTAGGTGGAAAGTTTTTGTTGTGACAGTGTCGTCCTTAAGTATGGCGTAAGTGAGACCACAAACCATGTGTGATGCTATGTATTTGCTAACGTCATATTGGCTTCGCAGATCGTACTCTTCAACCTTTGGTCCAGATCCCAGGGGGTCTCGCTTGGAAGCATTGCGATCTCTTTAAACCCAATGATTGATTGTGTCTCTCATTTTGGCCTGATAAATTCCCTATCCAATGCATTATGGATCTCTGAAATTCCTGTGTTTTGGTGGTCATTAGAATTGTTGATATACTACGTGAATTCACGATCCTGCAACACACTCACCAACGTAGCCTTTTTGATATTATCATCTACGACACCATGTGTTTCCCATACTGCTCTCACTATGAACCCGAATTGGTTCGGATCTCCATTCCCTACTCCTCTGAATACTGGTAGTTTGATCGCACTCTCCATATTGAACTATGGAGGTGGCGAAGGTGGAGTAGGTGGAGATGGAGGTGAGGGGGTGAAGCGGGTTGCAGTGTGGGTGGAGGTGGTAAACATGAAATTTGTTGCCTTATCAAATTGACTATGCTTTTCGGAGAAACCTTCGCAAGCTCGTCCCTCCTCTCCCGCAAAGGTGAAAGCAAGGGACTAGTTTCTAATTCTTCACTACTTCCGCTTATGTAGATATTTTCGCTCCTCGCAGTCCCAAACATTAATTTATTTGCATAACATGCTTTTCACACAACAACATCTTAATCTAAGTGTTCAAAGATTTAATATACTTACCTTGTGGTCCCTTGAGAAAACGTCGCTCTCCCTCATTGTAGTTGACGATCATGTCTGCCGTGAACTCAATGATAAATCCTCCTATTATCTCGTCTAGCCAGTGGTCCACAACTCACACTATCTTATCTTCTAAGGCTTCTAGTTTGTGCACTAGTTCCGGATTCCACACTATTTTTTTTCAAGCCTACACCTTCCCTAGTTGTCTGATAACTTTGCGATCAACTCATATAGCTTCGACATAAAATATGCAAAGGAAATCTCGTGGATTTCAGTGTACAAGTAGCGATCCAACCACTATTCCTTAGATACTTGCAGATTTCTGTTTTCCTCTGCCGCGAACTCATGAATATTCTTTTCCAACCACTCTTCAATTTGTTTCTTTGTAGGGTTCTAGTGGTAGGTCATTAGACATCCTTTATGCAAATAGGTTCCTAACAACAGAACCATTTATTGGCTTAGTGGGGCCTGACCCAGGTTTAGAGGTGATTTAGCCAAGCAAATCCCAGTACTGTTGGCCCTTTTGGAAACAGTCTGTGGAGCACGGACTGACGTCTCATCTGAAGTAGTATAAGAGGGTATTAGAACCAGTTTTCTACACCCTAGGGATTTCCGATGGGCTTCTATAGATTCATGATATAACAGGTTGTTGCGCGCATTTGCAATCCCTTCATGACCTGTGGTGTGGTTTCCACACATCCCTACTCAGGGCGTGACCCATTTAATACCCATGATCTTTGTTAATTAATCGATTACTTAACTTGTGTGTGTAATATTGATGGTTATTACCACATATATATCAATTATATTAGTGCGCACAATACATAACTAAATACAAACATATAAAAGATAATGCACAAAAAATACACACGAATAGAAATCAACTTCTCTTTCATTAACCTTCAATCTTGCTTACAAACCTGGCACCACCCTACGCTCTCAGCTGCAAGGTTTTGCGCACTCAGTTGCAGACTCTGCTAGGCCTCTGCGCACTCAACTACAGAGCCTCTTCCTACTACTACAACCCAAGACACTTAGAACTCTACTCTAAACTCGAACCATTCCTTCACTATTCATCTATTAATCCTTTCTTAACTTACTTTACAACTTAGAGCCCCACTCTATTTATACAATCCCATGGTCCACGGACTATGGGTAGGCCGACTTTACACTAATTTACAATACAATGCTTAGGGTAGATAACCCTATGACTCAATTGTATACTTCATGTTCCGCGCCCACAATTCGTGGAGTTTTACAACATCTCTAACCAAAACTTGGGCTTTGAGCCCGAAAAACCTGTTGTGGGGGGATTCCATGCCCAACAGATCCATCACCAACCATTTTTTGACCAATTTTTAGTCCAACAAGAAGAACACCAGAAATTGACTTGGTCCAACAGGAAATATATGATTATATAAAATATTTGAAGAAAAGAGATATAGAAAAGGAGGCTGCATCGTCTTCAAATAAGGAAAAAGAAATTAATTTTGATAGTCCACAAGAACCTCCAATTATAAATACTCTCAAATAGGATATTTATGACTTGGAGACACTAATGAGGCACTTAAAATAGGAGCATGAAACATTAAAAGTGCATAATGAAATACAAAGAACCAAAAATTACAACATTCTCTTACATCTTGGTGTATGGTATGAAAAGAATAAGAAGTTGAAAGAAAATAACAAATCCCTTAAGAGAAAAGTCATAAGTCTGAAGTATAAGATTCTGATGAAAAAACCGAGAATGACAATTATCAAGAAGAAAGTAAGGAAGACAAATCTAGATGCTTTGGCTCAAGTACCTGAAGAAGTTCAGTAACAATAAGAGTCCATCAATTTTGAATTTTTGCATGACGACATGCAATGACCTCCATGTGGGGGAATGTTGAACCTCACAATTTATTCTTTTTTACATCCTTTTTCACCCCATCTATTTCTTTTTTATCTTCATAATAACACATTGGGCATCAAGTTACCAGAATTACTATATGGCAAGTATACAAATTTCTTTTATTTCATAAAATGATAATGTTATTTACTATTTAATTTAATGTTTACTTCAACCACCAAATTACAATGATTCTACAGCTAATACACAATTGTGCAAGCAAGTCTATGGTTTGACAAGTTGAAAGGTGCGAGCTAGGAAGAAAAATATATTAGTAGGTGGAAATTGATGCACTCAATGATTTTCTCCTACTCTCATGAGCTAGATTGATGGAAACAGGTCCTAGTAATTCTGTCAAAGATGAATCAACCTTCGTAGTCAACAATAAGCGAGTGAAAATGAGATTTTTGCCTCATGATTTGCTTCGATGATAGAAAATCATGAGCGAATTATGTGATGTTAACCTTTCAAGTTAGATTTAATTTATTTTGATAGGGATTAGGCATATAACTATGAACAATTAATTTCCAAAATCTCTGTAAATATTCATCTCAGCAGAAATGAAAAGAGTGATAGTAAGGATGCAACAAAAGGAGTAAAATTTTGTTATTGGTACTCTATTTTTAAGGAATCATTTCATTTTCTCAATAATCATTCATGCATGGTTAAGTGCTTGATCGATAGCATAGTGATTGATTATTTCTCGTGGAGGCCTGCCTTGAGACAGTAAGGATTTCTATTTTGTTTTAGGAGTTAGAAATTATCTTTATATTTTCCATAGATTTATGTTTAGTAGATTGAGTAATTACATTTTCGATTTCTTTCATATTTAAGTTGAGACCATTCTCGTAATCATTTCTACTGTTCAGAGATTTTGTATGCAAATGGATAGAGCATACCCACAGTGACATAGTTTTACATTTCAATTAAATAGACATAACTTTACCTTTCTTATATTATATAGTGGGATTATGCGTATCATTGGATGATTAAATTTCAAGCATGTGTGATCTGTAACTTAAGCAACTGTGTGTGTCTTTAAGTAAGATTTTGTTTCATTTTATTTTCATGCAAGTGCGATTTCTATTTATACAGGTGTGTGATGAGATTAATCGTAGTTTTCATTTTTGCAAATAAGTGTGTATATAATGCAAAGTGTGGGACAAATTTTTTATTTATGTCAAGTCTGAGACTAATTTACATTTATTCTGAAGTGTGAGATTTTTATTTCAAGGAAAATTATGGAATTTTAAAACCAAAAGTAGTTTTTGTTTGAAAGAAATAGAGTGTGATAATCATTATAGAGTTGATATTGTTTTCTAGGAATAACTAATTTACTCATAAAATAGATGTGCATATCGATAACTCAATTTAATTTAGAATTTGTGTGATTAATAAAAGACTTCTATCACATTCAATGCGCATACACTTCATACATTTACTAGCCCTAGTTTACCTTAAGTAATTTAAGGTCAGTTAAGTTACCAAACACATGTTGATCCTCTAGACATTAGGATAATTTTGAGGTATAAAATGATCCTCCTAAGAAAAATGTACAACTAAAATAATCCATATAAGAACCAATAGCATTCAAGATGATGATGTCCACTATGGGGGATGATTCACCATTTTTTTGAGTAAAAAAGTAAAAAGATTAAAAAATAATAAAATCATAAAACTACTTTTTCAAATCGTATTTCAAATGTATGTCCCTGATGTTTTACTGAAATTTAGAATGGTAGTACTTGATGGATGAAAAATTTAATTCCTCATCGAAGGAGTACCCATTTGCATAGTTTTGATGGACCCTACTACACAAAAGATGAGAAATACATAAAAGATGTGATTTCCATCATGTTTTTGATGTATTTCTCATTTTTCATGTAGCAGGGTCCAATGAAAGTATGCAAAATGGTTACTCCTTGGATAAGGAATCAAATTCCACATCCAACGAGTATTTTCACTCGAAATTTGAGTAAACCCATAGGGCGATAAGTTGAAAATACAAGTTGAAAAAATAGTTTTCTTTTTTCCCTCTAAAATTTGATGATGTAATCTGATATTATTTTATTATTTCCACAATTATTTTATAATATCCTTAGAAGGCCCATTTTAGACCTCAAAATTCTCCTAATGTATGTCTCAATACTATTTGTTGCAAGAGCTTCATTAACTTGCTGCAATGTTACTGTTGACGCATTTTTATAAACAGTTAAGTGTCTGCATACACTAGTAGGTCTACTAGTGTTTTTCAATGTTATGAATATAATTGATAACAATTAGCTAAATAAAAGAAATATAAATATTAAATAATTAAATATTATTTAGGTTAATTAGTCATTAAAATTAAGTGGAAAGGCATGTCTAAAAGACATGCCCGTTCACGAAAGGTCACCTGCTGAGGTATAAAAGAAGGGTCCTCATTGTACATTCAAATAATCTTATACATTTTATATATATTAATAAATTATTATTATTAAATACCTGTGTGTATTTTTATATTCAAGCCCTCAAGCTATCAGTTTTCATGCTACAACATAAGTTTTTATGCTACAATGGTATCAGAGCCATGACACATGATATAATCATGCGGACGTTTGAATGTAGTTCGCCGCACAATATGCCATTACGTTCACATCTTGATTACATTGAACAATTTAGTATTCAAGAAGCATTTCAGCGATTAGAAAATCAATTGTAGAAGTTAAATCATGTCGAGAGGAAAATGTGGAAGAAGAAAAGGAAGAAGAATTCAATCAAAATGTTGATAATGATGAATCTAATGATAATGAGGATGAATAGGCGTGGATCGATGGAGAAGTTACAGAGATCAATGGATGGAAAGCTAAAATTTAGACCACCAATGGAAAAATAGTGGTTGTGGATGTTTCAAATGCACACCCTAAAGACACTGAAGCAGTGCTTGGGGGTGTGGATGATATGACAAAACTAGTCTATTTGCATGAACCAGGCGTTCTGCACAATTTTTTAAGTAGATATGAACTTGATGACATTTATACATATACTAGGAGCATACTGATTGCCATCAATCCTTTTAAAAGACTTCCTCATTTGTATGATAGCCAAATGATGGAGTAATACAAGGGGCCTACATTTGGAGAGCTAAGCCCTTATGTTTTTATTGTTGCAGATGTTGCATATAGGGTGATGATCAATGATGGAATAAGTGAGGCCATTTTAGTCAGTGGAGAAAGTGGAGTAGGTAAAATAGAATCTATCAAAATGCTTATGTGCTATCTTGCTTACATGGGGATTTGAGGAGTAATTGAGGGAAGATCAGTGGAACATCAAGTGCTAAAATCAAATCCTATTCTTGAAGCCTTTGGCAATGCAAAAATTGTCAGAAATAACAATTCGAGTTTCTTTGGTAAATTTGTTGAGCTCCAGTTTGACAAGAATGGGAGAATCTCAAGAGCTATTGTCATAACCTACCTACTAGAAAGGACCCATGTTTGTCAGGCTTCTAACCCTGAGAGGAACTATCATTGTTTCTATATGGTTTGTGTTGTACCACCAGAGGATATTGAGAAATACAAGTTGGGGGATCCAAGAACATTTCATTATCTCAACCAGACCATTTGTTGTGAATTGGATGGTGTGAGTGACGCAGAAGAGTATCTTCTAACAAGGGTGGCCATGGATGTGGTGGGGATTAGTTCTGAAGAGCAAGAGGCGATATTTCGAGTTGTGGCTACTATTCTCCATCTAGGTCTTGAAGACTCTCTTTGTAAATGTGTCATTGTGACATGTGATGAAAACATTACAAAATCACTAGATCTAGTTGCCGCAGCTACCAACTGTGGTGCATTGGAAAAAACCATATATTCTTGATTATTCGACTGGCTGGTGAAGAAAATAAATGTTTCAATTAGCGAGGATCGTAATTCAAAGATTTTAATTTGGGTTTTGGATATATATGGTTTTGAAAGCTTTAAGACCAACAAATTCGAATAGTTGTGTATCAATCTCACAAATGAGAAGCTGCGGCAACACTTCAATCAGTAATTGTGTTTCAGCATATGTTTTTATGTAACAGTGGTATCAGATCAATCTATTATGGAAACACTGAGCTCAACAGAGCCTCATTACATAGGATGCGTTAAACCAAAAATTTCTCGTACAATTTTCACTATTTGTCATTATGCTGGTGATGTTACATATCAGAGTGATTTGTTCATCGATAAGAATGAAGATTATGTCATTGCAGAACATCAAGCTCTGTTAAATGCTTCAAACTGTTCTTTTGTTGTAGGTCTCTTTCTTCCTCTCCCTGAGGAGACTTCTAAGTCATTTAAATTCTCCCCTATTAGCACTCGCTTTAAGCAACAACTACAGCTTCCATAAAACCCACAAAATAAACAGCTGCAACAACAACAAGGTTTACAGAATCCAAATAAATCTCATATGTATAACTATCAATATCAATATCCAAACCATCCTCCTCAGTATAATCCTTGACATTTACAACACAACTAGGTAACTTCTTGGCAGCCAAAAAGGCTAGAAGAAAGCCTCAACCGAGAGGCAAACCCCAATAGAAAGTGGTTAAGGGAGATGCAAGGCGTCCTGCTCCACCCCCTTCTGTTCCACAATCTTCAAATAAATGCTCTCAGTAATCTAGCCATACTAGTCAAAATACTCAAAAATAGTGACACCATGCATTCCCTCACTCTCTGCTTCTTGAACGATGCACGCAATAGCTCGTCAGTCCGTGATGTTCCTAGACTGCTGCTCCTTCTTATTTTTGTATTGGCATCAGCCAGATGTTTTTCCAATTGGTTTCTCGCTCCTCTTCTTACTATTGGAATTTTGGATGAAGCCTTCCATCAATATCCTCCTGAGGAACCCCTCACTCTTTGGCCCCTCACGTCTTTTAACGCTACTAATACTCATCATTCTTCTAATGCTTCTATTCCCGCCTCATCTGTTCTTCTGTTTCATCTCCCGATGACATCCCTCTACACGTTATCCATGAGAAACTACCGGCCATTGTTGAATACAACAGTTTAATACCATATGGCTAGGAAGATATTACATGTGCTGTTTGTCTCACTGATTTCAGGGTCACTGATCCAATTCGGCGGTTTTGTAATTGTTACAGTAACTCTTTTGCTGCTCAAATGAAATGAAATGAGAAAGGCCATTGTGAAAAACCTTCCAGTCGATTTCCAAACATTTTATGTTTTCCGAACATTTTATGTTGGATCTGGACACTTTTATCTATTGAACTTTTTCCTTATTACATGAATCACTTTACAATTTTATGGGTAATTTGATTATTTAAAAAAAAAAGATGATGTTATTGCCACAATCACAAGTTATGCCCACAGTCAAAATGTTGGGTCATACCTACATGACCCTCAGTGATATGATGGGTCCACTAAAAATGGTCCAAAGCATAGTCAATCATTGCACTGTTTCAAGCCACTGTATGCAAAATCATTTTTGAAACCACCGTATGGACTTATGAGGTTGGTTGAATGTAAAGTTAATCATTATATTGTATAGTTTATAATTTAAAATTTTATAATTAATAACTATATGATATAATTCATATAAAAACCTATATATATATATATATATATAATATTATAATATATATTATATATATATAATATATATATATATAATATATATATTATATATATATATATATATTATTGAAAGGAAATACATTATAAAAAATTATTTAAAAACAAATAGTGATGATTAGCTACCTCACGAGTCAATGACCAAGTTATATACATTGAAAACGACTAAGTGAAGAGAACCCTAGTATTAAAGCTTTGAGGACAAAGCTTCTAAAGGGAGAGGCTATGTTATGAATATAATTCATAACAAGTAGCTAAATAAAATAGATAAAATATTAAATAATTTAATATTATTATGCTAATTAGTCATTAAATAAAGTAAAGGCTGTCGAAAGACATGCCATTCCGAAAGGTCACTGCGAGGTACAAGCAGGGTCCTCATTATACATTCAAATCATCTTGTACATTTTATATATATTAATAAATTATTATTATTAAATACCTGTGTGTATTTTTATATTCAAGCCCTCAAGCTATCAATTTTTGTGCTACAACATAAGTGTTTATTCTACACTCAACTGCTTTCCCAATACTACTTTTAGTGGTCTTGAAGTAGATCTCTTTAGTGCCACGGTAACAATGACTGCTGGAGAGTTGTGCTTTATAAGTGTGATACCTGTGGGACAAAAAGGATACACATGGAAATAAAACATTAGCATTTTGAAAATTTGACTTCAAAGGATGATCAAGTAGAAAACTAGGCAACTGATGAGAGGGATTGCATAGTTTTCATAAAAAAAAAAGGGAGACTACTTGTAGGAACTGTGCATTGCGCAGTCCCAATAGCCAAGGGTGCAGCCTAAGGCTTGATTTTGCGCAATGCGCAATTTAGCTTAGGAAGATACTAGGAACGACTACAGATTGCGTAGTCTTAGTGGCCAAGGTCATAGGCCGAGCCCTAGAATTGCACAATGCATAGTTGGGTTAGCTTGTACTATGCATTGTATAGTTTCACAGGCCAAGCTCTCGGCTTGAACATGAGGATTGCATAGTACACATATGGGCAAGGCAAAAGTCTGGCCAAGGAAAGTGCATATTTTCCGAATGGTAGGGAAAAGTTTAGGGGCTAATATTCACAGCTGAGCTAATTTTCCATGTTTTCTTTTAGAAAAAACATTTGCCAATTTCCATTTTCTCTAAAAATGGTTTGCCTAAATTTTACAGTATAAAATTATTTTAGCTTAAAAATCACCAAAATTTTGTAAATACTATATAAAATATCATTACAAATTAGAGTATTTTTACAAATATATCACTAAACATTTTATAGTTTACAATTAAGGACTAGTAATATTCACCAAGATTTTTTGACTTTAAGTTAAATTTTCACTATTAAAATTTTCCTTGCCCTGTGGAAGTGTGAAAAAACGAGTAGAAGTAAGTGATGATGTGAGCTTGGGTGTAGATTTGACTATGTGTGAATGGATCAATGTATATCAAGCACATAAACTGAATAAATATAAGGAAAATCAAGTATGTGAGGAGAGTTGCCCCAACGACGACCATCGATGCAGAAACAATAAAACGTTTGCAACACTTGCGAAAAGAAAACAAAAATTTAGAAAAACACTTCTATAAGCTAAAATAGGTTGGAACAATAGCAAACATGAAGATAAATAAGAAAGACAACACTCTCACAAGCGAAATGACAAAAAGTGACAGAAAAAGTGTAAAAGATGATAAAAGTGAAACTCACCCAGAAAGCAACGATAACCACACCGAAGGTTCCTTGATATCCTCGTCAATGTTAGAGCTCTAAGATTGAATGTGAAAATGAGCTACAAAGGCATTGATTAAATATATTTGGGCGAAGTAGGGTTTATTACGTGCCTCCCTAAAATCAAGGAAAAAGTGACACTTGGAAGAAGTTTCTAAAAATAGTGAGTGTGCTTCCTTTGGGATACTAGTAATGGATCCCTAGTTTTTAGGGGTGCTTTTTTATTTTTTTATCTTTTTTCTTTTTGGGGGAAATTTTCCATCCACACTGTCAGGAAAGAGTATGCAATTGTGGGGAACTAGGGAAATTTTCGGCTCAGTACACTACACAGTTTCTGAGCTCAGTGTGGAATTACACAATTTTTGGGCTCAATGTTGCGCTACCTTCCATGACTACACAATTTTTGAGCTCAAGGATGACTTCCAATATGAACTACACAATTATTATCTTCAAGGTTTATTTCCCTCAAGGATTGTAAAGTTTATGGAGGTAAGCCCAGAGCTAACGTGTGACCAAGTCAGGAGGTTAGGTTTTGAGTTAGAAATATCATTTAATTGTGGAAACAAGCAAACACAAGCACAAATAAAAAGTATAAGTCACAATCAAAGCACAAATACTTGAATTAGTGCAAGATTGGAAAATTTTGGAGGGTGGTTGTTGGCGCTACAACATTGGTGACACACTCGTAGAACTCCAGCCCTCTATATGGATCTTGTCTCCTAAAAAATAGGCCTACCTCTTCCAGAAGTATTGTTCAATTCATTGATTTTTGTGTTGTATGGTTCAACACCCCCCGCCCCCATTTATTGATTCAATAGTTAATATTCTATTGATAGATGCGTACACTTTATAAAAAATTCCTCTAAAAAACTTAACACTTAGGCGCTTTCTTTTTGAATTATTAGAAATAAATTTCTAAATGATATAAGGTATCAAGCCAAAGTCCTTATGTAACTAGCTATTCTCGCTTTACCACATATCACTGGATCATGTGTGTCAAAGGTTAATTAAAAAACCGGGACTTGCGAATTGTGATTAGAAGGGATCACTGTAATAAGCTTATGGTATCATTAAAAATTCCATTTAAAACTAAGGCTTAAAGTATTTCTTGTAGAATAAAGTGCCTATCATAATCGCATATCCACATTCAGAAAAAGCACAACTAATAAAACCTTTGGAATGTGTGAATTGTGCATAACAAGACAAAACTCATGATGTCATGACACTTTACTCAAAGGCCAATCTTGTAAACTATGAAAATTTTGCGAAACGTGATATGACTCGGACCTGATGAAAGTATGTGATAAATGTTATAAATATTGACTAGGTCTGGTGCATAATAAAAAGTTATTTTATGCAATAAATATCCATTCAAGCAAAATGCGCTTTAGATGATGAAAGGTACTCCACTCACATAGCATCTCGCAAAATTCTAAACAACTCCAAAATATAGCATAATAAAAAATGCGATATTACAATAACGTTTATCGTAACGCATAATCAACATTTTGCACTTTAAACTCATCACCTTATATCTTTTCCTTACACGTTTGCAATGCAATGGCTTAAATGATAATAAAGGCCATAATAAAATATATTAGTGCATATTTAATGAGTTTTAATGGCATTTATGTTGAAAACAACTCCACATGATTTGATATCTTTCATTTGCATTTTCAAATAAAAGTTTCTTCCTTGTCACCTTTCACAATTAACTATATAATTGAATTTTGACTGCCATTTTCACTTTGTGTTTATCCGATAATCTCCATTGGTCCATTTCAAGGAACCTGCGAAGAAAAAAACATTGGAAAACATGGAAAATAAGGGAAAAGCTATTGCATCTGAGAAATTAGACATGATACCATTTTTACCTAATACCACCTTCAACAAACATGGAGGAACCACATCATGGGACGCTATCTATAACCAATTGGAAGAAGAGAAACCCAGGCAACTGGAAACAAAGGAAATAGTTGATGCCCAAGAGTCATCTGATCCTTCTTACTTTGAGGAAGAATGTTCATTTTTACACAAAATAGTTGCAAGACCTAAGATATTACCATATACAGATATGGTAAAATGGGTGATTGATGATGTAATTGTCTCAGACTGAACGTTCAAGAATCAAGCAAATGAGGTTATGGGGTCTTTCACAATAGAAAATCTACGTCACATGTACCAGATACAAGAGCCTTAAAAGTTCTATAAAAAATATTTCCTTGAGCATTTCACTAAAGAGAATGAGGACCCATTGGATGTTACACAAACCTGGAGGTCAGGCGAAGGTAAATTCAAATAGGAGAAATCCAATATGTACCCGATCGCATCACTCTCTTCCCCACATAATTTTGCAGTGGCGATGATATGTAGATTATTTGTTAAAGCTGATAGTACCAAATTTTCTATAGAGCAGCTTCCTTTAATTGATGTAGCAATTAATTAAAAAATTATGAACTGGAGTCAGATTTTATCACACAATTTAGCAATGGCTATTAGGGAATATAGATAAAAGAGAGGTGTTTCGTCAATATTTTTTTCCCCTTTTTATATGAGTGCTTATGTGATAGATGCCATTTGTGTTTGTTCCCAGTTTATAAACAAGGGTTGGAAGTGGAATATACATAACCCTCTCCCCATCCATGTATACCATAAAATCTTGTGGAAATCCCAATTCCATCCCCATTTTTACAAAATATGCCAAGGTGTTATGGTGCCTATTCATAAAACCATTTTTTATAGAATGGCTATCAGGTTTTCGAAAGAAGCCAAGAGAGACATGTTGCCAATTGCAATATGGTTTAGTGAAGAAACATTCCCTTTGTCATAGTTTTTTGGAGAATTTTTTCTCCACATGTTCTCTCATATTATCTTCCAGATAAGCTACTGGCCAGAGAGATAACTTACTACACAACAAGGGAGGGTGGGTTAACCAAAGCCCTGAGGGAACAGGAGAAAGCCATTTGGCCAAACTTCCCATTACGATGTGGCGCTTTTGCAGTACGTGACTATGGGCATGCAGTAAAAGAAGTAGAGATTATTATGTCTCTAAAATTGGCCACAGTTCCAGGGAGAGAGTATGACCCAAATCAAGTTGCTAAAAACTTTGCCACTATGGTTAAAGTCAAACAGTTTACTCATGAAGAGGATGCCTTTGATGGCCTCTTTCAAGGATCTGAAACATTTTCACAAATCATACATTCAACATCATTACAGTTAAGCCCAGATGATATTAATACTTTTCATGTATATAGGAATAAAATATTGTTAAAGGTCCCATTAGACCTATTACAAATTGAACTGAAAATAGAACCAACTCCTAGCATGAGCCTGGAGGGAAGTTCAAAGGAAAATTCTAATGATGAAATGCAAGAGAAGTCGACTCACGAGTCTGAACACTCTGAACAACAATCTAAAAATGGAGAAGGAAATCCTAATAAATATTTTGAGAAATATATAGAAGGGAATACTGAGGAAACGACTGAACAGGACTTGGCTAAGAAGTAGACAGAGGTTGGTTCCACTTCAACATAATCAAGGAAGATTCTAGTCATTGCCTTAGACAAGGAATGGGAGAAATTCAATACGAAGCTCCAAAAAAGCACAAATACTGAGGGAACATCTGAATTGTAGAACCCCAAATACACTTATCGCAATGAAAATCCAGAAACAATAGAGCAACGGGCTACAAATAGTCAAGATGTTGAGGTTATTCCTTCTTTTCCTACTTCTGAAATTGTCTTGAAAATTGAAGAGATACATCCATTAGATATATTCTACAATCCTCCTCATAACGATGTAGTTAAAAGACAAAGAAGGAAGAGAAAATTAGACATCGCGGCTATTGCCACTCTAAAGAATGAATCCATGGATGTTATGTGGAACGATACTCATGTTTACCCATAAGAAAATCTTACGAAGCTATCACAATTTGCAGGAGCTTATGCCACAATGACCATTGGTAAAAAAATGAAGTTTGACTGCTACTAAAAGAAAAGTAATAGGAAATTCTTTTGCTTGAGAAGCAATTAGAACAAGAAAAAACTATTAAACAAGCAGAACAATAGGTAGCTCAGCTTAAGAGAGAATTTGCGAAAATGAGGTTAAAACACCAGGCTAGCTTATCAGAAAAGGACTCGCAGATTCGTCAGATGAAAGCCATGATGGATATATCTAAACATAACACTCAAATTGACGAGTTCATCAAAGAAGAAATCGAGCTAAATTCCCTATTAATAAAACAAGATGAAATGTTCTACCAAGAAAATCTCACAGATTTATCCTTATTGTGAGACAAGTGATAAATTGACAAACCAAGTGATTGATATGAGGTTTGAATATGAAGAAATCCATAAAAATATTTCTGAAGTTATTACCTAGCAGGAGTTCGATGAGGGAAGAAAGGTTGACCTACCAAAAATATAAGAATTCCACAAAGACACTTTAGTTATAGATTGGGATATAGGATTAAAACATGAAGAAAGGGTGACAAAAACAACAACAGGTGCAACAAGCAGTATAATTCAAGTCGTTAATGTAAACCTTCATAGTGCCAAACTTGTCAAAGACTGCATACCAGGGTTTCTCCCAAAATATCAAACAACTGGAACAATAGTGGAAACAGACAATGTAGACCAAGGAAGAACAAATTAAACAACTAACCAAACTGGATTGGGAGTCATACTCGAAGTATCTAGTAAAACCACACAGTTAGTGGATGACTCTATGGTGTTTAACTACCTCTGTACAAAAGATTGTGCCAGCCTTATCAGATGAAATATTTGTTGGAAAGTTAAAATCCACAATCGACTAGCCACCTTAGCTAAAACCAATGATCAACATTTGCAATCTCAAAGATCAAGTTATCCAACTAAGATAGTTCAAGTTGAAAGAAGCTCGTCATTAGTTTAATTCTATTTATAGTTTTATTTATTTTTTACTCCGAGGAAAGTTTTTTGGAACCTCCTCAACCTTTTTTGTAATAATCTATTTTTGAGGCATGTATTTTAGTATTTAAACAATCTCATGCGTTTAGAGAGTGGTCTAGAATTTTTTCAAAAGCACTTCTTAAGGCATTACACTTTTTTATTTTTTGGAAGGTTTGGATGAAATTAATGGATCATGATCTATTTTTCTTTGAATATCGAGCATGCTCTACTGAAATTACACTTTTGTACTCATATAGTGTATTTGATTGAATGAAATTGAATCAATATTGCTGAGCCCATGAGAAGAACTTTTCATATATGGTACTTTTATCGCATGCTTGTGTTTTATTTATGCATTAGCAATACTGTTTGTTTTAGTTGTCTTATGTATGAAAATATGAATTATAGTTCTGCATTATTGCACTTTTGTATGATGTTTTAGCTTTGATTATATTTTGAATACATGAAGAATTACTATATGCGATATAGTCTTCTCAATTGTTTTCTTTAACTATTTATCGAAAAAAATATCATTAAAAAAATTCATTTCTTTTGGAAGTTGAATGATCTTTATTACCAATTTATTTGAGATACCTTTGTAGATCACATACCTTACTTTATTCCTACGTATATTTATAGTTCTATAATGTTAGATTAAGATATATGCATGTGTTTATTATTTAGATTAGATTACACTTAGTTGAATCATTCTCTATTATATCTTATATCATCCCCAACAACATTAACAAATAAATCCTCTCCGGGAAACTGGTCCCATTATCCCTAGACAGAGCCACTGTACCAAATGGAAAATGACTTGCTTTGAAGGTATGGACCGGGTGGTTATTCCCCATGTTGTCATAAAGAATTTTGAGGCTTCAACATTTTGGTGCTAGAAGGAGGGCATGACTATGAATGGAAAGAAAATCGAAATCAGAAAGCCATTCTAAGAGTAAAACTCCCTCACCATCACCTCTAACTTCTCGGTCACATTCCAAATCCCAAAATCCTAAACGAGAAGTTGTGAAGAAATATTTACAATCCACTAGTGTTTCTCCAAGGGAATCATATCAACCTTCTACAAAAAATCTCGACTTTCGATATTTAATTCACAAATTGCAAGGGATTTCTATGTCTCAAGAAGAATCCAAATTATCTCAATCCATTGTTTCTTCACATTTTCCTTCCTCTCAAAGGTTAACTAGATCACAGAGTGAAAATTTTGGAATCCCTCCGCTTCAATTTTGTCTGCCTGACCCTCGAAGGAATACTAAGAAATCACACTCTGAAACTCAGAGTGAGATTCTTTCATCATCACCAAAAACACCCTCACTCACTCGCTCATCCTCATCTCAAACTCATTCATCCACCTCACCATCCTAGATTGTGATTTACATTGGTACAAGAGCACAATCCTCCTCTACCCAATCACCTTCAACCACTGGTACATCTTCTTATACACAGATACCCATAATGGATCAAACACCATGGAAAAATCTAGGGTTTGTTCAAATGGCAGGGCCATTGCATCCATTGCTTACTCATCCATTGAAATGGTTAGAAAAATTTAATCTCGATGACAGTCTTCCTGTCGAAGAACACATAAACAACTTCATGTTGTCCATAAATATAAATGGAGTTGTAGAAGAAGACACAGTTGAATGATTATTCCCTTATACCTTTCAAGGATTAGTAGGCTCTTGGTACTTTTCATTACCATTTGGTTATATTGATAGTTGGAATGAATTATAGGAACAATTCTTAACCAATTTTGGAGATGACCGTTCAAGAACTACTCTTCTCAATGATCTCTCTAACTTGAAAGCTAAACCTAGAGAACCAATTAAGGACATTAATTCACGTTTTAACAAGTTATTGGAAAAAATCCCAACCGCATCCAAGGCTAGTATTGAATTTCAAAATGAATGGTACATTTCTGCTCTTCACTTGAATGTAGTTATTTTTGTGGAGAGGGCTCCCAAACCAACTTTAGTAGAAAGCATGAAAGAAGCCATAGCTGTGGAAAAATGTATTTTATCTTTAGAAAAGGAAAATGCATTACAGGTGAGAAAAACTAAGAAGATCACTTTCAAGGATGAATCCAAGAAGAAAGCACCTAAATATCTGTTCGATCCTGAAGGTCTACAAAAGGTACTTAGAACCATGTTCAAGGAAATGGTAGATATTAAAAAGAAGGTAGTTGAGACTTCTTCTAGGAAATAATTTATACCTTACAAAATAAATTCCCCCTTTGATCCTAAATCTCCAAATACAATATCAAATTATGAATCAGATGTGGAGGAAGAAGAAGTGTCAATAGCTGAAGAACAAACTAATAATGAGGAAATAGTTGAAGTACAAAGGAATGTGGGATTTCATTCTTCCTATGTCAGATAACGAAGAATCAGAAGAAGCATTACCTGTTGCTACCAGAAGCAAGAGCATTGTTCATTTTTCAAAAACAAATCAAAAACATAAATCATTAACTCCTACTCCCAAAGATAAAGTAATAGGTAAGAAATATTCTCCCAAATCCACTCAAACAACTCCACCTCAATCTAATTCTTCACCTTTAGCAAAGACCTTGTTAGTATCTGATGAGATGGAATACAACATCATCAAAGACATGAAGAATACAAAATCTAATATCATGTTCCATGAGCTTAACAAGCTAAAATATCGAAAGAAGCTATTTCTCAAAGAATTAAAATCAGTTCCCACTTCTCCTCTTCCTGTTGCTATAATTTCTCAGGCTGCTCAAGAAATGGGTAGGCCTCCCAATACTTCATCAGACAAAATGAGTTCAATTGATGTTGCTTTAATAGGTGGTAGATCTAAATCCCATACACCTCCTTTTCTTTTCACTTTTGAAGTCTTCAATAAGAATTTGCACTATTGTTTAGTAGACTCTAAAGCCTCATCCAACATTTTACCAAAAACTATTTGTGCAAAATTGAATGTTGAACCCTAGAAATTTGTTTCTTGCATTATATAGTTAGATCGATCTCAAGCCGAAGTCATAGGAGAAATCAATCATGTTACCATTAGACTCTCATCAAACCCAAAAGTATGTTAATTAATTGATGTTATTATGGCTGACATCCCTGAATTCTATGATTGATCCTTAGTAGAGATTGGTCTGAAAAACTTCATGGCTATTTCGCAATAGATTGGTCACATATGTAGCTTTCTTAAAATGGTAAGCCGAATAAAATAATGGTCGACTGCGAGAAAAATTGAAAATATATCATCACAGAATTGGAGGGAGAAAATGAACCCGTCACATACAGTACTAATATCATTGGAAATTATTTAGTTGAATACTTTTTAGGTAATTTCAATGCCCATACATCACCCTTTTTGGAAAATTCTATTACATCACAAATAAAAAATTACTCTTAAACAGGTTATTCTAAATGTATCAATTTTTTAGATAAACTTGTAGTCAATTATTTATTTTGGAGATTATTTTTTGATGGATCTAATCTAATGATGGAGTTGGAGAAGGTTTCATGTCGGTTATCCCCGAAGGAGAAAACACTATGTTAGCATGCAGACTTGGATTTGAATGCAAAAATAATACTGCCGAATATGAAGCATTAGTTCAAGGGTTGTATAAAGCCATTGGCCTTGATATTAAATATATTCAAGTATTTGGAGTTTCAGAAATTGTAATAAAATAGGTGAGGAATACCATTCATTGTCTTTTTGGACATATAAAACATTATCAATCATTAGTCTAGGACCTGAGTTCACATTTCTTAGCATTCAACATTCCCCAATCCCGAAACTTCAAAATGCAAGTGCCAATATTTTGGCTAACGTTGCATCCAAGCTCCTGGCACTAGAAGATTATAGTCCTGATTGATTTTGTATAGAATTAATATTTAGGCCTTGTATTCCTAATAACATCACCAATTTCCGAGTTTTTAATAATGATCAAGATATCGTAAATTTTCTAACATCTAAAGGTTCTTATGATGACCAAATAATATATGAAGATCAAAACGATAGCCAACATAAGCAAGAAACAAGCATAAATACCATACCTAAATTTGTGGTTAAGCTGGAAGATTTGTATGATCTTAAGGATAGATTAAAAAAACCTAGTAACCCAAAGCTTCAAAGTTCAAATTTGAGGTTTGAATTAGTTAATCTTGGAACTGGCCTTAAACATCAAAATATTAATCTGGGTCTTTGTCTTACACCCGATGAGAGATTAGCCTTTATTCATTTACTGAAGAGATATAAAAATGTTTTTTCTTATAATTATGAAGATCTTATGGCATATGATACTTCCATCACTCAACATACCATTCCTACGATATCTGACGAAAAGCTTGTACAGTAGAAGCTTGACAGACCGAAACATAGAAAACCAAATCAAGTCTAAATTGAATAAACTTCTCAAAACCAAAATAAATTTTCCTGTCAAAGATTCAAGGTGGTTTTCTAACTTAGTTCCACTCAAGAAAAGGAATGGTGGCATTCGAATTTGTATAGAATTTTGCAATAACAACAAAGCATGTAAGAAGGATAAATTTTCATTGCTTCATATGTAATAGATACTAGAATCACTTGCAGGCCTAGAGTTAATGTGTTTTCTGGATGGATTTTTAGGTTATAACCAAATTCATGTACATCCAGATGATTGACTAAAGACTACATTTGGAACCAAATGGGGAACATATGCTTATCAAAAGATGCCATTTGGATTAATCAATGTTGGTGCAACATTTCAGAGAGCCATGGATATATATTTCAAATGTTTGGTAGATAAAAAAATGGTAAGTTATTTAGATGACATAATTGTGTATTAAAAAAAATGCAGTAATCATCTAAAGGATTCAAAACAAATCTTTAAACGTTGTCAAAGATATGGAATTTCTCTAAATCTAAAGAAATGTTTCTTTGATTTAAGTGAAGGTAAGCTTCTTCGATTTATTGTATCTAAATATGGCATTCACATATATCATGATAGGGTAATAGAAATTTCTAAAATCTATTTGCCTCATAACAAAAAATCCATGCAATCTTTCATATGGCAGATAAATTTTGTCAAAATATTTGTCCCTGACTTTTCACAAATTGTTTTACCACTCGAATCTAGGACAAACTAAGCATGAAGCTTTTAATATTATAAAAGAAGCAATTATAAATGATCCCTCTTTAGAAATTCCAAACTTTTATATTAATTTTATTTTATATACTTTTTCTTCTGAGACATCATATACAATTATTTTGACACAAGTCAAAGATGAAAAAGTGGAAGCACCAATTTCATTCTTTATCTCTACTTTGCAGGGTGCTGAATTGAATTATTCAGATGATGAAAAATAGGCTTTTGCTATTTTCAATCAATAATCATTTCAGACCTTTCCTTCTTAAAACTCATACCAAAGTAATAGTTCCATTCTCATCAGTGAGAAATTTACTACTGCAAAGAGAATTAGATGAGAAAATAGAAAATTGGGTAACAATTTTGCAAGAATATGACATTGAGATTAGACCAGCTAAAATTGTTAGAGGTCAAGGTTTTTACAAAATGTTAACTAGAGCATCCAACCTACCAGCACCAGGAGATTCAAGTGATAATATACAAATATGTGATTTAAGCCTCAATGATACTCAATCTAAATATGTTGATATCATCTTTTATTTGAAAAATGGATACGCTCATAGCTCAGTTACAAAAAAAAAGGATTTGAGGTTAAAATCTAAGGAATAGGAAATCATCAATAATGTTTTGTTTAGGAAGAATTATGTTTCTTTTTTACTTAGGTGCCTTGAAAAATGTAAGGCAGAAAAGGTTTTGCAGGAACTCCATGATGGACAAGCTGGTGGACATTTTGGAGAAGACACAACAACACATAAAATCATGCATGCCGACTATTATTTGCCTGTTGGGTTGTGTGATATTCTTTCCACGTAGTTAACAGGGGGTTTTAAGGGAACCCGTAACCCCACTTTATGGTTTTGGACCCTATGTTAGGTTGGGCGGACCCACCTATGGTTTTGTGCATGATTTTCGCACATGTTTTTTGGACGCAATGTTTTTCGGTCCATGGAATTTGATGCTTTGGCATGTATAAATAGGTATTGTAACATTGAAAGGAACATAATGAAAAATCAAGTTGGTAGTCTCAGTTTTGGGATCTAGGGGAGAATCTCTGTGTATATGTGTTGTATGGGTTATGATCTCGCATTATTTATTTTCTATGTTTTAGAATTCATATGTAGATAATTTATGTACAGGGTTAAAACCTACATTTGGTATCGAAGCTTTTTTTTCTTCAAGGGGATGCCTTTGTTGCTAAGGGGTTTCGCTCGGGCTTATGGTAGACCCTGTTCAGTGGGAGATTTGTGAGATTGATTCTGGTGGTGAAAGAAGATGGTGAGTAGTGGAAAGATAGAGATCGAGAAATTTAATGGTTAGAGTTTTGAGTTGTGGAAACTCAAGATGGAGGATCTGTTGGTGGATAAAGAATACTGGATCATGATAGATCCAGGTACTAAATAAATGGGAGTGTCTAATGAAGAATGGAAGAAGTTGGATCAAAATTCAAAGAGAAAAATACGATTGTGTATCTTAGATTCAATATTGCTGAATATATCAGGGGAAGCTATGGTGAAGGCTTTGTGGGACAAGTTAGGGACTTTCTACCAATCTTAGTCTCTGGTGAATAAACTATTCCTACAGAAAACGTTGTATAACCTGAGGATGAAAGATGGAGACTCAGTGACAGAGAATCTGAATGCATTTAATACTGTGGTAAGTCAGTTAGCATATGTTGATATTAAAATTTCAGATGAACATAATTCCACCAATTTGTTGTGTTCTCTACCAAATTCGTGGAATAGTTTCGTTATTACAATAGATAGAAATGCAATTGCCTTGCATTTTCATGAAATATTCTCATCCTTGTTGACGGAGGAGATGAAATGGAAAAATTTGGAGATCCAAAATGGTGATGCCTTACCATCAAGTGGGAGATCTAAATCTAAAGGAAGATCTAAATCTCTAGGAAAACCTGTAAAGGTGGTGTGCTGGAAATGTGGAAAGGAAGGGCACTACAAAGGAAAGGGATATAAATCTAAAGCTCCTGAAAAAGGAAAGGGACCTGATGAGGCTCCTTCTGCAGAGGCGAAAAACACCTCAGATGAAGGTGTGAATGTGTACTTGGCTTCTTCAAGTACACATGTAGATCATGAGGCATGGTTGACTGACTCAGGTGCATCCTTTCACTTCACTCCCCATAGAGAGTGGTTCTATGAGTATGAGAAATACAATGGTGGTGATGTCTTCTTGGGGGATGACAGGAAGGGTAGAATCATAGGTCGTAAAAAAGTAAAGTTGAAGTTGCAAGGTGGAAGGGTTAGAATGCTTCCAGGTGTTCTACAAATTCCTGCATTAGCCATAAATCCGATTTGTATTAGCAAGTTGGATGATGCAGGTGTAAAAACAATGTTCGAGAAGGATACCTACAAGATGGTTTTGGGAGCATTGGTATTGATGTAGGGAGTTTGGATTGTAACTATGTACAAGTTGCAAGGTAGCATTGTTATTGATGGCTGCAATAGTTCTGTGGTTCTTGAAAGTGGAGCAAAAAATCTAGAGGTGTCTGGAGAGAAGACCATGTTGTGGCATCAAAGGCTTGGACATATTGAAGAAAATGGCCTTCAGATACTTCATGGTAAAGGTATGGTAGAAGGTATGAGTAATAGCTCTTTGGATTTTGATTTTTGTGAAAATTGTGTATATGGGAAGCAGAATTGGGTGAGTTTCGCCTCTGGTAGTAATCTGAAGGCGGAATATATATTAGAACTTGTGCACAGCGATGTGTTTGGACCTGTGAAGGTTCCATCATTGGGTAAGTCTGTGTACTATGTATCATTTGTAGATGAATTCTCAAGGAATACATGGATATATTCCCTTAAGAAGAAATATGAAGTCTTTTATAGGTTTAAAGAATTTAAGGCTCTGGTGGAAATCCAAAAAGAGAAGAAGATAAAGGTGCTGAGGACAGATAACAGTGGGGAGTTTTGCAGTAAGGAATTTAAATAATTCTGTAAGAAGTGTGGTATAGCACGGCATAAGACTATTCCATATACACCTCAGCAAAGTGGAGTTGCAGAAAGAATGAATAAGACATTGATGGAAAGGGCAAGAAGCCTGCTCAGTGGTGCTGGGTTAGGACAAGAATTCTAGGCAGAGGCGGTGGATACTGCATGTTACATGGTCAACAGGTCACCTTCACCAGCGTTCGAGGATAAGACTGCATAAGAGGTATGGACTAGTAAGAAACCCTCTCTTTCACATCTGAGGGTATTTGGATGTGATGAATATGTACATGTTCCAAAGGAGAAATGAACCAATTTGGATAGTAAATCTAAAAAGTGCATCTTTATTGGGTATAAGGATGGTTTAAAGGGTTATAAGCATTGGAACCCAATCACACAGAAGGTTGTGTACAACGTAGATGTGGTGTTTAGAGAGGTGAAAGATGTTATTAAACATGAAGTCCAACAAAAGGAATGTGAGAAGATAGAGTTTTGAGGAATCAAAAGATGAAGAGCCACAAACTCTAGCTATGAGAAGATCAGTTTGAGAAAGAAGGCCGCCTGAAAGGTATAGTCCATCTACTTTTTGTTCAAATTTTGTTTTATCTATTACTGATGATGATCCCAGAACTATGAAAAAAGTAGTAGACTCAGAGGATGGAAAACTTTGGAAAGAGGCCATGGTTGATGAAATGGCATCTTTGCACAAAAATGAGGCTTGGGATCTAGTGGAATTTTCGACTGGAAGGAAACCCATTAGCAGCAAATGGGTGTTCAAAAAGAAAATAAATACAAAGGGAAAAGTGGAGAAATACAAACTCGGTTGGTAGAAAAAAGGTTATTCCCAAGTGTTAGGAATTTATTTTGGTGATATTTTTTCTCTTGTTGCCAAGGTAACTTCTATTAGATTACTTTTATCTGCTACGGCTTCTTTTGATTTTGAGGTAGAACAGATGTATGTGAAGACAAAATTTCTTCACGGGGATCTGGAAGAGGAGATATACATGAAACAACCTAAAGGCTTTGCGGTGAAGGGTAAGAAAGAACTGGTATGCAAGTTAAAGAAGTCTTTGTATGGGTTAAAACAATCACCAAGGATGTGGTATTAGAATTTTGTTTCCTTTTTTGCGGGGACTTGGCTTCACCGGAAGCAAAGTAGATCATTGTGTGTATTTTAAATTAATTGGTGACCGGGTTATTTATCTGGTCTTATATGTGGATGATATGTTGCTGGCTGGAAATGAAAAAGAAATTATCCAGGATTTGAAGACCCAATTGTCCTCCAAATTCGACACGAAAGATCTTGGTGCTACAAACTATATTTTGGGCATGGAAATTAAAAGATATCGGGCAAAGAGGAAGCTCTGGTTAAACCCTTGGAAGTAGCTCAAGACAATACTGTAGAGGTTTAATATGTAGGATAGTAAACCGGTGAATGTTCCTATTCCTGTAGGGGTGAGGTTATCTGCTGAACAATGTCCCAAGACACAAGAAGAGGAAGAGGACATGTCCCATGTTCCATATGCAAGTGCAGTCAGTAGCCTGATGTATGCAATGGTATGTACTAGACCAGACATTGCAGATGTAGTGGAAGTATTGAGTAGGTTTATGTCAAAACTAGGAAAGGAGCATTGGACAGTAGTGAAGCGAGTTTTCAGGTATTTGCGTGGCACTAGTGATTATGGTCTATGCTACCAAGGAAACTAGGATTGGACAAAGTGTTGGATATTTTTGGCTTTGTTGATGTAGAACGGGCCAGAGATCTGGATCAGAGAAGATCTACAAGTGGGTATGTGTTTAACCTATTTGGAGGTGTTGTCACTTGGTAAGTAAGAAACAATCTGTAGTGGCACTATCAACTACAAAGACAAAATACAGGGCAGCCACTCATGCAAGCAAGGAAGGAATTTGGCTGCAGAGATTGTGTTCAAGTATGGGGTTAGTACAGGAAGCTATAAGGATAGTCTGTGACAGCCAAAGTGCAATTTTCTTGGCAAAGAACCCTGCATATCATTCAAAGACAAAGCACATTGATGTTCAGTATCACTTTTTGAGGGATATGATAGAAGACAAAAAGGTGTTGCTGGTAAATGTGGACACTTTGAAGAATATTGCAGATGCATTGAAAAAATCTATGAGCTTTGAGAAGTTCTCTTATTGTACAGAGACAATGGGAATATCAGGGCTAGGAAAATGACTAAGCTCTCTTGTGGCCCCCTGTGGAAAGAAAACAACAAGTGGGAGAATGTTGGGTTGTGCTATATTCTTTCCATATAGTTAACAAGGGGTTTGAAGGTCACCGGTAAGCCCACTTTATGGGGTCTGGGGTAGCATCTTGGAAAATTTTGGTTTTGGACCCTATGTTAGGTTGGGCGGACCCACCTATGGTTTTGTGCGTGATTTTCACACATGTTTTTTGGACGCCATGTTTTTCAGTCCATTGTATTGGATGCGGTGGTTTTCGTTCCATGGTATTGGATGCTTTGGCATGTATAAATATGTATTATAACATTGAAAGGAACATAATGAAAAATCAAGCTAGCAGTACCAATTTTGGGATCTAGGGGAAAATCTCTATGTATGTGTTGCATGGGTTATGATCTCAGATTGTTTATTTTCTATGTTTTAGAATTCATATGTAAGTAATTTCTGTACGGGGTTAAATCCTACATGGCCAACCTTATTCAAAGATGCACATGAATATGTAAGGAAGTGTCAAATTTGTCAAACAACTGTTGGAAGAGAGAGGAAACTCACATTACCATTACATCCAATCAACATTGAACAACCATTTGAGCAATGGGCACTAGACATAATAGGTGATATCTTGCCTCACTCTTTAAATAAGAATAGATATATCCTTACAACAATTGATTACTTCACTAAGTGGGTGGAAGAAATTCCACTCAAGGTAGCCAATTTTGAAAACATCATTGAATTTATTGATCAATTTATTATTACCTTATTTGGCCTACCAATTTCCGTCATGTTTGAAAATGCATCCTATTTCACAGGCAAATCCTCTGATAGAATTTTCTCTTAGAAGAGGTTTCAAACTTGAATATCTTATAACTATTATCCTCAGAAAAATGGTTTAGCTGAATCAACGAATAAAAATATCATAAGGATTATCAAATGAACTATTGATGAAATTCAGAAAAACTAGCATAAATATTTAATATTTTCTCTATGGGTAGATTAGATAGCATAGAAGGACTCAATAAGCACTTCTCCTTTTAATTTAGTCTATCAGAAAGAGGTTTGTCTTGCTACAAATGTAGCTATTCCCTCTCTAGCCCTGGTTCAATTTATTGAAGTAAGTCCTTCATCTTCTTTGCAATTAAGGCAATCATAAATCCTTAAACTCGAAGAAGAAAGAGATAAATCCAAGATCATACATGCACATCATCAATAGTTAGTCAAATATTCATCTGATGCAAATTCTGTAAGTCCTAAATCCTTTCAACTCGGAGATTTAGTATTGAAGTGGGATAAATCACATGAAGAAAAAGTTAAGCATAGCTAATTCCAAAGAATGTGGCTTGGCCCATCAACATTTCTATTACAAGATTTATTACGCAAGAAAGATTCTATGCCTATGAATGGGCAGATTTTGAAGAAATATTTTTCATAGAAGATAACCTCTTCTATCCCTTGTACACTATTGTCTTTACTTTTCCTAGGAAAATAAAAGTTAAATAGTATCTACTTTTGGCCTCTCAATAAAAATTATCTTTTATATTTTATTTTTTTTCTTGTATAAGTAGAGATTGTTAAGAATATAATTTCAACATTTGAGTAATAATCTAAGTTCTATTTCTCTGAAATTTCTTTGTTTTCCACTGAAATCATTTATCCTTTGTGAAACACAATCTTTATGAAGAGACATTTGTTCTATTATCAGTGAAGAAAAATATCTTTAAGAAAGAAAAGACTCTTTACAGAGCACCTCTAACTCTATAATTGTCATCCACAAATGCCTAAGGAGTCAATGATTCTTCGCATCTAGTAAACTTTTCTCTTTTTTGAGTGTAATTCTAAAATATACTAAAAACTTTAAGATAAGAGGTCTCATTAAGAGTCGTCTTACCATGTTCATAGGGAAATAATAGACTGACATTACCAATATTGCATATCAAAATATGGTAATGGCTTGAGATTATTTTTAATAAAAAGACAATGGGCCTCATCATGAGCCAACTTGTTATGTTGAATTACAACCAGTGAATGGCATTGTCACTTTTTCACCATAAAATCAATACAATGACTTTTAAGTAGAGAAAAGGAAAATTTTTAGAAGAGAAATAAATTGTTTAGAAAGGAAAGAGAAGAGAATAAGTAGATGAGTCTGAATCTATCTTTAAAAATTGCACTCTTTTCTGGATGGGATACTGAATCATTGATGGCTAAAAGGTAACCCTGTCAAGTGTATGGACACCTGCTGGTAGTAGAGGCTCTATCTATGACAAACAAGTACATCTAAAAGCTAATCTACAAGAGCCCCCTACTTTATCCTTAAACCAAGTAAACTCTGATATAGACAAAGGAATTTTCATTTTGAACATGATATCAAGTGGAAAATAATTAGGTGAGTTTTGTTTTATTATTCAAAGAAATTTTACTTATCTTAAATTTCATGTAATTTCTATTTTCAAAACCATCTTTATTTTGGAAGTTTTAGAAGTTTAGAAAAATTATTAGAGATAATTGGTTCTTCCAGTGAATCATCAATTTTTGTACGGTTCAATAACCCCCCTATTTATTGATTTAATAGTTAATATTCTATTGATAAATGGGGACCCTTTATAGAAACATCATCTAAAAAACTTAGCACTTAACAAATTACTTTTTGAATTTTTAGAAATCTTAAATAATATAAGGTATCAAGGCAAAGTCCCTTTGTAACTAGCTATTCCTACTTTATTGCATATCTCTGGATCATGTGTGTCAAAAGCTAATTAACGAACAGGGATTTGTGAATTATGATAAGAAGGGATCATCGTAATAAACTTATGGTATAATTAAACATTCCATTTAAAGAAAAGGCTTAAAGTATTTCTTGTAGAATAAAGTGCTTATCACAATCGCATATCAACATTCACAAAAAACACAAGTAACAAAACCCTTGGAATGTTTGAATTGCGATATTGCGACATAACAATCCAAAACGCATCGCATCGCGATGCTTTACTCAAAGGTCATTCTTGTAAACTCTGAAAAGTTTGTGAAACGCGATATGACCTGGACCCAATGGAAGTATGTGATAAATGTTGTAAAAATTTAGGTTCGATGCATAATAAAAAGTTACTTTATGCAATAAATACCCATTCAAGCAAAATGTGCTTTAAACAATAAAAGGTATGTCGCTCACATTGCATCTCGCAAAAATTTAAACAACTTCAAAATAACACATAATTTAAAATGTGATATTGCGATTATCTTTATTGCAACCACATAATTGGAATTTCGCACTTTAAACTCATCAGCTTTAAGTTTTTCCTTACACGTTTGAGATCTGATCGCTTAAATGATAATAAAGGCCATGATAAAATATCTTAGTGTGTATTTAATGAGTTTTAATGGAATTTATGTTTAAAATGGCTTGACATGATTTGATATCTTTCATCTGCATTTTTGAATAAAATTTTCTTCATTGTCACCTTTCAGAATTAACTATATCAGTGAATTTTCACTGCCATTTTTTCTCTGTGTCTATCTGATAATCTCCATTGCTCCATTTCAAGGAACCTCTGAAGAAAGCAACGTTGGAAAAGATGGTGAAGAAGGGAAAAGCCACTGCATCTGAGAAATCAGACATGATACCACTTTTCTCCAATACCACCTGCAACAAAGATGGAGGAACCACATCATGGTAAGTTATGTATAACCTGCTGGAAGAAGAGAAACCCAAGCCACTAGAATCAATGGCAACAACTCATACCCACTAATCATCTGACGATTCTTACTTTGAGGTGTCATGTTCATTTTTACACAGAATAGCTACAAGACCTAAGATATTACCATGTACAGATATGGTAAAATGGGTTATTGATGATGTAATGATGTAAATGTATGAGACATAAGTTTTAGGAATTGAGAAAAGGAGGTTATGGGGTCTTTCACACTAAACAATATACGCCATATGTACCAGCTACTAGATCCTCAAAAGCTCTACAACAAATATTTCCTCAAGAATTTGGCCAAAGAGAATGAGGACCGATTGGTTGTTACACAAACCTGGATGTCGGGTAGAGGAAAATTCAAACGGGAGAAATTCAGTATTTACCCGATTGCATCCCTCTTTGACCCAGATAATTTTGTAGTTGCGATGATGTGTAGATTATTTGGCAAAGCTGATAGTACCAATTTTTTTATAAAGTGGATTCCTATAATTTAGGTAGCAATTAACACAACAATTATGAATTGGAGTCAGATTCTATCAGACAATTTAGCAATGGATATTAGGTAATATAGACCAAAGATAAGTGTTTCCTCAATAATCTTTCCCCCTTTTTATATGAGTGCTTATGTAATGGATGCTAATTGTTTTTGTTCTCAATTTCCAAACATGGGTTGGAAGTGTACTATATAGAACCCTATCCCCATCCATGTATAGTATAAAATCTTGTGGCCAATTCCATACCCATTTTTACAAAATCTGCAGAGGTATTATGCTGCCTATTCATAAAACCATTTTTTATAGAATGGCCCCTAGGTTTTCTGAAGAAGCCAAGATATACATCTTGTTAGTCACAAGATGGTTCAGTGAAGAAACATTCACTTACGTCAGAGTTTTTGGGAGCATATCTACTCCACATGTCCTCCCATATTACGTTCCATATAAGTTATTGACCAGAGAGATAGATTTCTAGATAGCAGGGGAGGGTGATTTAACCAAAGCCCTGAGGGAACAGAAAAAAACCATTTAGCTAGCCTTCCCATTACAATGTGGCACTTTTTCACTACATGACTATGGCCATGGAGTAAAATAAGCAAAGATTATTATGTCTTTAAAAATGGCCACAGTTCTAGGGAGACAATGACCCAAATCAAGTTGCTAAATACTTTACCACTATGGTTAAAGGAAAAAAATTTATTCTGATGACCTTGTTAGCCTCCTATACCAATAGGTTTCATCTTTCATGATTGTCTTGATCGAACTATGGAATATGTTCAAACCTTCTTTCTTGAGCAAAGGTGTTCCATATTCTTGAAAAGCCAAAAAATCAAAAAAGTTAAAAAATGTAAAGAGGGTGTACCCTAAAAGAAAAATCAAAGGGTAATAAAAATAAAGTGGTCAAAAAAATAAGTGAAAGAAATGAACCCCAAGCAAAAAACAGACCAAGGAAAGTGTGCAAATCCAAATGCCACTACTACTTCATTTTTGTAATAAAACAATTGTGTGCAGCTTGTCCAACCTTTGCCACAATTCATGAATAAGTCAAATTGTTTAAACTTGGCTTACTCATATTTCAATTTCATGTTGTAGATTAGAGAATAAATATCTGACCAAACAGTTTAATCTTGGCAGATAAGTAGATAGTTAGAGTTAATAAAAGGTGCTCAACAGTTTAATCGAGCCCTTGGATGTAATAAGGGTAGAATTAGATAGATTTTCCTTGTAAAAAGAAAAAATGTTGATGAGGGTTTGCAAGTCTAAATGCACCGTAATAAAGAAGAGAAAATGGTAGTATCAAGTAGATAGGGTAGATAGATGGCGCTGCAAAGTGTTATCTGATGAATGATGCTGCTACATGTTTTTGATCCTTTACTTTCATCACAAGTACTAAAGCAGGAAATACGCTGGAAAATCACCGCAAGCAAAGTCAAACTCATTAACCTCCCTCATC
>APFE030515595.1:134580-166033 GCA_000404065.3 Pinus taeda
TTTTTTTTTTTTTTTTTTCTGAGCAGAAAGGCCGATTGGTGCGGATTTTGCACTGACAGTCACGCCAGAAGACTGATTAGCGCGGGATTTCAGGGAGAAATCGCGCTAAAACGCGGAAATTCAGGGAGAAATCGCGCCAGAGCGCGGATTTTGAGGGAGAAATCGCGCTATTGTGCCAGAAAGCCCGATTAGCGCGGATTTTGCCGGGAAAAACGCGCCAATTTTTCTACTCTAAGCAATTTATAATTAGCGCAGATTTTTCGCTCGGGGTAGCGCCAAGGAGATCCCTGAATAGCGTGAAATTCGTTTGGCGGTTTGCAAAAGGAGCAAATCGACGAAGGTGCAGATCAGTCCGAGAGAGACAGATCGGGAAAGCGCCAGAGGAGATCTGCGGGAAACCTCGACTACGTGTTGGTGATCTGCAAGGAGAGCAGGATCGGCGAAGTGGCAAATCAATCCGGGAGAGGTGGATCGGATCAATTGTGATCATATCGTTGTTTCGACTGTGTTGGAAACGTCGAAGTTGCTCATTGGAGCGCGAGTGCCAGACACTGCAGATCGGTAGCAGAGGTGACAGATCGATCTGACAGGTATTGTTTTTTGCTGTTGTTGTTAAATAGATTCACAATGAGTAACACGATGGAATCTTATCTTAACGAGTCTGGTAAACTCAACGGATCTAACTTCACAAACTGGAAGTTTAAGATCCAGACTCTACTCGAAGGTGCGAATGCATGGGCTATAGTGACAGGCGATGAGCAGAAGCCGACGACAACCACACAGAAAAATGAGATGGAAGACTGGTAAAAATGAGAAAACAAAGCCAAAGTCCTGCTGAAGATGTCTGTAAAAGACAATGTCATTGCACACATCAGAGATTGTAAATCGTCCGCCGAGATCTGGACGAAGATCAAAAATCTCTATGAGACCCAGAATACAAATAGAGTTTTGGCTCTAAAAAGCAAGCTATTCTCGATGAGGATGGACGAAAGGGAGTCTGCTACTGCATTTGTAGCGTGAATTAAGGATGTTAAGGACAGATTGGGAGCCATTGGAGTGGCGGTGGCTGATGAAGATCTTGTTGCAATTACAATGAATGGGATGCGTGATGATTTTCAAACCTTCATCATTGGAGTCTCGGCAAGGGAGAAGGCACCCTCGTTCGATGATGTCACTGCGATCTTGCAGCAAGAGGAAGATCGAAGGCAGAACCTGAATCTGAACCCCAAAGTGATGATCTCGCGCTGGTGGCAAAACGAAGACTATCCAAAGGAAGGCAGTCACAGCAGCAATCAAAGCAAAGAGGAGAAACATCACAGAAGAATCCGCACTCTCAGAAAGGTATGCTTGCAAATCATTATGAAAAGAAATGTTTTTATTGTGGGAAAATGGGTCATATACAGAGAGATTGTTATCATAAGAAGCAGGCTGATGAGGCAAGGAGGAGACAGGTAAATCCAAAACACAGAGGATATTTTGTAGAAAAAGAAGAAGACTTCAGTCATGAATTTCGACTGTTCACAGCCGACTGTGCCCTAACAGCATCAAACGAAGATGACATCTGGTATGTCGATTCCGGAGCATCATCACACATGACAGGTAATAAAGAATTTTTTGACATTCTTGAAGAAGTTATAAATGGATCAAAAATATATCTAGGGGATGATAATGGATATCAGATTAAAGGTCATGGGGTGATTTCAGTTAAGTTGCCTAAAGGAAAAATTAGTCACCTTTCAAATGTGTTATATGTACCTGGAATAAAGAAAAACCTGATATCTGTATCCATGATGGCTGACCGGGATATACATGTTGAATTCTTCAAGACTCACTGTGTGATAAAGGATTGCAGGGATGAAATTGTTGCAACAGGCATGCGAGTAGGAAGCCTGTACAGGTTGGATGCAAAAAGTATACCAAAGCAAGCCATGGTTGCAGGAGAGTCGACAACTGAACAACTCTGGCATCAGAGGTTTGGTCATCTGAATCTGCAGGACCTTATGTTGTTACAAAAGAAAGGTATGGTCGAAGGTCTCCCCATCTTTTGTAACATTCAGTTGAATTGTGATGGTTGTGCCCTAGGAAAGATGCACAGAGAACAGTTTCCTGTGCATGATAGGAGGAGGCAAACATAAATCTTAGAGCTACTGCACACTGATGTATGTGGTCCCATGCAGACAAGGTCTCTAGGGGGAGCATACTATTTTTTGTTATTTACTGATGATTGCACTAGGTATTCTTGGGTTTATTTTTTAAACAAGAAAAGACAGACTTTCCAATGTTTTATAGAGTTCAAAACCCTGATAGAAAAACAGTTTGGAAAAAGTATTAAAATTCTCCGATCTGATCAAGGAGGAGAATACAAATTAAAGGAATTCATGAAATACTGCAAAACTCATGGGATTGTTCAGCAATATACAGTGCCGCATACACCACAGCAAAACGAAGTTGCAGAGCATAAAAACAGAACATTGGTGGAGTGTGCAAGGAGCATGCTGCAAGGTAAGGGTCTATCTAATATGTTTTGGGCAGAAGCGATAAATACTGATGTATACTTGAAAAATAGAAGTCCTACTAGGTTTCTTGGTTTCAAAACCCCTTTTAAAGCCTTATATGGATTTAAACCAGCAGTAAACCACTTAAGAGTCTTTGGGTCAAAGGCATTTGCACATGTACCCAAAGCTGATAGAAAGAAATTAGACCCTAAGGCAGTTAAATGCATCTTAGTTGGTTATGGTACGGAATTTAAAGCATATAAACTGTTCAATCCTGAGTCTCGTAAGACATTTGCTAGTAGAGATGTAGTCTTTCATGAACAGGTGCAGGAAAGGAACGCTGATGTTGGAGATGATTGGCACATTCCATTGTTGTTGGAGGAAAGCAGCGAGGATGAGAGGGAGCAGGAACAGGAGCAGAAAGAAGAGAATGAAGAAGAACAACATGAAGGTGAAAAAGAAGGCCCAATTATTGCAGAGGAAAACAAATTTGAGGTAAGTCCACCCCTACCAAGGAGGTCAGGTAGGAAGACTCAATTACCGCTGAAGTTGAGAAGCTATGCTTTAATGTCAAAAGTTTTGAACATTGTAGAACCCTCTAATTATAAAGAAGCTAGTCAATTTAAGGAATGGAGAGCTGCAATGGATGAAGAAATAGAATCAATCTATGAAAAAGTTGATTCTTTCTTTATAGAGTATGGTTTCCATAGAAGTTTAAATGACCCAAATTTGTATACCAAGTACAATAATCAGGGGCAGATTGTTTTGATTTATTTGTATGTGGACGACATGATTATAACAGGAAATGCATTTGATTTAATCAAAGGAATCAAAAGGCTGATGGCACAAGTTTTTGAAATGAAGGATCTCAGAAGCCTTCACTATTGTTTGGGATTAGAAGTATTTAGAGATACTGGGCAAACTTTTCTTACCCAAGGGAAGTATGCTAGAAATCTGTTAGAAAAGTTTACTATGGATCAATGTAGAACAGCAGCAACACCTTTGCAGCAGAATTTGAAATTGAGCAGTGATGATGGTACTAAGGAGGTAGATGCCACAATGTATAGACAGCTGGTTGGCAGCCTGATATACCTTACAACAACCAGACCTGACTTGGCATACTCTGTTAGTGTGCTGAGCCAATTTATGGAGAAACCGCTTGAAAGTCACTAGAATGCAGAAAAAAGCGTGTTGAGGTATCTTTGTGGTACTGTTCATTTTGGTATTTTGTACACTGATGTATCTGATGTTACTCTAGCAGGTTTTCAGACTCAGACTGGGCAGGTAACCTGGATGATCGGAGGTCCATCACAGGTTATGCATTCAACATAGGTTCCGGGGTCATAGCATGGAGCAGCAAGAAACAGAATACTGTAGCTTTGTCGTCATGTGAAGCTGAGTATCAAGCATTGTGTGCAGCAACATGTGAAGCGATCTGGTTGAGGAGACTTCTCAAAGATGCAGGAAAAGAACAGAAGAAACCCACTTTTATCAAAAGTGACAACCAGAGCACCATCAAATTAGCATACAATCCAGTGTTCCACAAAAACACCAAGCATATAGACACTCAGTTCCATTTGTTAGAGAGAAAATACAGTCAAATGAAATTGTTGTTGAATATTGTAAAACTTGTGACAATGTGGCTGACATTTTTACAAGGCCTCTTACACGAGTAAAATTTGAATTGTTTAGAAAGATGCTAGGAGTTCAGGAGAACCCTTTCTCCATTAAGGGGGGGAGTTGAGAATAATTAATATTATTTTATTATTAATGGAGAAAATGGTTACATTGTTGTAACTTTCTCCCTAGTTTAGGATTAGTTCCTATAGTTATGGGGTTTGGGTACAACTTCCTCTTTCCTAGTATTGTATTTAATGATGTAATCTTTTGATTGAAGGTAATAGAGTGAACGAGAGACATCTCTCAAGTTTTGTGAGTGTAGTCTCCAGGTGTAGGCCACACTTGAGAGCTACATCTCTTTCTTTTCAATTAAGTGCATATTTTATCTGAGAAAACGTGTTCTGAAGTTTTAACATGTATTTAGTTTGCAAAATGGCCTCCGTGTGAGGGAGTTTAGTTTGCAAAATGGCCTCCATATGAGGGAGAAAACGTGTTCTGAAGTTTTTTTCCAACAGGGACAAAAGAATAGTTTGCAAAATGGCCTCCGTATGAGGGAGAAAACGTGTTCTGAAGTTTTAACATGTATTTAGTTTGCAAAATGGCCTCCGTGTGAGGGAGTTTAGTTTGCAAAATGACCTCCGTATGAGGGAGAAAACGTGTTCTAAAGTTTTTTTCCAACAGGGAAAAAAGAGTAGTTTGCAAAATGGCCTCCGTATGAGGGAGAAAACGTGTTCTGAAGTTTTAACATGTATTTAGTTTGCAAAATGGCCTCCGTGTGAGGGAGTTTAGTTTGCAAAATGACCTCCGTATGAGGGAGAAAATGTGTTCAGAAGTTTTTTTCCAACAGGGAAAAAAGAGGGCAGAGCAAGCCAAGTGGCAGTGTCTGAGCAGGACACATGGTAGGTCAAAGTCAATGCACAGGTCAAAGTCAACTAGTAGTAGGTCAAACTCCAAGGCCAGGGTCGAACTTGAAACCACCGAGATCACACTACAAAATATTACCAACAAGCCACTACAATGCTTTATTATCCATGGGCACATGGATATATTTAAAGGTTCATTGAATTGGGATGGTGGAAGGCTTGGCGGAGCCCGTCATATCTGGCAAAGCCGCCAAACCCCGGTTATGCTTAGCACTCCTCCAAACAAACCTCATGAATGGCGCGAAGTAACCATGTGATATAACAATTGTCCAAAGTTAATGCGAGGAGAATGGTATGCATCACCGCCAGATTAATGTTCAAACGTTATACCATTGAAACTATATTACACAGTTGAGACGTTATACCACCATAGGATTATGGTTATATACTTGTTGTAGCAGCGAAAACCATCCTCCAAAATTTTTCCTTTGCTTCGTTTTGAAACCTCCCTACCAACCATCCTTAGCAGCATGTCTTGCATTGCCCATATGCTTTCAGTTGAGTTTCTTGGTTTATTAGCTTGTGTCTGCTAGTTTATTTGCCTTTCACCCATAAGTTGACATCCCGTGACTTGGTCATCAACTAGATCTTGTGCTCACTTGTAGAATTGCGCAGAATTGGAGGGCAACCAACCTTGCTCTCTAGAATTGCGGAGAGCATCAAGGCAGCGTGCTGCTCTCTAGAAATGCGCAGAGAAAGAAAACTGCCTTCCCTTTGAAAATTGCATAGAGTATCCCATCACTGGGCTTGCTCTCAAAATTTGCGCAGTTCTCGCTGGAAGCCTTGGCTTCAATCCAAAAATTGCGCAGAGTTTGAGGGGAAGCCAGAGCCACTCAACCCAAAAATTGTGCAGAAGTCATCCAAAGGCTTGTAGTCTGTTGCATGTGCTCCCAAGTTGACCCATGCCCTCCCTCCAAGACTAAGCAATATTGCTTTGCATGCATGGGTTGCTTTTTCCCGAAAAAAAAGAAAAAAGCAAAAAGCATCCCTAGATTTTAGGGATCCATTTTTAACAGTTGGGGGTTACATGCAAAAGTCATTTTGGAAACGCTCCGCCAAGTGTCATTTTTCTTATATTTGTGACATGTGCATCATAAGCCTCAATCTTGTCAAAAAATTCTATTTGACACTTCAGAGCTCATTCTTCACTTCAATCTTGGAGCTTTCACATTCCCATCAAATCTATGGACCTTCGGTACACTCAACTAAGCTTTTTTCGAGTAAGTTTGATTTTCATGTCTTTTGTTGCTTTTCTGTGACTTTATGTATTTTGGTTTGTGTGAGTATTGCTTGCTTGGTTTCATTGAACATTTGTTGTCGTTTTAATGCATGTAGCTTGTAGAAGCATTCTTTCAATTTTTCCATTGCATCTCCTTGTCATCACATGCATGACAATGTTTCTACACTGACGGTCGTCATTGCAGTGACTCGCTTCACACAATTACCTGTTTTCTCGTTTACTGAATCTTGCGATCACTAATTGCATGCATGTTGATTCTCTCATGTCTGCACCCAACTTCACACATGCATTTATTCATTAATGTTTTCAGTTTCCCGTCGGCAGGTCTAAGCTGCCTTGGCCCGGACCTTGCCTTGCTTGGCTTGCACTGCGCATTTATGGGATGGAAGACCATGCCTTGCTCCAAAAAATTGCACATAACTTGCCTCACATTGACCTCCCGAGCTTGCTTTGCACAATTCTGAGAGGTAGTTCCTTAGTTCGCCCCCGAAATTGCGAAATGCAGTTTTACCGAGTTGCAGTCATGCTGAATGAAACTGCGCATTACACAGTTTCAGTCCTCAGTAGGCCAAGTTGAACTATGTTCTGCATAGTTTCGGTAGTCTGTCATTTCACTGACAATCCAGACTGTGTTCTGCACAGTTCTAGCGGTCAGTCTCCCAACCTCCCAATGAAAATTGTGCAAACCTTCTAATCAGTCACCTGGGTGCTTTTCATGTCAGTCCTCAAGTTGCTTTTGGTTTTCAACCAACCGTTTTCTTGCGATGAGTATTGCTCTATCTCTAGGTATCACAGGTGTTCATCAGTGTCTGAGTAGTACAGGTACAATGGCTTCCAAGAGAGTAGGGTCAAAGGACACCATTGAGAGTGAAAATGGAGATGTGCTCGAGCAAGTGTCTATGAGATTTCCCATCTATGAAGACACTAAGTTGTTCATAGACAAGGAGATCAAGATGAAATGGCAAAACATCAATGACATCTTTCCAGGCACCTTTGAGGAGAATCTGGAGGACCGCAGAGTCTCTGTCAACATACACAAGTCTAATTTGTACCGAATTGCATATAGGTATCCTGCGTTTCCATGGTGGACATGATTCACTGGATTCTCTCGCATATTGATTCAAAGACAATGGTATTGAGTAGTCTTAGGAACAAAAATTGCTACCTTCAAGGCAAAGGAATTTCAGGAGATGTATCACATTCTACAACCGGTGGTCACAATGGATGCACCCTTCACCAGGCCCAGCAGTAGTGCAAACTCAGGGGAAATCTTGAAGAGCTGGGTGAAAAAGTCGTCCAAGTTCAAGACAACACCCAACCAAGTTTACAAGACAAGGATATTGTGAAAGGCTTATCATCTCTTGTTCATCTTTTCATGCCTCTTAAATGACCAGGAGAGTACAGAGACCTTCCTGTAGAGTTGGGTGATTGTGCTGGATTGACTGGCGAACAAAGGAAGACCTTTCAATTGGTTCGACATGTTGGCTCTCCAGCTGAAGGGACAAGTAACAGAAGCCCAACATCCGCCTAAGGGTCAGCGAGCAAAGTTTTTCATGTCCACTTACATGCTTGATGTGATATGTGCCCGTCAGCAATTCCTTAGCTTGGGTTGGACATGGACACCTTCAGAAACCTATGTGAACACCTATTGTAGGTTGTTCTCTGAGTGCAGCTTCCATGGAGTTATAATACAACTATCAGACCACTTTGTCACCCAAGTGTACAGGATGATCTTTGAACATGACCTGCCTTGCATGTCACAGGCAACGATGGAAGCATTGGTTACCAGAGCATATTGATATGCCTCACCCTTTGGCACCTTCATCCAGATGTAAAACACGATGAAGTCTCCGCATGTTTTATCAAAGTGTTCCATGGATAAGTTGGTCATGCAAGAGGTTTCACATCACATCTCGACAGGGTTGTTAGCAAGACTGCACAGGAAGAAGAAGTCACCTTGGCTTGCTCTTCCTTTCTGGATCAGGTTGTATGAGATCCAAAACATCAAGCATGCTGATGCCAAGATGGAGGAATTCAAGAGGTTCACCTTCGACACCAGAAGTTTCAATCCATATGACCCAGATCGCTTAGTAGAAGACCACTGTGTGAGAGTGTATCATCCTTGGATCCACGGGGCGTGTCATTGGCCTGAGGAAGACCCATGGAGATACTACTATAACTTCTTAAGGCTCAATGAACTGATCAGAATGGTTGTAGAGTGGTTAGCAGCATAGAAGGCAACAACATCTCATAGAGTAGCAACATCAACAACAACAGACTTTCACTTGACAGAGGCAAGAGGAAGGTTTCCGACAACAAAGAGGTGGAGCATTGAGGCAAGGAGGTGACAACACGACAGGAGGATTGTGAAAATATAGAGGGAGAAGCAGAAGCTGAAGGAAGCAGAAAAGGAGTTGTAAGGGTTGAAGCAAAAACTCAGGGAAGAACAAGAGCTGCGTAGAAGAGAGAAGGAAGCACAAAAGGAAGAGGAACAAGAGGAGGCACAACATGCACATATTGATGAAACTATGCCCATACAGGTTATTGATTCATCCGAGCAGCAGGCACATAGCAAATAGGGTGAGCAGTCGCGGGAGTATGACTTTGCTCGGGGGATTGACTAGATGTTGGAAAATATGAACACAAATGTGGTTCAGCCAAAGTTAGATCGAGACATTGACCTCATGCCTAAGAACCAAGAGGTCACTCCACGACTTCACCAGATCTGGGAGTAGAACAAGATCCAAGCTATCAAGGAGACACTGAAATCCTTGAGGGCAATCCGGAAGAAAATGTGCACACCATATCTTTCGACGAGTCACAACACAGAGTTGTGCAGTCACACAGAGTTCCCATTCTAGATTTCCATGTATCTCCTGCGCATTTTGAAGAACAAGTGATTGTTTCCGATGTGCGCAGACATCTAGCTACATTGGATGATGCTACAAAGGCATATGCCGAAGCCACCATCTCTAGTGTTGGATTCTTAATAGCTGAGAATGAGCGCATGGCTAAGGAGCTACAAGCAAGGAAGCAGGGGGAAGAATAAGCTATAACATCCTCAAGAGCAGAGTTGAGGAACCAATACTTTATGAAGTATCATCTCTCAAGAAAGTGATGCGGAAGCTGCACTTCAGGTTCATCACCATGCATAAGTTAGTTGTTCATCTTAACGGTTGGCAACAATGTTGTGCTAAGAGAGCACGCATCTTGTTAGACATACAAACTGTTTTCGATCACATGCACATATTATGGAAAATGAGGTACAAGGGAGCCCTGTTGCAATTGCCAAAGATGATGAAGCCAAAGGCAATGGACTTGAAGGCATCCATCCGAAGTCAGATCTGGAACTATGAGTAATTCCCACAACTCATCACTAGCTTACAAGATTCAAATTCATGAGTGTTCAGGAGCATGGATGTCATTGTGTGCACGCATGTGATCCCATCAATTGGCACACTCACAAAGGAAAAAGCAAAGAACCAAGTCTGACTAGAGCTGGACATGTACTTCGATCAGTTGATGCGCATAGCTACGAGCGCAAACTTATAGATGAGCGCAGACACTATGCACCAATATTACACTAGTCCGCCTGCACTCAAGACCATGATGTGCATGCTATCTGACGACTTGGACAAAGGTGCCAAATCAGTGTACCAGGATGCAACGAAGGCAAGAGTTTGCTTTCAGAAGGATCTCACCACAAAGTACGTGGGCACCATAACAGACTACCAAGCTTTCCATTAGTTCATCATCGTCGATCATTGAGAAGATGTCAAAGAGTTAGTCTTCCCACAACTGTCTGAGTCCTAGTGATGTCTTTTATGCCTTACTCAAGCCCATTTTGTCTCACATGGGTACATATACAGATTGTATTGTAAACATGTTGTGAAAGTGAAAGACAAAGTTTCAATAGTAGAATGTAAACAATCATGTGTAAGTTGAAGAGTCATGAGGGTAGTTGAAGAATCACATAGGGGAATGTCAAGGGTCACCCCACCCTTTGCCATAAATAGAATCTCATAACTCATTGTATGGGATTTTGGGAGCCAAGCTTCCAATAGGTATAACCTAGAGAAAGCTTGGAGTGTATTGTAATGCTCCTTGACTTCTCTACAGTGCAGAGCTAGTACATCTCTTTGGAGGAGCGGACAATAGTGATTGTAATGTTCCACTATCGGGGCTAGCGGTTTTCATGGTTATATTTATGATTGGATATTTCACTCTTTTAATATAACATGGCCAATAAGTTTCATTCATATATTGTTATTGTAGTTTGGCTATCCTAGTTATTGTAATGATGTATGTAGCTATAATTTACGCATATATGTATGGACTATTCCATATGTGTTCGTATGAATCTTATCGAAGCGTGTTGTTGGTATAATCCATCACTTTGGATTGTCGGCTATCGTGCTTTCTATCTTGTGATGTCTTTCAACTCGTGTGTTCCCTTTCAACCTGCATGCTATCATAGGCTTCTAAGGGGCGCACTCTTCCCCCCTTCCCTGTGTTAGAGCCTTTCATGCACCTTCCTTGACTTGCTGCAAGGTCACACCCTTGTTTCCAACAAGGACATCTTACTTACCTCTACGCACAACTACAGTCAAGGCGATACAGTATTACCCACTGCTGGGACTCCTTCTCCAAACGGTCTGAGGTCTAGATGGGACTTCTTATCGGTGAGATCCCTGACATATTGGCGGGTCTAGCACCGTCAACAATTCCATATGTTATATATGGTGCGGGAGGTAACAATCATACTATTGTTAAACCTTTGGTTATAAAATGCCACTGGTCGAAATCATACATGTCACCACCAACTATGTTCAGATTATGGTTATAACCATATATCAATGTGATAGCACAACACAATTGGCACTGGTCGAGTATTTCCACAGTTGGTGTGTAGTATTGCCACGGGTCGAAGGTTTATGTATGAGACTTTGGTTATAACAATCTTCCATGCATATCACCGTCGATACTTAGTTTAAATAGTTTTCTATGTTAAAACTTTGGTTAGAACTATATATCAACCAAACGCCATGGGGAGTCGTATGTATTGCTACCAGTCCATAGTTGAATTATGGTTGTAGCCATATTCCAAAGTTGTAATACACCATTGATATAACGTGGGTTTTATATTCGTTGCAAAAACCATATAAAATATATGGTATGATATGTATTGCAATGTCATTGCAACAATTTTCTAAGTTTGCCATTCAAGTCCGGGAGGTCCACAGGTTTGACCTCGAGACCTTCTCGTGTGCATTATAAAAAGAATTGCCATTGCACCAGTTTTGGGGGAATTGAATAAAGAGCAACTCGAATTTGTGTTATTGGTCCCTATAGCTTGGCCAATATTAGGGCTTTTTGAGATTCGTAAGTTGCATTGGGTAGCTGAGATCGAGGCCTATCTTCTGACAGTAGACATTGAAGCCTGCAGGCACATTCCAGAATGGTGAAGTTGATGCAAGGGAATTTTTGAAACATTCATTTTACTACTTCTTGATCCCAAGTTTGAGTATGAGGACCTTTGTTGCATAGTCCTCCTTGTATTGATGAAATCACCTCTTTGTAGAATTGAGTCAGTTCAAGGGTGAGAGTTCTTTGTAGGAGGACGTTCCCTGAAGGGAAACATTGCCACTCCATTGTCATATTGACTCTAAAGAGACAAATATTATTGATGTACTCACTTTGCAGCAAGATCAATAAAGCGACCTAGCCTTTGAGCAGGGCCCAGAGTCGTAGCCCTGAAGGGGTGAACTCTGTCATCCACTGGTTGTGTCTCTCTCCTTATTTCATTTTTATTCTTTGAATATTTCTCATCTTTAAGTTAATTAAAATTCGATTATTCATATGTGAATAAATTATGAAGTAAAGACATAATTCTAAAATCTTGGAGTGTGAGAGGACGATTATTTATTTTCATATCATTTTTGGTACCAGAGAAGGTTTTGACTAGATTGCAAGGATGAGTAGAAGCATGAAGCAAATTCGGTTGCAGGAATTGGAAGAATTCAATCAAAATTATTGGTAGGATAATGTTGCATTGTGATGCATGGTCAAAACATTGCAGGAAGACAAACAAAGACTACAAGCGAGCATCAAATCCATGCAGGGAAACCGAAACAAGGGATGTCTCTTAGGTTGAAGTCCATCCATTATTGGAGACAATGAAGTATATCCACCTCATCAGTTAGATGAAGAAATTTCATATCCATCTATTTCTCCAAAATCACAGTAAGTGGAAGAAGCGATTGGTACTTTTTCCTCACTTTTTAAGGAATATTCTTATGCACTAACATCTCATAAAATTGATTCAGAAACAGAAAAGGAAGAAACTTCAAGCAGTGATGATATTGGAGCTTTCGAGAAACATACCAAAGGAATTGGTATGAAGTTGATGAACAAAATGGGATATTAGTAAGGTAAAGGCCTCGACAAGTATGGCCAAGACAAACTCCAACCAATATCAGTTCAGGAAAGACCCCAGTACGAAGGATTGGGATTTGACCAATCAACGTGCGACTATTGTGGAAAGACGGGTCACATAGAAGATTGGTGTTGGTCATTACATCTTGAGAAAATGCCAAAAAAGATACAGGATTGTAAAGGTAAGTAGACGAGTCATTCTAGCAGTGATTTGGAAGGTGAGTCTTTTAATCAAAATTTTATTATGAAGATTGCTAAAAAGACTTATCCATGCACTCTCTGTTGAAGTAACAACCATTGTGTAGCTGAATGTTGGAAGCATAAGGCTTACAGTAAAAAGGTGCATGCTACAAGGAGTATTTCTTGGAAGGATGATGCAACACTCTAGGTAAAGAAAAGTTTGAGAAAGACTTTGATACAGTCAGGCAAGGACTCGGCACTGTCAAAAGAGAGCTCAGAGAAATCGATCAAGAAGACGAACATTGCAGAATTAGGAGAGATATTTTGTTCACAATGTAAGCTGAAAGGACATTCGAAGATAACATGTCTAATGCTACCACATGAACCGACAACAACACAATCAAGAGAAGGGGAAGCAACAAAAACTCGCAAGGAAGAATGTAAGTCTCCATAAAAGTCACTAGGTAGATTTCATGCCTTATGTTTAATTGTGTGCCTGTGATTTGTCATCACATCAATAAGTCTAGTTGAGTCTGTAAATAGGGTCTAGACAATTTTTGTATTGATCATTGATGTAATAAATTCCTTATTGTAATAAAATTTTGGCGGACCAAAAGTCTTTTAGTTGGGAGATATGACACAGAAGGATCTTGATTGAGCTGAGTCATATTGGCTATGTAATGTTTTGAGACCAGGATGGTCATGGATAGTAGCACATCCTTCAAATGCTCCAAATTTTACAGTCTTAGATGCAGCTAAACCCAGGCTCATTGCATAGATATCGTCGTTATGAATCTAACACAACTTGAACGATTGAAATCTAACTTAGTACAAAGAAGTTATGCAAAGTCAAAGTTTAGGTCAAGCTGGACAAAATGTCAAAGTCAACAGTGTCATATGTTCACGATATTAGTGCCCATCAGAAGAGTTCATCACATTGATATATTTCGTTTGAAAAATGGCCTCTATATGAGGGAGAAAATGCATTCTCAAGTTTTTCTCCAACAAGAAAAAAAGAGCCCAGAGCAGGCCAAGTGGCAATCTCTCAGCAAGACATGTGGCAGGTCAAAGTCATTGCACAGGTCAAAGCCAACTCAGCGTTGAGTCAAGTTTTTCTCCAACCAGAAAAAAAGAGCCCAGAGCAGGCCAAGTGGCAGTCTCTCAGCAAGACATGTGGCAGGTCAAAGTCATTGCACAGGTCAAAGCCAACTCAGCATTGAGTCAAGTTTTTCTCCAACTAGGAAAAAAAAGCCAGAGCAGGCCAAGTGGCAGTCTCTCAACAAGACATGTGGCAGGTAATCTCTCAGCAAGACATGTGGCAGGTCAAAGTCATTGCACAGGTCAAAGCCAACTCAGCGTTGAGTCAAGTTTTTCTCCAACCAGAGAAAAAGAGCCCAGAGCAGGCCAAGTGGCAGTCTCTCAGCAAGACAGAGCCCAGAGCAGGCCAAGTGGCAGTCTCTCAGCAAGACATGTGGCAGGTCAAAGTCATTGCACAGGTCAAAGCCAACTCAGCATTGAGTCAAGTTTTTCTCCAACCAGGAAAAAAAAGCCAGAGCAGGCCAAGTGGCAGTCTCTCAACAAGACATGTGGCAGGTCAAAGTCATTGCACAGGTCAAAGCCAACTCAGCATTGAGTCAAACAAGAAGGTTGGGTTCGAACCTGCGACCACCGAGATCACACTACAAAATAGTACCAACAAACCACAACAATGTTTTATTATCCATGAACGCAAAACGTTCATTAAATTAGTATGGTGGAAGGGTTGGTGAAGCCTGCCATATTCGCAGGCCCACCAAACCCCAGTTATGTTTAGTGCTCCTCCAAACGGACCTCCATAAATGGCGTGGAGCAACCATATGATATAACCACAATCCAAAGTTAATGTTGGGAGAATGATATGTATCACCGCCGGATTAATGTTCAAACGTTATACTGTTGAAACTACATGCCACAGGTTGAGACATTATACCACTGTCGGATTATGGTTATATACCATATGTTATATATGGCACGAGAGGTAAGATTCATAGTATTGTTAAACCTTTGGTTATAAAAAGGCACGGGTCGAAGTCATAGATGTCACCGTTGACTGTGTTCAGATTATGGTTATAACCATATATCAATGTGATAGCACAACACAGTTGGTGTGGGTCGAATATTTCCATAGTTGGCATGGAGTATTGCCACGGGTCGAAGTTTTATGTCTGAGACTTTGGTTTTAACAATCTGTCATGCATATCACCATCAGTACTTAGTTTAAATCATTTTCTATGTCAAAATTTTGGTTACAACTATATGTTAACCAAAGGCCACAGGGAGTCGTATGTATTCCGCCAGTCCATAGTTGAATTATGGTTGTAATCGTATTCCAAAGTTGTAATACACTATTGATATAGTGCAGGTTTTATATTCGTTGCAAAAACAATATAAAATATATGGTATGCTATGTATTGCAATGTCATTGCAACTATTTTCTAAGTTTGCCATTCAAGTCCGGGAGGTCTACGGGTTTGACTCAGAGACCTTCCCTGTGGAATTATAAAAGGAATTGCCATGGCACCCGTTTTAGGGAAATTAGACCAAAAAAAAAAAAGAAAAAAAAAACAACTCGAATTTGTGTTGTTGAACTTTGTGGTACAGCTTTTGAAGCATAACTTGGCCAATATTGGGTTTTTTTGAGATCTGTAAGCTGCATTGGGAAGCTGAGACTGAGGCCTATCTTATGATAATAGCCATTGATGCCTACGAACACATTCCAGAATGGTGAATTTGACATAAGAGACTTTTTGAAGTAGTCATTTTATTGCTTCTTGATCTCGAGTTTGAGTAAGAGGACCTTTGCTGCATAGTCCTCCTTGTATTGGGGAAATCACCTCTTTGTAGAATTGATTGAGTTCAAGGGTGAGAGTTATTTGTAGGAGGACAATTCCTAAAGGGAAACATTTCCACTCCATCGTCAGCTGAGTCTAAAGAGACAAAGATTATCGATGTACTCACTTTGCAGCGAGATCAATAAAAGTGGCATAGCCTTTGAGCAGGGCCCGAAGACGTAGCTTAAGAGGGTTGAACTCCGTCATCAACTGGTTGTGTCACTTGCTTTATGTCATTTTAATGCTTTGAATATTTCTCATCTTTAAGTTCATTAAAATTCGATTATTCATATGTGAATAATTTATGAACTAAAGACATAATTCTAAAATGTTGTGAAGTGTCATAGGATGATCATCTATTTTGAGATCACTCTTTTATATTTCATTTTCATCCTTTTACGTAAATTTTTAACATTAACATGAAATGATTTAGGATGTTTGAGAGTGGTTCTAACCTCATTGAATTTCATATGGAGAAAGTAGAATTTTAAATCTCACTCAAAATACAACAAACTTATCAAATTTTTAAGATTTCAGGATTGGGGGGATTAAAATGTTTTCATTGGATTTTTTCATGTACTGGGCATGGAACTCATCAAGAGCACCAATCCTTCGATGTACCTTGATGTCAGTGACATTAGTTTTCGAATTCTTCTATCATCACCCTACTAAAAATGTACCCATCACTAAAAAAAATCTTGACTTGACATGCTATGTTTTTTCTATCTTATGTTAATGCTTATAAGAGGGTTATATTAATGACAAAGATCCCAAGATAGACAATGATTTTGATGATATGTAGGTATTTGTTGTAACATTATTTTTTTGGATGATAGAGGTCATCTAGAGCTTGTTTGTTTTTGTCTTTTCAATTCAGAGATGGATTTCACTCGATGCTATTTTGGTTATGTGCACCCTTATATGCTATATAAATTAAAACTTGTCACTTGTGGAACTGTCGTTGATGAAGATTGTAGCTACTAGATGATTGATGTTATATGGTTTAATCCATGGCTTTATTATTTTTATACTAATTCATAATTCTACATTCTTTCTCATAAATTAAACCTTTCTCATGGCGGAAAGAGGCCCAAGCATTAGCAATAGACAATAAATTTACTTGTCTTTTCTAGTTTCTAATAGCTTTTATAACTATTGACTCTTTCATATTTATTATGATATAATTTGTAAACAATATATGCCAATCTAAGTTTGAAGTTTGAAGTTGGCAATTATAACTCATTGGTAATGAATTATAAATATGATGCTTCATGAAAGTTGAAAGTTGAAACATTTCATTTCATGTTATATATCCTTTGTTATTGTTTGGTTACTCTCTAATGGTAATGGTTACAAGTACAAGTTAAAAATTTAGTGGTCAATTATGATAAGTGTCATATATCGAATTTGAAAGCTTGAAACTTTAATATTGATGAATCATGAGACTCGATAAGTTGTATGTTACTAACTTATGGACATGGTTGATGAGAATTATAACTTCTAGATAATCGATGGTATATGGTTCAATCCATGTTCTTATGATTTTTGTATGTAATTCATCATTTTATATGTTTTTGTTGACATATATGCATCAAAATATATAAAAATATATATTATATAAAAATCCTCTACCGATTCGCTCCCAAACTGGGATCTTTTGAAAATGTCGCTCCCCATTCCTGCTTCCTGCTTCTTCTGTTGCCCCCAAGTAACCTTGCTCATAAAAGATAAGAATAGTCATAATAGTATTAGCTCAAACACACACATGAATAATACATGATTGAAAATTAAATTTATCTTTCTAAAAATAATTCGGACTAGACTTGATGTCTTCAGTTAATAGGAGAGATTATTCAAAAACATGTTTTACTTCTACATGTTGGTGCAAGTTGTCCTAAGCTCTGTGTTGTATAAGTTTTTTCTTACATTTTCTCCAAATTCAATATTCTGCATATCTCTTCTTGTTTTGTAGCTTCAACTTTACTTTGGTCCTCTCTTTCGATATGTCCTTGTCTTCTTTGTCCAATTTCTTTTTTGCATGTACTTATACCTCAGCTACTGTTAACGTAACTTTTCTGTCAATTCCTGTAGGATAAAAAGCATCCTCTATGTTTCCTTTCACCTTCTCTTTTCCTATTTCAATAATTTCAACATCTCTCATGAATTCCTTTATGTTTTATGTTTCATCCTCCTATAATGTATTTATGGTAGCCTTTCCATAACCACTATCACCTTTATTATACTCTGGCATTGCAAGCCACTTTTCAAGAAAAACCAACTCAGCTTCATAATCAATTTCAATATTCAATACTAGGTTCTCACCTTTTGTTGTTTTTGTTGCAAAGGTGGTTGTAATTTTATCCTCAACACATATATCTGTATACTAAGCTTCATTATTTTTACCATGTTCATGCACTATATTTTGTACATCATCACTTTTTTCTTCTGCAATTTCTTCAACTAGATTTATTGTATTACCTAGGACAATTGTAGTGTCCATGTCTTGTTTATGTTCTTTTGTTCCAACAAGCTCTTGGATGTAGAGGCATCGGTCAAACATAGGAGGTCAAAATCATTTATCAAAGGAGTTGGTTCCTTTTAAGTATGGAACTTGTTGAGTAGGTTCAGATTTCATTGCCATGTAATTTCTTAAGTTTAGTAAATTGTTAATGGTTAGATCTTATTTGATAAGGATTGATTTCCCATTTTAAACCTAAATTTTTTGGCTTGATCCTGTTGTTGTGGATCTGAAGGAGCCAATCAATGTATTTTAGAGTCTGTATTAATGAAAAAGGGAGAGCATAGATTGGGATTTCGTGTGCAATTCACATTTCGTAGCATGACCTATGTTGCTTGTTGTCACAATCCCCTATGTATTAACCATTAAACTCAGTACGAAGTGTATGCATAAGCCATCACGAAGTGGGCTCTGGTTTTTTTCCATGCTCTAAGGAGAGTGGGGATTTAAAGTCTATAGAGTAACTTCAATTAAGAATCAATATTCTTCACTAATGTGAAGATCGACGAGGTTTCTTCCCATTCCTATTTTTGTTTGTATTTCTTTGCCTTCAAGATAGGGGAGTGTTCAATATAAACAAAGAAAATCATTTGCAAACTGACATAAATTATCTAAGTGAAATTAATAATCGAAAGACGGGCATATTTCCGTTCATTGCTGAATCAGAATCTTAGAGGAGATTCATTGGAGGAAAATATTGGGCGAGATTTATCATGGAAGATTCATTGGAGAACACAAAAAAGACCGAGATTTTAGGTCAACAGTGATATGTCACTTGATGACTGAGGAGGACAAAACATTCTTCGACCAGAGTTGCGAATCAAAGTCCGTCTCAATACATAAAAAGGAGACACATCACTCGGCGGGCACACAAGACAAAAAAAATTCCAGCGGTTGTAATGAACTGAAGTCTGTCTGGAGACATAAAAAGGATGAGACGTGGATGAGACACACCACTTAATGCTAGAGAAGTAGAATCATTGACTATCAATTACTGTTAATTATCTCCGTCTTGGACCTCTGTCTCGGGCATTTGGAAAAGTGGCAGTGGCTTGGTAAGGAAAAGGTTGAGATCAAGATTTCAACCTCTATATGTAACCTTGGTCATATTACATTCCATCGAAGAACATAGGTTATAAAAAAAAGAGTAATAGTGCCAAGCCAAGGTTGAGTGGAAAGGAGTATCGAGACTTCAAATAACTGCAAAGTTCATGGAGTTTGTTAACATTTGTACCGTCTAGGAGTTCATCTAGCTATGGAAGGTAAGTGCCTTTACAATTTTGTCTTGTGAATAACCTCGGGTTGCCTTGTCTATATCCACGAGCACTATTCCCTTTAAAATTTGGGGTTTATACCCGTAGTTATGATATATGGGAGAGAGATTTGTGTGTATAAGGCCACATATAGGTTGGGTAGTGATCTTCCAAATTGATCTCCATTATTAATTTGAGCAAGACATGCAAATTCACATATACCAGTGTGAAGATTGTCAATTGTGGTTTTTAGTTTCCATTGAATAGGTGTGTATAATCATTCATGCATGAACGGTTGTGGATGCATATAACCTTACCTATGTGCATGGTGAAAATTGAAGAATGTAGAACTTGCATAACGTGTTGAGCATGGTGTAATGACCATAGAGGTTGATTTGTATATCTATATTAATTAGCATGGATCACAAAGAGAGCCAACGAAGAGATTTTTTGGAACAAGTGAAGTGGAGAACAAGGTTCTTTGTTGAAGAACAACAAGAGGTAGTAAGCTTTGAAGATGGATAGTCTCAATTAACAGTCACATAGGAGGAAGATTTAACAATGTTTCATTACGATTGTATGGAAGAAGCACATGAAGGAGTTGTGGCTGAAACTCTTCAAGTTTGTGAAAGGAGGAATAAACTCAAAGATACAATTAATGGGTAGTATCTTCTCTTACTGAATTCCTATTAGATTGTTTTTAAAGGAATTTTATCAGATATTGAAAACAAATGGATGGGAAAAGAGAGGAAAACACATGTTTTTCATTCTTTTGAATTAGATCAATGAGTAGATAGTGAAGAGGAAGTTGACAAGGAGAACTCAACCCAATGAATTCCATCTAGAACAGAGAAGGCTATGAAGAATCAAGGATGAGAAGATAACCAAGAACCTTTCATAAAAGAGAGGAGAAATTATTGTCTCATACAATCAAGATGTTGACATGGTAGTGTTGGCATTGATGTCAACAGGTTGGAGATGTTGCTTGTCATGTGCATGTGAGATGGATTCTTGGCTTGATGGTCTTGATAGTTGGCATTGATGTCAACATGCTTGTGACATGTTGTTGCTACTGCTAAGTAGAGATGGCATCCACATGTGATGATTGGATTAAGCTTGGAATGTTATTTTTGGTTGGAGATGTTGTTGTTGTAGGTGTTGATGCTGCTAATATAGGAGTTGAAGATGTTGCTACATGATTCAGAGATGTTGATACGGGTCCTAGAGATGTTTGCACATGTTATGGTTGTTGCTTGAGGAGTTGGATGTGTTGTTCTTGGTGCAAAGGTTGGGAAAATAGGTCTTGCATGTCATTGACTTGTTCTTAGCCTATTTCATCAATTATAGACTTGATACAGTGGCTTGGAGGAGTGTTCAGGAGTTGATGAAGATTTTCCATCAGGTGGTAGATGTTTAAGGCTAAAGGATTGATGTTTTACCTTAGCTTTAGCCTCACTTGCATGGAGGAAATACTATGGGAGTGGTTGGAAGGCTCCAGTTGATGGAAGAGCAACCTATCAAAGTGGTTGTAGGCTCAGTGGCATGGAAACAATGTTATGGGAGTGACTGAAGGATTTTCATGAGGTTTTCTCTGAATTTCTCATGTTGCTCAATAAAGTTTTGTATTAAGACGACATCATTGATCAGAACTTTTCAGTTTATGATCAGAAAAGTTAGTGGGGTCTCCAGAATCATATTGAAGTTGAAAATATAAAAAAGGTTAGTGGAGTTAGAGGTTGATGGAGTCAATGAGTTGGATCTGGATAAAATCAAGCATATGAACATGATTGTTGAGAACAATAGTTCTATGTAATTATTGATTTGATCACTTGAGTTCATCCATATAGAGAAAACTCATTCATAGTATGGTTGATTTTTTATTTGTAGTGTGAAGTGCATATGAGCTTGGAGAAGAGCCTGCAAGTTGTGTGAGTTGTTTGTGCAAATTTTATGAATCAGTTTGCAATTGTAGAAATAGATAGATGAAGTTTGTTTTAGCCATGATATTATGCAGTGAGTGAGGTGTTGATGTGTAGTTTGGAGTAGAGTTTGAGGAGATTGTTTCTGCAGTTGGTGTGGACATTTTGTGTGGAGGTTCGATTGCATATTGTACTGGAAATTTATCATTTGATCATGCTTTGAGGCTATGTTGTTGTAGTGCTCATGTTGAGAAAGTTTATGATTTCAGTCTGAAAATATATGAAATGAGGCTCACATGTAGTATGTGAAGACATGGACGCTTCAGAATATACAATGAGATCGGTGGATTCGCTAGAAGGAAGATATTTCTCCATCCAATAGGAGTTGGATAATCCAACGGAAGTTGGGCAAGGATCATTGATCGTGGAGGCCTTCAACGAATGGTAGTCCCTAGATCCATGAGATACACAATTTCTTGTCTAATAGGCATCAACATAATATGAAAGAATTCAAGTCTTCCAACTCATGGAAGTGAGTTGATCCATGAAAAAATTGTTCAACAAATTAATAAAATAATTGAGCAACGCAACAGTAACAGGGTGGGTTTTTGCCCGAGGAAGGGTTTTGAACGAGACATACTTATGTCCATTATGTTGATTGATTTTATGGTTCCATGTTTATTTTGATGCTCTTATCTATGGGTTTGTGTTTCAGTTTGTGCGTTGATTAATGGAATTAATAATTGGTGAAAAAGTTTATACGTGCTCTCATTAATAATTCACCCCCCTCCCCTCTTAGTAGTGATCTAGTTTCCAACAATTGGTACCAAAGTCAGGCTCTTGTGTGCAGCTTGATCATTGGAGAGTGGATCTTAGAGATTTTGGCCTATTTTTGCAAATTGTTTTTGAAATGGATCAGCAAGGAATTCCAATGCTTTGTAAAGGTAAATTTGCAACTTGGAGAGCAAAGTTGGAATCATATTTTCTATCACTTGATGAAAATATTTTGTTTTCTTTAGAGTATGGAGTTAGAGATGTTTTTAATAAAATAGCTAAACAGATTATTTTGTATGGAATTTTGAGATCTAAGAAGTTGTATGTAAAGCATTGTGTGGCTGCCAAAGAAATGTTGGATAGGTTGTAAAAGTCGTATCTTGGAGGAAAATTGCATTTTTTTAGATCTGGAAAATACAAAGGATTCTAATTTTATTGCAGTAACAAATCAATCCTCACAATAAAATATGAGAGCTCTAGTGATGGAAAAGATGATGAGAAATTCAAGATAATGGCACTAGAAGTGGAGATTCAAAGACTGAAGGCCGAAAATAGAGATCAATAGATGTTGCTGCAAATGTTTGATGAAAAGGAATGTTAATTCAAAGAAGAAATTTCAGATTTGAAAACTTAGCTACAAGGAGGAATGAAGATTGAGATTGGAATGGGGAAGAATTTCAATGAGTTGGGGGATGAGTGCCATTATCACTCAGGTTGTCCCTAGGCTCCTATTAGGGATACGGCCGAGGTAACCACAAACCAATCTTCTGATTGCAAGTTCTAGCCCACCTGCAATCGGAGAGGGCTCTCTCCTTTAGATTCAACCTCAGTTGATCTAGATTCAACCTTAGTTGATGATTTTAGGCTAGCTTTCTTACTTCAAGGGAATGTTGACTGTGATTGGGAGGAAGGTAGGATTCTTGAGTAAAGAGGCACAATAAAGTGTTATAAGTTTTGAACCATTGGGCATGGAGTCACAGGTTGCGGCATGCGAGCGTTTTCTTGGTCATAAGGGGATACGGAGCGGGATAGCCACGCAGGATACAATACTCAGGCTGCTGAAAGTACGGAATGAACATCAGGGATGAAAGGCAAAAGAGAATCATTTCATCATGCTGACAAAGAGGAGAAATGGATGAGTGGGATCCCGGAGCAGTTAAGAATTCCAAAGACATGCACTCATGTGTGAAAGAAACAGGGTAAACCAGAGCATTTAAGAATTCTAGCTCATAACTGTTTCAGAAGAAAACATCGAAAAGTGTAGAAATTGAACTTAAGGTGTATTTAAACAAATCTTAAGCTATTCTTTTTTCCTGCAACTTAGAAAGGCGGAAAGATGATAAAAACATAAAACGAACAGGGAAGAATAACACTTATTGAATCATGCAGAGACACAGGAATTCCGTGATCATTCCTTGGCCAAGAGAAAACATCAAGTTGTTTCGCAATCCATGCTTTGAGCAATCTTTGATTATGAAAAATACGACAGTTACAGTGCGAGTCTTTACTCAGAGAAAATTGCTGGAAAAGAAACTAACTAACAACTACTACTACCAACCAACCAACCCTTTACAATATCGCTTCGGGTGGTATTTATAAACAAAAATCAGGAAGACATCATTACAAGTGACCTTGACAGGTCTGCTTAGAACTCTTCAAAAATCTAAATGCTGCTGGAATTAAATGCAAGTAGGAACAGGTGACAAGGTGGCCCTTGGGGACCAGATGCAGCGCTGCTGGAGTGAATGTGCTTTGGGGCTGCAGTTCGGCTTTGGTGTGAATTGAATGTGCAATTATTATGATTTGAGAGCTTTAAGTGATTTTGCTCTCCTCCTATGGATTTGCTGGAAGATATCCAAATTTCTCTTGCTTTGGGCCGCTGCTCAAGATATTCTCTGATACACTTTGCCGCTACATTGATGGTTTCCGCCGTCGACTGATACTCTTTGACACGCTTGGAGCCTGCTGATTTAATCTGATACACTTTAAACTCTGTGAATGATCTGCTGCTGTCTTCGAACTGGATCCTTTGGCGCGATTGGGCGATTTTCAGGCTTTTTCGGCGCGCAGTGGGCTTGGCAATCAGAAGATTCCCTGAAGATTCCTTGAAATGGCCTATTTCCCGTAGCGATGCGCGAACAACGCTTCACGCTATTCGCACATCGAAAACTGCCTCTATTTCTCGATCTGGAGCTCCGAAGTGCGACTTTTCTCCTTGCGCGAAGCTTTTTCGGCTTTTCTGGCTGCTGACGTAAGCATGGCGTCAGCTGTACGGCGGATGACATCATCAGTGGGTCCCTAGTACAGCGCGATGTGGTGAGGTACTGGTGGACTGGGGTGAAAAGACTTTGATGCGATATCGCGATATCGCGTCGGCGGGAAAGAGGGGGATCATTGGGTTGGACATTTTGGTGTTTGCGATTGCCGATATGCGATATCGCAATATCGCATCGGCGAAGACGGAGGGGTGAACGGATTGGACACTCGGTGTTTGTGATCACCGATCGCCGATTTCGCAATGTCGCATCGGCGGGGAATGGATGGGTAATGCTTTGCGTGAAAGTGAGATGGCGTGGTTGTGACGTGAAAACGGCTTTGAGGGGGAAAAGGTAAGTAAGTGGGTGTAAAGGGCTTTTGAAGTTTCGAAAGGGGTCCGACTACTTCGGGGAGTTTTATACTTGGGAAGAAGTCCATAGTATGTGGTAGGTGGTTTCGGAGGTTGGGGTTCTTGTTTAGTTTCTGATAAACTAAACAATTCCCGGGACTTGCTATGGTTATTTTTCAACCAGGGGAAGGGACATTACATAGGGGAGTTTACTTAATATTAATACGGGGACGGGAAACATAGGGAGCTACATAATAATGTTAGTGGTTAGTGTGGAGATGGTAAGAAAGCGCTAAGTTTGGGGGAACTTAGGCTGTTGCGGGGGGTAGGACCATACTTCAGGAGAAGACATGGAACAACTTTGAGCAAAGCAGATCTTTACTCAACCAGAGTGATGAAGATGATGAACTAAAGAGGTGTCAAGCAGATCTTGAACTCTTTTTGGGGATGTTAGTTAATGATCGGGGAAAGCAGAGAAGGGGAGTTAGTTATACCTCATTTGAGCCTCTTGCTTACAAATATTTGCTGATTATGTTCTGCATGATATGATACCTGCAAACTTGGAACTTGTCAGCAATTCAACAGCCTCAGAACTACCTACCCAGCCTACTTGCCTAGCATTTTTTTCTCCTTTTGCTTGGGGGTGCACTTAGACTTGCAAACCCATCATACATTTTTCTTTTGATGCTTTCCTATCTACATACTACCCTTATTTCTTCCAGAGCCCAGATTAAATTGTTGGACTCTTCTGTTTCTCTACCTATCTAAGAGTCTGCCAAGATTAAACTGTTTGGATAGACTTACAATCTCTATATTCTAAAACATGAAATTTAAACCTAGGAAGACCAAGATTAAACTGTTTGGACCTCCCTTTAACTAGAAGTAGCGATACCAGGAAACTTTACAAAATTTGAAGGCAATGAATGAACTTGAAGTAGCCTTCTTCATTTGGAGACTGTTTGAGCAAATATGGAGCATTGCAGCAAAGCAAAGTACAACATATTTGGCCTGTGAAATGCCAATCATGAAAAATGAATACCTGTTGCAGCAGGAGCTAACAAGTGCGAAAAATTGAAGTTCAGAGCAATTTCGGCTAGAAAATAATTAGAACAGTTCAAATCTAGTGCTCGAGCATCAACAAGCAAATAAGAAATTATTGGAGCAACTAGTGGTAGCAAGAAAATGGTGAATCGACAACAAAATCACTAGTCATTCATGAAGCAGAAAAATAACAGAAGGCAAAAGAAGAAGAATAGAATAGGAAAGTGTTATAATTGTGGAGTTCATGGACACACAGTAACAACTTATATTAATGGAGATATCAAACTCTCTCATTAAAAGGAGCATCCAAAGGAGAAGCAACATCAAGCATGCATGCAAATGAAATTTCCATCCGTGAGGTATAATTGTCCATTTTATGGTTATTGTTTCTGATGTATATCATTTGATGTAAAGGTCATGAAAAGACCTAATTTATACCCCCACTATGCATGGGAAGGATGATGTAATAATTGCTATATTTTAGTCATGTATAAACATTTGGTATATCCCCACTTGGTTGGGCGATTGATGTATGTATGAGTCATTGGTGATAGGAAGGTCATACTCACTTAGTTGAATTATAGAGTCATGTTATTCTTTTGAAAAATATTTTTTTTGTAGACTCGACATGTGCTCAGGGGGAGCATGGATGGTTTAGTGCATCTCAACATGTATAAAGGGGGAGCTTAATCAGAGAATTTATCATGTACTCAAGGGGAGCATGGACAACATAATATATATCAAAGGGGGAGAATATCTTGGTCTGCCCTTTGCCCTTGATGTCAAAGGGGGAGAGTGTCTTGGTGTTGTTGTTACCATCAAGACCAAAAGGGGAGATTGTTGGCATTATGATACAAGTGTTGTCCTTGATGTCAACCCACACAGATGATAGTTCATAGTGCAACAGGTTAACTTAGAGATTAGACTCCAGAGGTTGAAGAAAGAGAGTCGTTCAAGAAGTATATGCTGGTTCAGTTTGTCCAAGCAGCGTATGCACTTGGGTTAACAGAACAAGAGGAGCCTATACGTATACACACACTTTCACAGAAGGAAAAGCGCGTACATGTTGGAAAAACAAGGTTTTGGTCCAAGGTATTTGGTCTGAGGTATTTGGTCCAAGGTATTGAGCCTAGGTATTTGGTCCAAGGTATTGGTCCTAAGTGGTTTTGGTCTAAGGTATTGAGAAAGGCCTAAGAGTATATAAGGAGGAGAAGATCATTAGGATAGGTGTGAAAGTATTGAATATCTTATGAAGTGTTACATCAAATATGCAGGTTATGGGCTTCTAATGCTTTGTTGGATCTGAACTAAGGATGCACTGATGTGGTTGATGATGGATGATGGATCGAGATCATAAGGCCTGAAATGAATTATCATTATGTGGTTTGATCACGGATAGTCTAGATCTAAATACTTATGCATGTTTTTATTTTTTAAATGTTATGATCTGGGTATGACTCAAGTCTGGAATAGTTGTGAAGTTTTAAGTTAGTATTCACATATCTGTACGCTGGTTCGCTTTGGCAAAAGCATGTATACACGCTGGTTTGACACATCGAAGTAGCGTATACATTATGAAATATGATATTTGAAGTTGCAAAGGGTTATGGTTGTTGATGTAGAGTTCTTGACTTTGTTTTGTGTTCTAGTAACTGTATTCTGGTGACAATGTTCTGAATGTTCAGATTGATTGATTGTCATTTGCTTCAACAATGATGGGTTTTCAGTGATTGATTGATTCAGTTGTGGTCGATTCAGAGATTGATGATTAAGTCTCAGTGATTGGTTGATGAAGATGTATTTGGTGGTTGATTTTGAGCTTCAATGTTACTAATGGGTCCAGTATGAAAATTTGATGAAACGAGGCCTTCAGATTATGGTGTTGTGTTCCAAGAGTATCTAGTTTGAAAATTTATGAAACGTGGTCCCTAGAGGAAGAAGTGAAGGTCGTAGCCTTCTGTAGGCCAGCGCCTATGTATTGGTAAACATATTGACTAGTACAAGATACATGGGGTTGGAGCTCCCTTCCAGTAGCAGCTGGAAAACGAGTGAAGGTTGGAGCCTTCTGTAGGTCGGTGCATATGTACTAGTAAACTGATCAGCTAGTACAAGAGCTAGGGGGTTGTAGCTCCCTTCCAGTAAAAGCTAGAGAATGAGAGAAGGTTGTAGCCTTCTGCAGGTGGGTGCATGCATACTGGTATGAGTCTACACTAGTACAAGATTGTAAACAGGTTTTTCTTATATTAAAAGAAGACAACAAAAGGTGGTTTTTGTCCCACATTGGCTTTCCACCTTAAATCTTGGTGTTCATGTGTGTTTCTTATGTGTGATGGTTTATTATGTTATTATTGCACATGATTACTATTTATATGGTTAATGAAGTTCTGATGCACTAAATAAAGATCAACATATGATGAATTAATTGAATCATAATTTTACTGGATATACGCTGGTTTCTTTAAAGAAATTTGCGTGTACATGCAGGTTACCTTCATTGAAGTGGCGTTTATAAATCAGAGTATGAAAAGAAAAGTTATTGATTTAATAATATTGATTCACCCCCCCCCCTCGCTCTCAGTGTTTCCAACAATTGATACATGTCCTGGGGGTGTTTTCATAGGTTATGCTTGTTGCTTGAGGAGTTGGAGGTGTTGGTCTTGGTGCTAAGGTTGGTATAATAAGTCTTGCATGGCATTGACTTGTTCTTAGCCTATTTCATCAGTTGTAGACTTGATACAGTGGTTTTGAGCAGTGTTTAGGAGCTGAGGAAGATGTTCCATCAAGTGGCAGAGGTTTAGTGTTGAAGGATTGATGTTTTACCTTAGATTTAGCCTCAGTCACATGGAGGAAAGCCTATGGGAGCGGATGGAAGGCTCCAGTTGCTAGTAGAGTAGTCTATGGGAGCGGTTATAAGCTCAATCACATGGATACAGTGCTATGGGAGTGACTGAAGGATTTTCACAAGTTTTTCTTCAGATTTATCACATTGCTCAACTAATTTTTGTGTTGTGGCAACATTATTGATAATAAATTTTCAGTTTATAATCAAAAAAGTTCATGGGACCTCCAGAAGCTAATTAAAGTTGAAAATATAAAAATTCTAGTGGAGTTAGTGGTTGTTTGAGTCAATGAGCTGAATCTGGATCAAATCAAACATATGAACATGATTGTTCAATTCATTAGTTCTATGTAATTATTGAGTTGAGCAGTTGAGTTCATCCATATATTGTAGAAATCTCATTGCTAGTATGGTTAATTGTCTAGTTGTGGTGTGGAGTGAGTGTGAACTTGGAGAAGAGTCTGTAAGTTGTGTGAGTTGTCTATGCATATTTTATGAATCAGTTTGCAATCGTAGCAACAGATAGTTGAAGTTTGTTTCATCCATTATGTTATGCAGCATGTGAGGTGTTGATTTGTGGTTTTTGAGTAGAGTTTGAGGAGATTTATTTTGCAGCTAGTGTGGAGATTTTTCCTGGAGGTTTTATTGCATATTGTGCTGAAAATTTATCATTTGATCGTGCTTTGTAGTTCTCATGTTGATTAGGTCTATGAGTCCAATCTTAAAATATATGAAATGAGGATCACGTGGAGGATTTGAAGGCATGGAGGCTTCAAAGTATACAATAAGGTTGGTAGATTCAATAGAAGGAAGAGATTTCTCCATCCAATACGAGTTGGATAGTCTAATGACAGTTGGGTGAGGATCGTTGATTGTGGTGGTGTTAGGTCCCAATAATACTAGTGTAACCCCCTTATTGTTATTGTTAGTGTAGCCCCCTTATTTTTATTGTTGTGCCCATGTAGCCCCCTTATTGTTATCGTTGTGCCCCATAGAAGCACACTATTGTTATTGTTATGATTATATTGTGACCTCTTAGAGTCCTATATATACAAAGGAGGTATTTTCAATTGTATGATCCAGGAAATTTTCATTTATGTAATGTAAAGGAGGTTTCCCTTTTGAAGAGGATAAATTTTAAGTCACTGATCTATCTATTTGTAACATGGTTGCATAACATTTGGTATCGGAGCTTTGGATTCTAGGGTTTCGTCACTTCAAATAGGACATCATAGAATTTTCGCTATACATTTTTCTCTACGAAGCTTTAGAATCTGAAATTACAACCACAGGGAGCCACAATATTAGTGAAATCCAGGTAATAATTTTAGATATTGTCTCGCTATATTATCAAAGATATGATCCAAGGAAGTTAGGGTTTTTGCAAGCTCCAAAATTTCATCTCAAACATGTGACCTAGGAAAAAACATCATAACTTTCTTTCTGAGCATCAGATTTGAATTTCATAAAATGTGACTGAAAGAGGATGAACTATAGTTTTGTTTCTATGTTAGGCCCCTATACTACTAGTGTAACCCCTTATTGATATTAGTACAACCCCCTTATTATATTGATGTACCCATGTAGTGCCCATATTGTTACTATTATGCCCCATAGAAGCCCACTATTGTTATTATTATGCCCTTACATTATTATTGTTAGGTCGGGCTTTGATTATAGTTATGCCCCTGAGACTCTTTATATAGAAAGGAAGGTTTTTCGTTGGTTTATCCAAAATTGTTCTTTTGTGTAATGTAAAGGAGGTGCCCCTTGAAGGCTGAAATTCTAAGGGCTTCACTACTTTCTATCTTTTTTGTGAGCTGGTTTCATAACATTTGGTATCAGAGCTTTGGATTCTAGGGTTTCGCCGCTCCAAATAGGTCATCGTGGCATTTTCACTATAACTTGTTTCTGCGACGTTTCAGAAGCAAAAGCAAAAAACCCATTTGAGACGAAATCACACTGAACCGTGGGTCAGAATTTCAGAGCTTTTCTCTCTATATTTGCGGAGATATGATCTGAGGAAGTTGGTCTTTTTGCAGACTTCTGAATTACATTCCAAATAGGTGACCTGGGTAAAATCGTCATAACTTTCTCTCTGAGCATCGGATTGAAATTCCATAAAAAGGTACAGAAAGAGAACGGACTGTAGTTTCTTGTATATACGTTTCAGAGCCAAAGGTTGAAACAGTGACATGTGGCACATCGTATAAGTTCGCTCTACTGAACCAGTCTATAATCAGGTCACTGTGGGAGATTTGGCATAACTCTTCCTTGGAGAATCCAATTTGGATCAAACTGGTGGCATTGGAAAGAGGACGCAGAGGGATACTGCAGGTCACAATTGTAGAACTTAAAGATTAGAAAGTACAGAGTTACAGTCTTTTCAATATCGAGCTCCTAAAATCAAGAAAAAGCAAGATGAGGAAGTTTGATGGCAAGGATCCAGTAAATTGGATACTTTAGATGGAGAAATATTTTGATCTACATGGTGTACCACTGTTACAAAAGGTATGTATTGCATCTTCATATTTAGAACCAGATCAATTTTTATGGTATAAAGGGCTTTGATCTCGTAAACAACTTGTTATGCGGTTAATTTTCACGGAGGAAATAATAACACATTATGAGGATACAAAGAGCAACACCTTCTTTATAGTAACACCACAACAATTGGAAAGAGTAAAAGGGCTTTGTTACATAGTGGAAAGTAAAATTATGGCAACAAGGAAGTCTACCCC
>APFE030515595.1:172619-199631 GCA_000404065.3 Pinus taeda
TTGAGGGGAGGCTCGATGGTCCTTTGTTCGAGGGGAGGATTGTTGGGTATACGACCAAAGTTCCACATTGACTAGAAGCGGGCAAGATCATGGGTATATAAGGATGGACAAATATCTCCATTGGGATGAGGCCTTTTGGGGTAAGTCCAAAAGCAAATCCATGAGGGCTTAGGCCCAAAATGGACAATATCATACCATTGTGGAGATATGTGGTGTCCAGAGTTATTACAAGTGGTATCAAAGCCAAGTTGCGAAGTTAGCCAAGTGGATAAATCCTCGGAATGCCGCACGAAGGTGGTGCCGAATGAAGGTGGTGGGCCCCGGTAATATCACGATGGGATCCGTGGATGAGCTCGGTTAGACAGGCGGTGTTCTCAGGATTCTTCATGGATGTGTCCTAGTCCCAACACAGTGAAGAGGAGTTGAACTGGGATAGAGCAAGCTCTCGAGGCAGGTGGTGCTCCATGTAAGGCATAGGCATGTGCTTCCAATGCATTGGAGTGGAGAATCTTGGTTGTTAGAGAGTGGATGGATGGATAATCGTTTGAGGGGAGGCTCGATGGTCCTTTGTTCGAGGGGAGGATTGTTGGGTATACGACCAAAGTCCCATATTGACTAGAAATGGGGAGGATCATGGGTATATAAGGATGGACAAATATCTCCATTATTATGAGGCATTTTGGGGTAAAGCCCAAAAACAAATCCATGAGGGCTTAGGCCCAAAGTGGACAATATCATACCATTGTGGAGATATGTGGTGTCTAGAGTCCTTACAATTGTATGGAAAAATTTGGAAATTCTTTAATAGAAATCATTCCAATTTTTTTTTGGAATATTAATAATAATCTAGAGAATTTTCAAAAGAAAGAAGTAATAAAAGTATTACAATAACAATCCTATGCTTATGCATGGGAATACACTGACATGAAAGGAATTGATCCCAATACTTGCATACATCATATCCACATTGAATAAAATGCCAAACCAATCCCATAACCTCAGAGACGAATGAATCAAAATTTAAGGGAAATTGTTAAGGAGGAACTATAAAGAAATTTAAATGTGAATTTCATTTATCTAATATAACGAGTGGGTTTCACCATTGGTAATTGTTCCTAAGTATAATGGAAAATGGAGAGTATGCCTTAACTATAGGGAATTTAATAAAGTCACTTTAAAATATCATTTTCCACTTCCTTTTATAGACCAAGTTTTAGATCCATTGGCAGGAAAGAAATATTTCTCATTCTTGGATGGTTTTAGTAGATATAACTAGATCCAAGTAGCTTCAAAAGATCAAGATAAAATAACTTTAACCTATCCATGGGGAACTTATGCCTAACAAGTACTTCATTTTCGGTTATACAATTCACCTGCAACATTTCAAAGTGCAATTTTAGGCATTTAATATGATCTAATTCATAGTTATCTGGAAGTCTATATGGATGATTTTACTATATATGGAAATTCCTTTGAAGAATCTCTTATAAATTTAGAAAAAGTTCTCATTAGATGTAAAGAAGAAAATCTATCATTAAGCCATGAAAAATGTTTTATGATGTTTATTGTGGGGACTATTTTAGGACACCATATTTCATGGGATGAAATTAGAGTGGATAGATCTAAAGTAGAAGTTATTTCTAAATTATCAATTCGAACTTGTCAAAGAGATTTTAGAAGTTTTCTTGGATTTACTAGTTAATATTGAAGATTTATAGAAAAATTTACAAAAATTGTCTCTCCACTTTTCAAATTGCTTACAAAATATTGTGATCCCATCTGGAATTTTGATTGCCAAAAATATTTTGAAACATTGAAAGAAAATATTTCTGAAGCACCCATTCTAAGAGGACCAAATTGGAAACTAGCTTTTCACATTTCGACTCATGCTTCAGATACAACTTTAGGAATTGTATTAGGACAAAAGGATTTAAATCCTTATGCAATTTAATACACGAGTAAAAATTTGACTCGTGTAGAGTTAAATTACATCATAATAGAAAATGAGGTTTTAGTTTTTGTCCATGCCATCAATAAATTCATACATTACATCATTGGTTATGAAACTTTTGTACATACATATCATTCTATAATTAGATATTTAATTAATAAACCAATCACTAATTGCAGAATTACGAGACAATTATTGTTGTTACAAGAATTCAATATTACTATTTTGGATCGACCCGAAAAATAAAATACAGTTTTTGATTTTAAATCTAAGATTCAAAATGATAATAACAATGTTCCTATAGAATTTAATTTTCTTGATGAATATCTTTATGTGGTATCTATTAAATCTCCTTGGTTTGCAGATATTTCTATTTATTTGGCTACAAGGAAGTTACCAACATACTTGTCACCTAGATAGAAAATAAAGGTTATTCAAACTAATGCATCCTATTCATGGATGGATGAAGAGTTATACAAATCATGACTTGATTTAATCATTCAAATATGTGTCAAAGGCGATGAAGTACTAGAGATATTAAAGGATTTTCACGATTAAGCATGTAGAAGACATTTCACTAACAAAAGAACTACTTACAAAGTCCTCATAGGATATAATTGGCCTTCCCTTTTTAAGTATACCAAAGAATATGTAAAGAGATGTGATAGTTTTCAAAGAATGGGGAACATGTTCCTTTAGATGAAATGTGTCTACAACCTCAAGTACTCATTGAACCTTTTGAGAAATGGGCTGTGGATTGTTTGGTCCAATTAATACACCATCAAGACAAAAAAATGTACATTCTTGTTTGCATTGATTACGTTACAAAATGGGTAGAAGCTAAAGAACTTCCTTTGTCTATTGAAAATCTTCTAGTTTCATTTATTTTCGAGGATATTTTTACCCGTTTTGGTGTCCCAAGGGAAATTGTGGCAGATCAAGGTACTCAATTTACATCCAAGATGGTACAGAAAATAATGGAGGAATACAAAATCAAACATCGAAAGTCCACTCCATATCATCTACAAGGAAATGGACAGGTGGAATCCACTAATAAAGTAAATGAAACAATCCTTACCAAGACTATGCATTTGTATAGAAGAGACTGGGAAGAAAACTTCTAGAATATTTGTGGGCATACCGTACCACATGGAGAAACACCACAGGACATACTCCTTGTAAACTTGTTTATGGGAAACAAGTCGTATTTCCTATTGAGTTCCAGGCAAAGACCTTCAAGACAACAATGAAATTGGGTCTTGATCCATCTAAAGAAAAAAAACAAAGGATGGAGAAACTAAGTGAACTTGATGAGATGAGATAGAATGCAATTCAAAGAGGCAACATAATTCAATAACAAAGATCCAGATGGCATGAAAAGTTCATAAAAGAAAGGAATTTTCAATGAGGAGATTGAGTATTACTTTTTGACTCAAATTTTAATGAATTTCAAGGAAAATTTCAAACTCCTTGGCTTGGACCTTATGAGAGTGAAACTGTAATTGATAATGGTGCAGTCAGGATTAGAACTATTGATGAAGAAAAAGTGAACTTCCCTGTAAATGGTCATCGATTGAGAATTTCTCACAAGGAATTAACAAGGGAGGAGTTTGTTAAACATATGCAAGACATTATTGATTTGAAGGTGGTTAGGAAGGACTCTCATTCCTCTTCAACTTGACTCGCAAAAGCCTTTTGTTTTATAAAAAATAAAATTAAAATCAAATATATATATATATATTATATATATAATATATATAATATATATATATATATATATATATATATATATATATATAATATATATATATAATTGTATAAGCATGAAAAACAAACTATTGGCATTTTCAACAACAATATAAGATGAAAACCAAGTACTCTTAGCACCCTATATTTCATTTTTAAACTCTCTTCTAATCCAATTTTCCTTGTAACCCTCCTTTTCTTTTCAAAATAAGCAGCTACAGAATTGTTGAGAATCTGCAGTTTCAACAAGATTCTGTCGCTGATATTGGTAGTGATGAACTAGGACAATTCAATATCTTGGGATAAGAAGAATATGATCAAGCTTGCAGTTGAAGGCATCCAAGGACAACCTACAAATTGTTGGTTTGTGTTATATTCTTTCCATGACTAGCCCAGGTAGTTACCCGAGGGTTAGAGGGGGGGAGGTCACAAGGGGGTTTCAAGGGTACCTGTAAACCCACTCTATGGGGTCCAGGGCAGCGCCCTAGAAAATTTTGGTTTTGGACCCTATGTTAGGTTGGACGGACCCACCTATGATTTTGTCCACGATTTTTTCACATGGTTTTAGACGCAATGGTTTTTGGTCCATGGTTTTGGATGTGATGGTTTTTCTGTCCATGGTATTGGATGCTTCGGCATGTATAAATATGTATTGTGACATTGAAAGGAAAATAATGAAAAATCAATATGGTTGTCTCGGTTTTGGGATCTAGGTGAAAATCTCTGTGTATATGTGTTTTATGTGTTATGCTCTCACATTGTTTATTTTATGTGTTTTAGAATTTGTATGCAGGTACTTTTTGTATGGGGTTAGAACGTACACAAATGTCAGTCAAAACATTTGAATCATGAATCTAAAGGTATGTAAATATTAGATTAAATAAAAGAGATAAGAAAAATTACATTATGGAATAAAATAGATGTTGTTACTGCTACTTAAAGTAATCATTACTATTCCAACTTCAAACTTAACCATAAATACTATGTCTCATCAACGAAGTTGGCCATAAGCCTATTCAATGTTCATCATTGCGTAGATACTCCACTCTATAAACCATATTCCATTGATAATTCCACCCTCATTCATACTCTATTTTCCCAAAACCCTTTTCACTCCATTCCATTGATAGTTTTTCTCTCATCCATACTCTGATTTCTGAAGCCATTTTTTCTCCATAACCTTGTCAAAAGAAGCAATTGTGGGTTAAGACTTCTCCAACATGGGGGACTATTCTGAGGAGAAAGTTGGATAGAAATAAATTCATGTAGGGTGATCCACAAGCTAAGGAGATGTTACAATAGGCACAATGGTTGGAGTTTATAAAGAAAATTGATGGCTATGACAAAAAAGTTAAAAAGTCCTTTGCCCAAGCATTGATGGAGTTGAGGCAGAAATTGGAGATGTGAAGATAGTATTCACACAATCCTTCATAACAGAAGTAATCAAGCTACCTAGGGTTGGGGAAAGATGGTTTAAGAATAGAGGAATTGAAGGAATTGAATCGAAAACATTTCTCAAAAACCCAGGTATGGAAACTTCAGTCTTTGAGAAAGGCATCCCAAGTAAAACTCTTAAAAACAAATGGAGAAACTTACTATTGGTCATTCAAAAATTTATTACTTGGGAAGGAAAATTTTACAATATGTTTTTCTATAATATACATTTGATGATGCATTTCCCTAATGGGAATGAAATTAATTTTCCTTATTTCTTACTCAATAGTCTGAAAAAAAATGATTGGTAACACAGAGAAAAATACAATCTATTGAGAATACCATGTATCATCATGGTCTATAAAAAAATTGATTGAAGCCCACCTCAAAAATATAGGAGATGATTGGGAAAGTTTCTTAGTCAGAAACCACTTTAAAGAGGTAGAACATGAAGAACCTAGCAAAAAAATAAAGAGAAATAGAAGAGGGATATCTATACCCTAATGATGACCTACCTCCACAACAAGAACATCCCTTAGAAAATGAAACCCCGATTCCAGATGTATTAGAGAATCTTAAAACGAAAAATGTTAGAAGAAAGAAAGCTAATTATAAGGAAGAAATGACACCCGAAAGGAAAATAGAGGAAACAAAGCAAGTGAAGATAGAACAAAGGAAAATTCATAATAAAAATCCTCTTACTAAAACATCATCCACTCTATGGAGGAGTGAAAGACTCAATAAAAAAATGAAGGAACCATCTCAATAGTCCACAAACATTGTCAATCTAGAGGAAGAAGAAGAGCCAAGGGATCTTGTTGTCTTAGTGGGGCTTGACCCATGTTCAAAGGTGATTTAGCCAAGAAAATCCTGGTACTACTCGCCATTTCGGCAATACTCAGCAGAGTGTAGACTGAGGTCTCACCCGGATTAGTATGAGAGAACTAGGTTTCTGCACCCTAGAGATGTCTGATGGGCTTTTGTAGGTTCGTGATCTGACCAGTCACTGTGCGCACTCGCGATCCCTTTGCGACCTGTAGCAGGGATTCCACATAGCCCTACTCGGGGAGAGACCTGTTTAATACCCACAATCCTTGTTAATTAACAAATTACTGAACTTGTGTGCGTAAGGTTTATGGTTATTACAACATATATATCAATTATATCAATAAGTGCAATACATAACTGAATATAAACCTTAAGAAGATAATGCACATCAAATACACAAGAATAGAAATCAACTACTCTTTTATTAATCTTCAATCTTGCTTACAAACCTCACACCGCATTGTGCACTTAGTTGCAGAGGTTCGCACACTTACCTGCAGACTCTACTAGGCCTCTACACACTCAGCTAGATAGCCCCTTCCTACTACTACAACCCAAGGCACTTAGAACTCTATTCTAAGCTTGAACCATTGCTTCTCTATTCATCTATTCATCCTTTCTTAACTTACTTTACAACTTAGAGCCTCACTCTATTTATATAATCCCATGGTCCACAGACCATGGGTAGGCTAACATTACTCCAATTTACAATACAATGCTTAGGGCGGATAACCTTATGACTCAATCGTACACTTCGCACTCTGTGCTTGCAATTCACAGAGTTTTACAACATCTCTAACCAAAACTTGGGCTTTGAGCCACAAAAACCTATCGTGGGCAAATACCATGCCCAACAAACTAAACACAATCATCATGAATCATCTCAACTCACTTTGTTGGTGCAACGATCTTGGCACAGAGACCCTCCAACTATTCCTGTACTTCCCAGAGGTCCACGATGCACTGATCTTTAGTTTGTTGAATCTGCCCCACTCTCTCGACTGAATTCTTGCTATGAGGGGAAAATCCCTATCTTAAATTCATGCATCACCTTCATCTGTGTGAGATTTCATTTCATGTTTGCAGTGATGAGGAAGGCCTCATCAATCCAAGGCTAGACGCACGCTTTAAGGATTGGCTCTTTCTGCTGCGTGGCATCCACTTGTTCCTTCAATGCCTTTGCCTGCTATAGCTTCAGAAGTCGCTGGGTGAGGATGACTGTCTGCACCATTCCATGAATGCTATCATACTACACTTGAAGCTCCTATGCCTCCATTTCCAGGCACTGTATGTTGGTTCCTCCTATAATGAAGTGAGGACCACGAAGGATTCTTCAAACATAGCAGTGCAGTTCTATACTGCCTATCCTATTTCCTCCATCCCTTTATGAATAGCACCAACACGTTGTTCCCTAACTTCCAGGGGTGTAGAGGACTGTGCCTTTAATCATAGTTTGGCAATCTGAAGGTTGAGGTCCAGTTGTGCCCTCGTTGCTTCGTCCTTTGCCTTGCAGAATCCAGTTGCAAATTGGTGGATCCACTCTGCTACTGGTATATCTATTGGGATGACAAATTCCAAGATGTTTCTAAAGGAATTTTCTAGTGCCTGCTCTAGTCCTTGAGTCTGTGCAACCAGTTCATCACGCTGTCGGTTGAGTTTTTCCATATTGATTTTTTGTTTGCTCAATACTTGTAGCACGTGGCCTTCTCGGGCATGGAGCTTGGCTATGATCCCATCCTATAATTTGTACAGAGTTTCTCATGGAATGGCAGCCAAGTTTAACCTCTTTCCCTTAATCCTGCCCACCACAGCTCAGTCAATTGCGTTTGCTACTGCTAACACACCCTCGGGGAACACAAAAGTGTTGGTCATTCTAGAGCGCAACATCTATTCCACCTCTGATGCACCTACTGCGACATATGGCGCAATCATTCCTCTTTGTGGGGTTTGCACCTGTAGTTCCTGTAGTTGCGTGCTTAGCGCCCCCAACATACTGTTCTGCTTCATCATCACCTATTCGAGCACATCCTTAGTGAGACCGCGAACCATTTTTCCGATGTCAAAAAGATCACATGTTGTAAGGGTCATCAGGCCGATGGACATCTTCAATGCCTTAGCCTTCTTTCTCGAGAACAGTCTTGCAAGGACACGTGGCCATTTCAACTATCATGAGGTGGTTTCTATGCATTCTTCAGCCAGGGCTATGTCCTCATCCCCTTGCCCCGTGGACATCTCACGGCCCACCTTGGTCCATTTTATTGGCACTATTGTTGTTTCTACTGTATTCGCTATTGCTGCTTCATCAATTAGCTTATGTTGCGTGCTTACCTATACTGCTACTTTTTCCTAGCACCTCCTTTTAGCCAACTATGTGATTCACAGCTTGGTGTCCTTCTTCCTTTGTTGAGCTATGGCTCTTTTCATTCCTGCTAGGTCTAGGGTGCATCAATTTGGAGGCCATGTTTCTAATGCTTTGAAGACGGTGTCATCAACTGCAATGAATGGGAGCTTTGTCCATTCATTTGCTGGATCCTTCGATGCCCGGATGTAAATGTTATGCATGTCCGCTTTAAACTCTACAAAGCTCTGCAGAGTGGTGTATACTGTGGGAGACAACTGTGGTCTTCTATTTATCCACATTGGTATGCTTTCCTCCATGATTACCCAAAAAACCTTGGTTGCACGAATTTTGCTTCGTATCCTTCTTGGGCAAGAGCAAAGTGTACTTGACGGCTTTAGGTAGGTCCTGGTTAATATTCTAGAACTGGCTATCTTCTGGTAGTTTGCTCGCTACCAATAAAATGCATAAGAGTAACCACACGTAGTGGAAGGTCTTACCCTACTCTTGGGCCTCCTTGTAGTTTATTAAAAATTCCTCATAGAGAAAAATGGCCTAGTTGAACTAGACCCCATCCATGCACTGTTCAACCAACTCAACCACAAGTGCTGGTACTCCATCGGTGCGTCACTTCTGCATTAATTTTTTGGCCAGGAGTTGAGTGGCTACACACACACCTTTGTCCTTGAAACTTTCAATTACATAGCCTCACCTCTTCTTTTCCAACTTGTATTTAGTTTTCATGGCTTCTACGAGAGCCAAATTGCTACTCTTGCCTGCCATCATCACGGGGTCCTTTCCCTTACAGGGAAGTCGAGAAATATAGTGAATAAGCTCTGTTGTGATAGGAATAGGCTCCTCCAGCCATAGATACCCATAATGCACTAGGCACAATAGCTGCTTCATGACCAAAATAGTGATGGGCATGCAGTGAAAGTGGGGTATCCATCATAGAGGCTCCAACGTAATTACTGTCCCCTCTGAATTTTGCTTCATCAAGCTCTTTGTCGCTAGGTGTGGGAACTTCTCACTATCTGTGAGGTCCCAATATTTGAATTTGAGGGTAGGCACCCAGCCTAGGGGAAAACCTTCAAAAGTAATTCCATGTGGGAGGAGCGAGGTTTGGAGCGCACTCTTCACGGTCTTTAGGTCTTTGGGCATCATAACATTCCCTTTCGATGGAGGGACGTACATGGGTAACTTCACCGCGAAAGGCATTAGTGGGATTTCCTCCTCCATGTTTTCTTGCTCCTCTATTTGATCGATTAGAGCTTGTAATTCCTCCTCCTCTACATCCAATTCAATGGTGATGGCCTTGCCTTTTTCTTCCAATGATATCTTGCCAAACTGTGGGTTTCTTGGGGACATGCGGACTGGTCCAATAGTTTGTTTATATTTCTTCTGCTGCAACATCCATGGTGACTTTGGAACTTCTGGTGCAACCACCACCTCTGCAGGCCGCTCAATAATATCTTCGGCGAATTTCACACCTGGCTTAGTAGCAATCATCACGTTTGCATAGGATATGTTTTGTTGCATACTCAAAGATAGTAATATTTCTCGACGCTCAATACTCTGCAACTGCTCAAATCCCAAACAACCAAGTGTTGTCTCATGGTTAGTCCTTGGAGTTTTATAGCATCTTTGAATTTGAATTTGACTGCTCCCCCCATTTCTGAGTCATTAATGTATCCTTGGCAGCAGATCGTCCCAAATCTAGCTCTTCATTCTTGTCTTAATTGGCTGTGCACCTTCCTACGTGCACCTTCCTCACCGTGCAGTTCCAAAACAGACTCTTTTAGAGTCCCATGCTCTCTCTCAACTATTTGGAGCACTAAGACTATGCTCCCTATGGCTAGTCAGGTGCACCATCTGTGTGAGACTCCAATTCGCCTTCCAGTCTAGTCCATGGACACTCCTTAATTTCTCTCATGATGGCCAGCGCAATGCTTTCTACCTCACATGGTGCGCTCCGTTTGTTACAACCTTTGGTAAGGTGCGATCTCAGACATGGTAGCAGAATCATAAATTCCACGTGACAATCCTCTAACACAATGGCATGATCATTTGTATCTCGCCTTGTCATCCTTGGTTTATGAACGAAACATACATGCATGACCTCATTTTCTAGTCTTTTGATCTCAGCGTCCATCACACTTTTCTTCCTCAATTGTACCCGATCTTCTTTGAGTTCGCAAAGACTAATGTTCCCTCATTGAATGGCTTCCCGAATCCTTATATGGTTCTCTTCGCATAGCTGTGTGATTCCTTCGTCCTGGTCTTTGCGCTTTGTCATAGCTATGGGAGCTATTATGTGTGGATTCCCTTTGGTATTCCCTTTAGAAATCTTGGGTTTTACTCTATTTTTCACCTTTGGAGTCATCTCCGCACTCAAGATTTTGCACATGGTCCTGTAAGCCCATCAAACCGCTGACATGTGCAAGTCCCAATCAGTTTCTCCCATCTGGTAAACCTTGTTTAGTACTCTGCGCACCCTATCAAATGTTGTGTCATGGAAAATTGGTAGTGCGCATTGCCCTTCTTACTGCTGTGGTTTGTTCCAATTCTCTAGGTTGTTTGTTGGTGCGGACTGTACAACATATGCTTGTACCCATCGGGAAAGGTGGGGACGCAAGTTGTTTCGCCCAATTTGATTGGCTTTCATTCAAAGCTGGGGTTTATGAAAAAATAGGTGCATCATCCTTTTGCATCCACACTAGCCTTCAAAAGTTTCTTGATGTGTACCCCACCACCATGCGGGTGTTGCATGCAGTGCCCACTTCAACGCATCAAACCATTTCTGCTTTGGTACTGCATTTTCAAATTTTCTTAAAAATTCAACCACCACTGACAATCCATCATATTTCAGTAGATCTGTTGCCTCTATTTTTATGCAATGCAATGACATGATCATCATGTTGTAGTTCAACATTGTTACTTCGTGCAACTGATTTTGCCATCATTCTATCTCTCCGTCTAAATCCAAAGTGTAGGAGCTTTCACACTCCCACAAAATCCTTCCATCTACATTTGGATTCACCCAATGCTCTCCTTGTGTAGTTACCTTATAGATACAATTGAGATTGTCATCACTATCGTCGTCGTGCACCAGTTCAGTGTATCACATTCTCTTGGGTCGGACCATTGGTACTACTACGCATAGTGCCTTTTTCTCAAAGGTCATTTTGTGCTTCTTCAGATTTATGACTCCATTCATATCAGTAGCCTAGTATATTCCTAGTAGCATGGGATAGGGTTTGTTGTTATCAACAATCTCTATCACTTCAAAATCCACCTGCATGCTTGCACCTTCAATATCAACTGTCATCCCTTGCAATCTTCCCATGGGAAAACTCTTTTGTTGGTTTTCCATTCATAACTGAATAGCGGACCATTGCAGCGTGGGTCTACCCATGCGTTCCCATGTTTGTTTTGGTAGTACATTCATGTCTGAACCTATATCTAGAATTACCTAATCCATTTTATATTCACCAATATGCGCAATCAACCTCATCTCTCTTCCTGTGTGCAATGCATGCTTCCCCACTTTTCGGACCACGTGTGGTTCTCCTGACCCTGCACACCTAGTCATAAGTTCACATAGTCCTTTGACTACCTTGTTGTCTCACAACAGTTTCATGCATGTCTCCAAAAGGTAGTAAGCATTGAAGGATCCCTCCCTTGTTCTAGTTGATCCTTACTACCTGAAGTGGAGGCCTCCATGAAGCTCTTCTTAGCTTCCATGAATGTCTCCTTCGCGTGTTCTAAATCAAGGTCGCGTTCCTTTGTAGGAGCCTTATGAACACACACACTTTCTTCTGGCTGCTTCCCTTTATCCTCTCCCATCGTCATCGCCATTTGGGTCTTCTTCGCCCGGTTCAAACCTTACCATTTGTAAATTTTGAGTCAGTGGGGGCTGGAGTACCCCTTTTTTGTGCATCTTCACTATTATCAATGGATAATCTTCTGTCTCATGATCAAACTAAGTACAATACCAACATGATATCCTAGTCAGGTTTGTGCTATCACGGGCATAATGCCCTGGCACTCTACAATTGTAACAGATTATCTGTCCACGACCCCTCCCTGGTCCCATTCCACCTCGACCTCGACCATGCCCCTGAAACCCAGTGCACGCCATCTTGTCATTTGGTTTGAGAGCTTACATTCTTACCTATACCCTATAGGCAAGGGTCTGATACATCATTAGTTCATAGCTTTGATAGGTGCATTCGTCATGGCCTACGAACCTACAAAAATTACAAAACAATTGTTGGGACATCTCTGTATACTTCTGCAACATATGACAATTATTTGTGATATGTTTTCCTCCTATCTGGTAGATCACACACCATAATGTAGACACCGTGCTCAGCCCCACGTATGCCTCTGGTCTTAATGTCATTGGCCCTCTTCTTGCCAAGTACTTTGTGAACACTGGACAATGATCTTTGTCATGGCCCTGGCCTTTGCATTTTATGCACCATACTTCTTTACCTGCCTTTGGCCGAGGTGCCTTATCGTATTTCAAACTCTACATTTCTAGACATAAATTCTATAGCTATGCGTGGATCTGTTGGACTCCCAATCCAAGGTCTTGTATAAGGGTCTCATGCATCCTCATTGCCATCTCCAACACTTCGGCCTAGGTGGAAAGTTTTTGTTGTGACAGTGTCATCCTTAAGTATGGCGTAAGTGGGGCCACAAACCATGTGTGATGCTATTTATTTGTTAACATAATATTGGCTTCACAGATCGTACTCTTCAACCTTTGGCCCAGATCCCAAGGGGTCTCGCTTGGAAGCATTGCGATCTCATTAAACCCAATGATTGATTGTGTCTCTCATTTTGGCCTGCTAAATTCCCTATCCAATGCATTATGGATCTCTGAAATTCCTGTGTTTGGGTGGTCATTAGAATGGTTGATATACTACGTTAATTCACGATCCTGCAACACACTCACCAATGTAGCCTTTTTGATATTATCATCTACGACACCATGTGTTTCCCATACTGCTCTCACTATGAACCAGAATTGGTTCATATCTTCATTCCCTACTCCTCTGAATACTGGTAGTTTGATTGCACTCTCCATATCGAACTATGGATGTGGCGAAGGTGGAGTGGGTGGAGATGGAGGTGAGGGTGTGAAGCGTGTGGCGGTGTGGGTGGAGGTGGTAAACATGAAATTCGCTGCCTTATCAAACTCACTATGATTTTCAGAGAAACCTTCGCAAGCTCGTCCCTGCTCTCCCGCGAAGGTGAAAGCAAGGGACTAGTTCTAATTCTTCACTACTTCCGCTTATGTAGACATTTTCACTCCTCGCAGCCCCAAACATTAATTTATTTGCATAACACGCTTTTCACACAACAACATCTTAATCCAAGTGTTCAAAGATTTAATATACTTACCTTGTGTTCCCTTGAGAAAACGTCGCTCTCCCTCATTGTAGTTGACAGTCATGTCTACTGCGAACTCAATGATAAATCCTCCTATTATCTCATCTAGCCAGTGGTCCACAACTCACACTATCTTATCTTTTGAGGCTTCTAGTCTGTGCACTAGTTCCGGATTCCACACTATTTTTTTTTTCGAGCCTACACCTTCCCTAGTTGTCTGATAACTTTGTGATCCACTCATATAGCTTCGACAGAAAAGATGCAAAAGAAATCTCATGGATTTCAGTGTACAAGTAGTGATCCAACCACTATTCCTTAGATACTCACAGATTTCTATTTTCCTCTTCCGCGAACTCATGAATATTCTTTTCCAACCACTCTTCAATTTGTTTCTTTGTAGGGTTCTAGTGGCATGACATCTGACATCCTTTATGAAAATAGGGTCCTAGAAACAGAACCATTTTTTGTCTTAGTGGGGCCTGACCCAGGTTTACAGGTGATTTAGCCAAGCAAATCCCAGTACTATTGTCCCTTTTGGCAACAGTCTATGGAGCACGGACTGAGGTCTCATCTGAAGTAGTATAAGAGGGTGTTAGAACCAATTTTCTACACCCTAGGTATTTCTGATGGACTTCTATAGATTCACGATATAACAAGTCATTGCGCACACTTGCGATCCCTTCATGACCTGTGGTGTGGTTTCCACACAACCCTACTCAGGGTGTGACCCATTTAATACCCATGATCTTTGTTAATTAATCGATTACTTAACTTGTGTGTGTAATATTGATGGTTATTACCACATATATATCAATTATATCAGTGCGCACAATACATAACTAAATACAAATATATAAAAGATAATGCACAAAAAATACACAGGAATAGAAATCAACTTCTCTTTCATTAACCTTCAATCTTGCTTACAAACCTAACACCGACCTATGCTCTTAGCTGCAGGGTTTTGCGCACTCAGCTACAGACTCTACTAGGCCTCTGCGCACTCAACTATAGAGCCCCTTCCTACTACTACAACCCAAGACACTTAGAACTCTACTCTAAACTCGAACCATTCCTTCACTATTCATCTATTAATCCTTTCTTAACTTACTTTACAACTTAGAGCCCCACTCTATTTATACAATCCCATGGTCCACGGACAATGGGTAGGCTGACTTTACACTAATTTACAATACAATGCTTAAGGTAGATAACCCTATGACTCAATTGTATACTTCATGTTCCACGCCCACAATTCGTGGAGTTTTACAACATCTCTAACCGAAACTTGGGCTTTGAGCCCGAAAAACTTGTTGTGGGGGGATTCCATGCCCAACAGATCCATCACCAACCATTTTGTGACCAATTTCTAGTCCAACAAGAAGAACGCCAGAAATTGACTTGGTCCAATAGGAAATATATGATTATATAAAATCTTTGAAGAAAAGAGATATAGAAAAGGAGGCTGCATCGTCTTCAAATCAGGAAAAAGAAATTCATTTTGATAGTCCACAAGAACCTCTGATTATAAATACTCTCAAATAGGATATTTATGACTTGGAGACACTAATGAGGCACTTAAAATAGGAGCATGAAACATTAAAAGTGCGTAATGAAATACAAAGAACCAAAAATTACAACATTCTCTTACATCTTGGTGTATGGTATGAAAAGAATAAGAAGTTGAAAGAAAATAACAAATCCCTTAAGAGAAAAGTCATAAGTCTGAAGTATAAGATTCTGATGAAAAAACCAAGAATGGCAATCATCAAGAAGAAAGTAAGGAAGACAAATCTAGATGCCTTGGCTCAAGTACCTGAACAAGTTTAGTAACAATAAGAGTCCATCAATTTTGAATTTTTGCATGAGGACATGCAATGACCTCCATGTGGGGGAATGTTGAACCTCACAATTTATTCTTTTTTACATCCTTTTTCACCCCATATATTTATTTTTTATCTTCATAATAACACATTGGGCATCAATTTACCAGAATTATTATATGGCAAGTATACAAATTTCTTTTATTTCATAAAATGATAATGTTATTTACTATTTAATTTAATGTTTACTTCAACAACCGAATTACAATGATTCTACAGCTAATACACAATTGTGCAAGCAAGTCTATGGTTTGACAAGTTGAAAGGTTCGAGCTAGGAAGCAAAATATATTAGTAGGTGGAAATTGATGCACTCAATGATTTTCTCCTACTCTCATGAGCTAGATTGATGGAAACAGGTCCTAGTAATTCTGTCAAAGATGAATCAACCTTCGTAGTCAGCAATAAGCAAGCGAGAATGAGATTTTTGCCTCATGATTTTCTTCGATGATAGAAAATCAGAAGCGAATTATGTGATGTTAACCTTTCAAGTTAGATTTAATTTATTTTGATAGGTATTAGGCATATAACTATGAACAATTAATTTCCAAAAGCTCTGTAAAGATTCATCTCAACATAAATGGAAAGAGTGATAGTAAGGATGCAACAAAAGGAGTAAAACTTTGTTATTGGTACTCTATTTTTAAGGAATCATTTCATTTTCTCAATAATCATTCGTGCATGGTTAAGTGCTTGATCGATAGGATAGTGATTGCTTATTTCTCTTGGAGGCCCACCTTGAGACAGTAAGGATTTCTATTTTGTTTTAGCAGTTAGAAATTATCTTTATATTTTCCATAGATTTATGTTTAGTAGATTGAGTAATTATGTTTTCGATTTCTTTCATATTTAAGTTGAGACCATTCTACTAATCATTTCTACTGTTCAGAGATTTTGTATGCAAATGGATAGAGCATACCCACAGTGACATAGTTTTACATTTCAATTAAATAGACATAACTTTACCTTTCTTATATTATATAGTAGGATTATGCGTATCATTGGATGATTAAATTTCAAGCATGTGTGATCTGTAACTTAAGCAACTGTGTGTGTCTTTAAGTAAGATTTTGTTTTATTTTATTTTCATGCAAGTGCGATTTCTATTTATACAGGTGCGTGATGAGATTAATCGTAGTTTTCATTTTTGCAAATAAGTGTGTATATAATGCAAAGTGTGGGACTAATTTTTCATTTATGTCAAGTCTGAGACTAATTTACATTTATTCTGAAGTGTGAGATTTTTATTTCAAGGAAAATTGTGGAATTTTATAACCAAAAGTAGTTTTTGTTTGAAAGAAAGAGAGTGTGATAATCATTATAGAGTTGATATTGTTTTCTAAGAATAACTAATTTACTCATAAAATAGATGTGCATATCAATAACTCAATTTAATTTAGAATTTGTGTGATTAATAAAAGACTTCTATCACATTCAATGCGCATACACTTCATACATTTACTAGCCCTGGTTTACCTTAAGTAATTTAAGGTCAATTAAGTTACCAAACACCTGTTGATCCTCTAGACATTAGGAGAATTTTGAGGTCTAAAATGATCCTCCTAAGAAAAATGTACAACTAAAATAATCCATATAAGAACCAATAGCATTCAATATGATGATGTCCACTATGGGGGATGATTCACCATTTTTTGAGTAAAAAAGTAAAAAGATTAAAAAATAATAAAATAATAAAACTACTTTTTCAAATCATATTTCAAATGTATGTCCCTGATGTTTTACTCAAATTTAGAATGGTAGTACTTGATGGATGCAAAATTTAATTCCTCATCGAAGGAGTACCCATTTGCATAGTTTTGATGGACCCTACTACACAAAAGATGAGAAATACATAAAAGATGTGATTTCCATCATGTTTTAGATGTATTTCTCATTTTTCATGTAGTAGGGTCCAACAAAAATATGCAAAATGGTTACTCCTTGGATAAGGAATCAAATTCCACATCCAACGAGTATTTTCACTCGAAATTTGAGTAAACCCGTAGGGCGATAAGTTGAAAATACAAGTTGAAAAATAGTTTTCTTTTTTCCCTCTAAAATTTGATGATGTAATCTAATATTATTTTATTATTTCCACAATTATTTTATAATATCCTTAGAAGTCCCATTTTAGACCTCAAAATTCTCCTAATGTATGTCTCAAGACTATTTGTTGAAAGAGCTTCATTAACTTGTTGCAATGTTACTGTTGACCCATTTTTATAAGCAGTTAAGTGTCTGCATACACTAGTAGGTCTACTAGTGTTTTTCAATGTTATGAATATAATTGATAACAATTAGCTAAATAAAAGAAATATAAATATTAAATAATTAAATATTATTTAGGTTAATTAGTCATTAAAATTAAGTGGAAAGGCATGTCTAAAAGACATGCTCGTTCACGAAAGGTCACCTACTGAGGTATGAAAAAAGGGTCCTCATTGTACATTCAAATCATCTTATACATTTTATATGTATTAATAACTTATTATTATTAAATACCTGTGTGTATTTTTATATTCAAGCCCTCAAGCTATCAGTTTTCATGCTACAACATAAGTGTTTATGCTATAATGGTATCAGAGCCATGACACACGATATAATCATGCGGACGTTTGAATGTAGTTCGCTGCACAATGTGCCATTACGTTCACATCTTGATTACATTGGACAATTTAGTATTCAAGAAGCACTTCAGCGATTAGAAAAATCAATTGTAGAAGTTAAATCATGTCGAGAGGAAAATGTGGAAGAAGAAAAGGAAGAAAAATTCAATCAAAATGTTGATAATGATGAATCTAATTATAATGAGGATGAAGAGGCGTGGATCGATGGAGAGGTTACAGAGATCAATGGATGGAAAGCTAAAATTTAGACCACCAATGGAAAAATAGTGGTTGTGGATGTTTCAAATGCACACCCTAAAGACACTGAAGCAGTGCTTGGGGGTGTAGATGATATGACAAAACTAGCCTATTTGCATAAACCAGGAGTTCTGCACAATTTGTCAAGTAGATATGAACTTGATGACATTTATATATATACTAGGAGCATACTAATTGCCATCAATCCTTTTAAAAGACTTCCTCATTTGTATGATAGCCAAATGATGGAATAATACAAGGGGCCTACATTTGGAGAGCTAAGCCCTCATGTTTTTATTGTTGCAGATGTTGCATATAGGGTGATGATCAATGATGGAATAAGTCAGGCCATTTTAGTCAGTGGAGAAAGTGGAGCAGGTAAAATAGAATCTATCAAAATGCTTATGTGCTATCTTGCTTACATGGGGAGTTGAGGAGTAATTGAGGGAAGATCAGTGGAACATCAAGTGCTAAAATCAAATCCTATTCTTGAAGCCTTTGGCAATGCAAAAACTATCAGAAATAACAATTCGAATCACTTTGGTAAATTTGTTGAGCTCCAATTTGACAAGAATCGGAGAATCTCAAGAGCTGATGTCATAACCTACCTACTAGAAAGGTCCCATGTTTGTCAGGTTTCTAACCCTGAGAGGAACTATCATTATTTCTATATGCTTTGTGCTACACCACCAGAGGATATTGAGAAATACAAGTTGGGGGATCCAAGAACATTTCATTACCTCAACCAGACCATTTGTTGTGAATTGGATGGTGTGAGTGATGTAGAAGAGTATCTTCTAACAAGGGTGGCCATGGATGTGGTGGGGATCAGTTCTAAAGAGCAAGAGGGGATATTTCGAGTTGTGGATACTATTCTCCATCTAGGTCTTGAAGACTCTCTTTGTAAATGTGTCATTGTGACATGTGATGAAAACATTACAAAATCACTAGATCTAGTTGCCGCAGCTACCAACTGTGATGCATTAGCAAAAACCATATATTCATGATTATTTGACTGGCTGGTGAAGAAAATAGATGTTTCAATTAGCCAGGATCCTAATTCAAATATTTTAATTTGGGTTTTGGATATATATGGTTTTGAAAGCTTTAAGACCAACAACTTCGAATAGTTGTGTATCAATCTCACAAATGAGAAGCTGCAGCAACACTTCAATCAGTAATTGTGTTTCAGCATATGTTTTTATGTAACAGTGGTACCAAAGAAATATCTTATGGAAACACTGAGCTCAACAGAGCCTCATTACATAGGATGCGTTAAACCAAAACTTTCTCGTACAATTTTCATTATTGGTCATTATGCTGGTGATGTTACATATCAGACTCATTTGTTCATCGATAAGAATGAAGATTATGTCGTTGCAGAAAATCAAGCTCTGTTAAATGCTTCAAACTATTCTTTTGTTGTAGGTCTCTTTCTTCCTCTCCCTGAGGAGACTTCTAAGTCATTTAAATTCTCCTGTATTAGCACTCGCTTTAAGCAACAACTACAGCTTCCACAAAACCCACAAAATAAACAGCTGCAACAAAAACAAGGTTTACAGAATCCAAATAATTCTCATATGTATAACTACCAACATCAATATCCAAACCACCCTCCTCAGTATAATCCTTGACATTTACAACACAACCAGGGAACTTCTTGGTAGCCAAAAAGGGCTAGAAGAAAGCCTCAACCGAGAGGCAAACCCCAATAGAAAGGGGTTAAGAGAGATGCAGGGCGTCCTGCTCCACCCCCTTATGTTCCACAATCTTCAAATAAATGCTCTCAGTAATCTAGCCATACTAGTCAAAATACTCAAAAAGAGTGACACCATCCATTCCCTTACTCTCTGCTTCTTGAACGATGCACGCAGCAACTTGTCAGTCCGCGATATTCCTACACTACTGCTCCTTCTTATTTTTGTATTGGCATCAGCCAGGTGTTTTTCCAATTAGTTTCTCGCTCCTCTTCTTACTATTGGAATTTTGGATGAAGCCTTCCATCAATATCCTCCTGAGGAACCCCTCACTCTTTGGCCCCTCACCTCTTTTAACGCTACTAATACTCATCATTCTTCTGATGCTTCTATTCCCGCCTCATCTGCTCTTCTGTTTTGTCTCCCGATGACATCCCTCTACACGTTCTCCATGAGAAACCACCGGCCATTGTTGAATACAACAGTTTAAGACCATATGGCTAGGAAGATATTACATGTGTTGTTTGTCTGACTGATTTCAGCGTCACTGATCGAATCCAGCGGTTTGGTAATTGTTAGAGTAACTCTTCGTGCTCCTCAAATGAAATGAAATGAGAAAGGCCATTGTGAAAATCCTTCCAGTCGATTTCCAAACATTTTATTTTTTCCGAACATTTTATGTTGGATCTGGACACTTTCTCTATTGAACTTTTTCTTTATTACGTGAATCACTTTACAATTTTATGGGTAATTTGATTATTTAAAAAAAAAGATGATGTTATTGCCACAATCACAAGTTATGCCCACAGTCAAAATGTTGGGTCATACCTACATGATCCTCAGTGATACGACGGGTCCACTAAAAATGGTCCAAAGCATAGTCAATCATTGCACTGTTTCAAGCCACTGTATGCACAATCATTTTTGAAACCACCGTATGGACTTATGAGGTTGGTTGAATGTAAAGTTAATCATTATATTGTATAGTTTATAATTATAAAATTTTATAATTATAACTATATGATATAAATTCATATGAAAAACTATATATAGTATATATATATATATATATTAAATATATAGTATATATATGTATATTATAGTATATATAATATATATACATATATATACATCTTTGAAAGGACAATACATATAAAAAATTATTTAAATACACAAATAGTGACTGATAAGCTACCTGACGAGTCAATGACCAAGTTATATACATTCAACAATGACTAAGTGAAGAAACCCTAGTATTAAAGCTTTGAGGAGAAAGCTTCTAAAGGGAGAGGCTATGTTATGAATATAATTCATAACAATTAGCTAAATAAAATAGATATAAATATTAAATAATTAAATATTATTTATGTTAATTAGTCATTAAAATTAAGTGAAAAGGCATGTCTAAAAGACATGCCCATTCACGAAAGGTCACCTGCTGAGGTATAAAAGCAGGGTCCTCATTATACATTCAAATCATCTTGTACATTTTATATATATTAATCAATTATTATTATTAAATACCTGTGTGTATTTTTATATTCAAGCCCTCAAGCTATCAATTTTTGTGCTACAACATAAGTGTTTATGGTACACTCAACTGCTTTCCTAATACTGCTTTTAGTGGTCTTGAAGTAGATCTCTTTAGTGCCATGGTAACAATGACTGCTGGAGAGTAGTGCTTTATAAGTGTGGTACCTGTGGGACAAAAGGGATACACATGGAAATAAAACATTAGCATTTTGAAAATTTGACTTCAAAGGATGATCAAGTAGAAAACTAGGCAACTGATGAGAGGGATTGCATAGTTTTGATAAAAAATCAAGGGAGACTAGTTGTAGGAACTGTGCATTGCACAGTCCCAATAGCCAAGGGTGCAGCCTGAGGCTTGAGTTTGCGCAATGCACAGTTTAGCTTAGGAAGATACTAGGAACGACTACAGATTGCATAGTCTTAGTGGCCAAGGTCATAGGCTGAGCCCTAGAATTGCACAATGCATAGTTGGGTTAGCTTGTACTACGCATTGTACAGTTTCACAGGCCAAGCTCTCGGCCTGAACCTGAGGATTGCATAGTGCACATATGGGCAAGGTAAAAATTTGGCCAAGGAAAGTGCATATTTTCCGAATGGTAGGGAAACTTTTAGTGGCTAATATTCATATCTGAGCTAATTTTCCATGTTTTCTCTTAGAAAAAAATATTTGCCAATTTCCATTTTCTCTAAAAATAGTTTGCCTAAATTTTACAGTATAAAATTATTTTAGCTTAAAAATCACCAAAACTTTGTAAATACTATATAAAATATCATTACAAATTTGAGTATTTTTACAAATATATCACTAAACATTTTATAGTTTACAATTAAGGACTAGTAAGATTCACCAAGATTTTTTGACTTTAAGTTAAATTTTCACTATTAAAATTTTCCTTGCCCTATGGAAGTGTGAAAAAACGAGTAGGAGTAAGTGATGATGTGAGCCTGGGTGTAGATCTGACTATGTGTGAATGGATCAATGTATATCAAGCACATAAACTGAATAAATAGAAGGAAAATCAAGTATGTGAGGAGAGTTGCCCCAACGACGACCATCGATGCAGAAACAATAAAACGTTTTCAACACTTGCGAAAAGAAAACAAAAATTTAGAAAAACACTTCTATAAGCTAAAATAGGTTGGAACAACAGCAAACATGAAGAGAAATAAGAAAGACAACATTCTCACAAGCAAAATGACAAAAAGTGACAGAAAAAGTGTAAAAGACGATAAAAGTGAAACTCACCGAGAAAGCAACGATAACCACACCAAAGGTTCCTTGATATCCTCGGCAATGTTAGAGCTCTAAGATTGAATGTGAAAATGAGCTACAGAGGCATTGATTAAATATATTTTGGCGAAGTAGGGTTTATTACGTGCCTACCTAAAATCAAGGAAAAAGTGACACTTGGAAGAAGTTTCTAAAAATAGTGAGTGTGCTTCCTTTGGGATACTAGTAATGGATCCCTAGTTTTTAGGGATGCTTTTTTTTAATCTTTTTTCTTTTTTGGGGAAATTTTCCATCCACACTGTTAGGAAAGAGTATGCAATTGTGGGGAGCTAGGGAAATTTTCGGCTCAGTACACTACACAGTTTCTGAGCTCAGTGTGGAATTACACAATTTTTGGGCTCAATGTCGGGCTACCTTCCATGACTACGCAATTTTTGAACTCAAGGCTGACTTCCAATCTGAACTACACAACTATTATCTTCAAGGTTTATTTCCCTCAAGGATTGTAAAGTTTATGGAGGTAAGCCCAGAGCTAACGTGTGACCAAGTCAGGAGGTTAGATTTTGAGTTAGAAATATCATTTAATTGTGGAAACAAGCATAAACAAGCACAAATAAAAAGTATAAGTCTCAATGAAAGCTCAAATACCTGAATTAGTGCAAGATAGGAAGATTTTGGAGGGTGGTTGTTGGCGCTACAACATTGGTGACACACTCGTAGAACTCCATCCCTCTATATGCATCTTGTCTCCTAAAAAATAGGCCTAACTCTTCCAGAAGTATTGTTCAATTCATTGATTGTTGTGTTGTATGGTTCAACACCCCCCACCCCCATTTATTGATTCAATAGTTAATATTCTATTGATAAATGGGTACACTTTTTAAAAGATTCCTCTAAAAAACTTAACACTTAGGCGCTTTCTTTTTTAATTATTAGAAATAAATTTATAAATGATATAAGGTATCAAGCCAAAGTCCTTATGTAACTAGCTATTCTCGCTTTACCACATATCGCTGGATCATGTGTGTCAAAGGTTAATTAAAAAACCGGGACTTGCGAATTGCGATAAGAAGGGACCACTGTAATAAGCTTATGGTATCATTAAAAATTCCATTTAAAACTAAGGCTTAAAGTATTTCTTGTAGAATAAAGTGCCTATTGCAATCGCATATCGACATTCACAAAAATCACAACTAATAAAACCCTTGGAATGTGTGAATTGCGTATAACAAGCCAAAACTCATGATGTCACGACGCTTTACTCAATGGCCAATCTTGTAAACTATGAAAATTTTGCGAAACATGATATGACTCGGACCCGATGAAAGTATGTGATAAATGTTATAAACATTGACTAGGTCTGGTGCATAATAAAAAGTTATTTTATGCAATAAATATCCATTCAAGCAAAATACGCTTTAGATGATGAAAGGTACTCCACTCACATAGCATCTCGCAAAATTCTAAACAACTCCAAAATATAGCATAATAAAAAATGTGATATTACAATAACGTTTATCGCAATGCATAATCAACATTTTGCACTTTAAACTCATCACCTTATATCTTTTCCTTACACGTTTGCAATGCAATGGCTTAAATGATAATAAAGGCCATAATAAAATATATTAGTGCATATTTAATGAGTTTTAATGGCATTTATGCTGAAAACAACTCCACATGATTTGATATCTTTCATTTTCATTTTCAAATAAAAGTTTCTTCCTTGTCACCTTTCAGAATTAACTATATCATTGAATTTTTACTGCCATTTTCACTTTGTGTTTATACGATAATCTCCATTGCTCCATTTCAAGGAACCTGCGAAGAAAAAGACGTTGGAAAACATGGAAAATAAGGGAAAAGCTATTGCATCTGAGAAATTAGACATGATACCACTTTTCCCTAATACCACCTTCAACAAACATGGAGGAACCACATCATGGGAAGCTATCTATAACCAATTGGGAGAAGAGAAACCCATGCCACTGGAAACAAAGGAAATAGTTGATGCCAAAGAGTCATTTGATGCTTCTTACTTTGAGGAAGCATGTTCATTTTTACACAGAATAGCTGCAAGACCTAAGATATTACCATATACAGATATGGTAAAATGGGTGATTGATGATGTAATTGTCTCAGACTGAATGTTCAAGAATCGAGAAAATGAGGTTATGGGGTCTTTCACAATAGAAAATCTACGTCAGATATACCAGATACAAGAGCCTTAAAACCTCTATAAAAAATATTTCCTTGAGCATTTCACTAAAGAAAATGAGGACCCATTGGATGTTACACAGACCTGGAGGTCAGGCGGAGGTAAATTCAAATAGGAGAAATCTAATATGTACCCGATCGCATTCCTCTCTTCCCCACATAATTTTGCAGTGGCGATGATATGTAGATTATTTGTTAAAGCTGATAGTACCAAATTTTCTATAGAGCAGCTTCCTTTAATTGATGTAGAAATTAATTCAAAAATTATGAACTAGAGTCAGATTTTATCACACAATTTAGCAATGGCTATTAGGGAATATAGATAAAAGAGAAGTGTTTCGTCAAGATTTTTTCCCCTTTTTATATGAGTGCTTATTTGATAGATGCCATTTGTGTTTGTTCCTAGTTTATAAACAAGGGTTGGTAGTGGACTATACATAACCCTCTCCCCATCCATGTATACCATAAAATCTTGTGGAAATCCCAATTCCATCCCCATTTTTACAAAATATGCCAAGGTGTTATGGTGCCTATTCATAAATCCATTTTTGATAGAATGGCCATCAGGTTTTCGAAAAAAGCTAAGAGAGACATGTTGCCAATTGCAAGATGGTTCAGTGAAGAAACATTCACTTTGTCATAGTTTTTTGGAGCATTTTTTCTCCACATGTTCTCTCATATTATCTTCCAGGCCCAAGGGAGGGTGGGTTAACCAAAGCCCCGAGGGAACAGGAGAAAGCCATTTGGCCAAACTTCCCATTACAATGTGGCACTTTTGCAGTACGTGACTATGGGCATGCAGTGAAAGAAGTAGAGATTATTATGTCTCTAAAATTGGCCACAGTTCCAGGGAAAGAGTATGACCCAAATCAAGTTGCTAAAAACTTTACCACTATGGTTAAAGTCAAACAGTTTACTCATGAAAAGGATGCCTTTGATGGCCTCTTTCAAGGAGCTGAAACATTTTCACATATCATACATTCAACATCACTACAGTTAAGCCCAGATGATATTAATACTTTTCATGTATATAGGAATAAAATATTGTTAAAGGTCCCATTAGACCTATTACAAATTGAACCAAAAAGAGAACCAACTCCTAGCATGAGCCTGGAGGGGAGTTCAAAGGAAAATTCTAATGATGAAATGCAAGAGAAGCCGACTCACGAGTCTGAACACTCGGAACAACAATCTAAAAATGGAGAAGGAAATCCTAATAAATATTTTGAGAAATATATAGAAGGGAATACTGAGGAAACGACCAAACAGGACTTGGCTAAGAAGTAGACAGAGGTTGGTTCCACTTCAACATAATCAAGGAAGATTCTAGTCATTGCCTTAGACAAGGAATGGGAGCAATTCAATAAGAAGCTCCAAACAAGCACAAATACTGAGGGAACATCTGAATTGTAGAACCCCAAATACACTTATCGCAAATAAAATCCAGAAACAACAGAGCAAGGGGCTACAAATAGTCAAGATGTTGAGGTTATTCCTTCTTTTCCTACTTCTGAAATTGTCTTGAAAATTGAAGAGATACATCCATTATATATATTCTACAATCCTACTCATAACGATGTAGTTAAAAGACAAAGAAGGAAGAGAAAATTAGACATCACGGCTATTGCCACTCTAAAGAATGAATCCATGGATGTTATGTGGAAAGATACTCATGTTGACCCATAAGAAAACCTTACGAAGCTGTCACAATTTTCAGGAGCTTATGCCACAATAACCATTGATAAAAAAATGAAGTCTGACTGCTACTAAAAGAAAAGGAATAGGAATTTTTTTTGCTTGAGAAGCAATTAGAACAAGAAAAAACTATTAAACAAGCAAAACAATAGGTAGCTCACCTTACTAGAGAATTTGCGAAAATGAGGTTAAAACA
>APFE030515595.1:214116-262109 GCA_000404065.3 Pinus taeda
TGTAAAGACTTCTCCATAAGAAGATTGGTTGTCATTGATGTTGTAGCATGGAGACTACAGTGAAGCTATAAACAGACAAAACTCAGTAGAGTAGATTTCTGAGAGCAGAATATTATTACCAAAAGTGTCTTGACAAGATTGGATTGGAGTCCTTGGGACTGGTGCCTCAGAAGTAAGTAGGATTGGAGTCCTTGGGGTTGATGCCTCAGAAATAGGAAGGATTGAAGTCCTTGGGAGTTTGTTCTCCTAAGTCCAAGATTGGTGTCTTGGCGAAATAGAGTTGGTGCTCTAGAGGTTGGAGCCTCACCAAAGTCCAAGTTGGAGCTTGGCAACTGATTGCAACCATCTATATATTGTATCTATTTTACTGCACAGTTATATTAATAAAAGCATTTATTCTTGTTGTTCATCTTGTGTTTTGAATATATATGTTTTAACTAGTAAAACAATAGCGGGAAAAAGAAATACTGATTCACCCCCCCCTCAGTATTTCCAACACATATAATTCCAAATTCTTGAAGTAATGTATTATTACAAAATCCAACACTTTAGTGCAAATTCTTCACAAGGGGCTTACACTAGTGGAACATCTGAAGTGTTACCATTGTCACCTAAGCAACAACTTCCCTTGTATTATTGAATTACAAGTTCAACTCAATGGAGGCTTCCTTATTTTAGTACATCTTAGGGTTCCTAGAGTAAAACTAGGGTATTTTTTAAGGATTAAATATTTTTCCCATATATAGTATTGTAGATAACTATTCTAGCTTGAAAACTAATATGTACAAAATGCAGGTGAATATTCAATAAAAAACATGCAAATTACTATTAAAATTAGTAAATTTTTGGTGAATATCATCCAATTAATCATATATATGTAAAAAATAGGCAATTTTTAAACCAAATTAGCAAATAATTTTTTTAGAAAATATCCAAAAAATAGCCCATTTGCGAAATTTTGCCCCTAAAATCTTCCCTAAGAAAGAAGCAATCAATGTAAAGTCTGTGAAGTAGCTACCCAATTTACAATCAATAAAATATAGAAATCAAGTTATGGATTAGGTTGTTATTCATAGTAAATTCCACATTTGGTTTAATCTGCCTTTAAGTTTTTTCAGAGGGTTTATCAAATTAATACTAAAAGATCTAAATATTGAAAATATGAAAATTACTAATAGATGTTTTAAAAATTCCAGTCTAGATAAAAAAATTGCAGCAAAAAGCAAGTTATAACAATAATATATTTGATCTTCTTGAATAGGTTATAGCTTGAATACATTAAGGCTAAAATAATGGATAGATATAAAGTTTATACAACCTATAAAATTTGAAAAATTTAAAGGCATATAACAACCAAAAGGGACCAACATGTCCATCCCTAAAATGATCCAATAAAAAAATTTATAGGATGATTTTCCAAATAAATTATTTATCTCATGAAAAGTGTGCAAGAAAACCCTAGACATCTAGGGTTTTGATGACTGTAAATAAAATGTAATATGTTAAAACACTAAATTCACCCTAAAACCCAAATAAAATTTTAAATATTGAAAATATGTTTGACTAGATAGAAGGAGACTAGTGCCTACTATTGTGATTTGAGCATATGGAATCAGCTAAGGATTCCCTTGACAGGATATAAGTAGATAGAGGTGATATCTAAGGATGTCCACTACAAACCCCAGAAGATCCACCTAGTGTCTTACAAATTTCAAGATAGTTCAAGGAAAAATAATCTACTAGTAATATTTCAACGGTTTTGAATAAGGGACTTGTTCAATAAAAATATTAAGAGTGTGAACCACTACCACCAAAGAATCACAATTAAAATTTTAATCATCCATAAACAACATCCAATGAGATTAACTGAGACCACTTTCTCAAGATTTTTTTTCATCTATAAAACCCTAGCGAAGGGCATCTTGAAATTGTAAAAGCATCAGCAAGACATCATTCTCAGGAATTCGCTTTAGTTATCTATAGAAAAAAATAGAAGTCATAGTAGAAATGTAGTTGCCTTCCACAAGTTCTAGCAATGAATCAAAATGAGAAGCGCTTATGTTATTTGCAAGAGAGATCTAGTATCCATATCAATGAAATAATAATATTTTCTTAGAAATAACCCTAAGAAAATATAAATATGCCTTCATCTTCTTAGAAACCCTAAAGATAATATCATAATATAAAATATTCATTATACAAGGATGGATGAGTTAAAGAACCCCCAACGATGCTCCCACAATGAGATAACAATGCTCAATTGTTATGATCTCCAATGCATTTGAAAGTCACACCTATGGCACTTGTAGTCATCCATGAGTGGATGACTTGATTAGGAGTCAAAATTCATGTGTAGGGTCTCCAAAGTGAAAATGTTTCCTCCAAGTGTTGCAAAGTTTCAACCAAAAAGTGAAAATCATTTCCAAGAGGTGTAATATCTCCTTAGAAAGGTGACAAGTCCTCTATACAATGGTGTTATATCCTTAAGAAGCCCAACACCATTCAAAAAAAGCGGAAGGACCTCCAAATGCAATGGAAAGACACACATCAAGCATATGTGTCCTCTCCAATATTTTCCAAATGATGAAGGTTAAATCCAAGTCAAGGTCATGCAAATTTCATCATCCCAAATTCTAATACGTGCTCAAGGGAGCATGTTATCACGAAAAGATGATCCATAATTTACTAGATGAATCAAATAACACCATGTAGGGTCAATTTTACCATGGTAAAATTGCTTTCATTGTGATAAATTACTCAATAAACCAGATTTGTTAAGTCATTTATAATTGAATTCATGAAGAATAATTAAATAAATCACTATTTATTTAATTATCTTCTAAGAATAATTATTTAGCCATTGTTTAAATAATTAAGAGCATCTTAAATGTGCTCAACAAAAATTAAATTTGCTACATTTTGCCCCTCATCACTTGGTTGATATTTAGGACCATTTTTTTCTGAAATGGTATGAAAGTTAATGATGAGATTCAACATTTTAATAAATTCAAAATTTCATCCGTCCAACACTAATCATGCCATCTTTGCTGCCAAGGATTTTTTTTTAAATATTTTCAAAATATTTTAAAAATAATACCAACATTCTGAAGTATTTTCTCTTAACATTACAACAAAAATATTTTGAACCAAGGAAACTTTTAGGGGCTAATATTCACAAGTGGGTTGGTTTTTGATGCTTTTTTTTTTTAAAAAGATACATCAAAAATATTAGCCAACACTCAAAGTAGAAAATGAGAAAAACATTGGTTTTCCATACAACCAAAAGCCTATGAAAAACAACACTAAATCCTCAGGTAGTTAATTATCCTATTTTTCTCTAGGAGTAATTAATTAATCACTAATTAGTTATTATTCCTTGTCAATTTTGACTAAATTCCCTAGGAATACTTAAATAAATCAATATTTGTTTATTATTCCTTAACCATATTTCTTGAGATGATAAATAAATCATTTATTTATTTATTATTTCTAAATAAAAGTTTAAATTTTTTTCCCTCCAAACCAAATATAATAAAATATTCTAAATGGTTAATTCAAGAATGGGGTTAATAATATTTTATTATTGCTCATTATTCGAGAATGACCTAATATTTTGTTATAAATAGAAGGGTTTTACCTTCATTCTTCACTTTTGATCATTTTCATTGCTACACTCACTATTGTAGCTCCGATTATTATCATTGTCACACACCATCTTCTTTTTTCATTTGAGTTCTCATTGAGCTCAAACATTTTGTTTGCTAGGTTTTACCCATTATAGATGAGAGAGACTCTACAAAAGTTGAAGACATTAAGGATAACCAATAACCCATCCCATAGAGGGGAACTGGTAACATTATTTGTTCCCTTCACAAGTGTTGTTTAATAAAATATATTATTTATATATCTGGTTTCCATTGGATTATTGGAGTTATTTGCGCTTATTTTACTATTCCATTATGTTGTTTAACTATTTCTATTGCATATATCAGGGCTTTGGCAGGTTTTGATTCTATCATTTGCTACAGATCTATACTGTTTAACAACCATTTACATTGTTGGGGGCGGTTTCTTTTCGTACACCTTCAAGAAGAATAATTAATAACAAATTGGTGACTCTACTGGGGAGTTAGTTATGCTTTTGTCACATAACATATTGGAAACTCCAGTGCATTTTTTATTCTGATTCAGAAACCTGGGTGACCTTCAGTTTTCAGCTTATATTTTTTCTTTTTTCAATCTCTTAATTTTGTTTACTAGAATTCTAATGCTATTGCTAGTAAACAAAAGAAATTATGCAACAAGCATGCTTCTGATCCATTTGGCTTCTAGCATGCTTCTTGCCAACATCCCAATATATAGATGATCTATAGAAATTATGATTGGAAAAATACCACAAAAGTTTCTGAGCTTCTTTTATTTATAATTTGTGAGTTGCCTTTCCCATGTGGGTCCCCCCATCAATATTTTCGATTCCCCTTCCTTGGAAATTCAAATTTCCTCCTAGGTAAGTGCGTTTTACCAATGCGTGTGGTCCCCACGCTCCACTAGCAAAAAGATTTTGATCTCCCCATAATTTTGATCAATCTCTTAATGTTGTTACTAGCATTCTAACCTTATTGGTACTAAACAAAAGAAGTTATGCAACAAGCATGATTCTGATCCATTTGGCTTCTAGCATGCCTCTTGCCAACATCCCAAGGGGTAAAGAAATTATGCAACAGATGCTCTTAAATGTGCACACCTTAGTGTATATGTTGCACTAAAAACCCAAAATTATATAAAGAAAACTCAAAATCCCCATTCTAGGATCACAAATAACCTCTTAGAATCATCAATAATGTGAGTAGCTAAAATCTATCTAGGATCTCTTAGGTCTTTAATTACAACATCATGAGGTGAAAATTCAACGCTTTTACCTTCACCTAAATGAGTTATTTGATATACAGATAGAAGGTTGTAGGATAAGGTAGGAACACATAATACATCATTAAATTGACCATTGCCTAGATGAATACATGAAGAATAATTAAATAAATCACTATTTATTTAATTATCTTCTAATTGAACCATTGTTTAATTAATATTCCTTGTCACATTTGACCTAGTTATGAGAAATAAATCGATAGATCATTAATTATCTTATTTTTCTCTAAGAGTAATTAATTAATCACTAATTAGTTATTATTCCTTGTCAAGTTTGACTAAATTCCGTAGGAATACTTAAATAAATCAATATTTGTTTGTTATTCCTTAACCATATTTCTTGAGATGATAAATAAATCATTTATTTATTTATTATTTCTAAATAAAAGTTTAAATACTTTTTCCCTCCAAACCAAATATAATAAAATATTCCAAATGGTTAATTTGAGAATGGGGTTAATAATATTTTATTATTGCTCATTATTCAAGAATAACCTAATATTTTGTTATAAATAGAAGGGTTTTACCTTCATTATTCACTTTTGATCATTTTCATTATTGCACTCACTATTGTAGCTCTGATTATTATCATTGTCACACACCATCTTCTTTTTTCATTTGAGTTCTCATTGAGCTCAAACATTTTGTTTGCTAGGTTTTACCCTTTATAGATGAGAGAGACTTTACAAACGTTGAATACATTAAGGATAACCAATAACCCATCCCATAGAGGGGAACTGGTAACATTATTTGTTCCCTTCACAAGTGTTGCTTAATAAAATATATTATTTATATATCTAGTTTCCATTAGATTATTGGAGTTTTTTGTGCTTATTTTACTATTCAATTATGTTGTTTAACTATTTCTATTGCATATATTAGGGCTTTGGTAGGTTTTGTTTCTATCATTTGCTACAAATCTACACTGTTTAACAACCATTTATATTGTTGGGGGTGGTTTCTTTTCATACACCTTCAAGAAGAATCATTAATAACAAATTGGCGACTCTACTGGGGAGTTAGTTATGCTTTTGTCGCATAACAAATTGGCAACTCCAGTGCATTTTTAATTCTGATTCAGAATCCTGGGTGACCGTAAGTTTTCAGCTTGTATTTTTTGTTTTTTCAATCCCTTAATGTTGTTTACTAGCATTCTAACCCTAGATCAGTCAAATTTCTAACTTCTGTTAGTTTTCTGGTCATTTCCGCAAGTCACAAGAACCAGCTCTACAGACATGACAATTTTTTTCGAGACTTATCACCCAAGAATCGAGGAGCATAAATCACACTTTTCTACCCCAAAAGTGTGATCTAGAGGTCCATAGTGCACTTTCTAGACCGAAAGGTGTAATACCCCCCTAAATAGGTCTGTACCTATGATTTTAGGGTTTCTGGGATTTTTTCAGATTTGTTTCTAGGTTTTGCTAAGAGTTGTATGCTGGGTTGGTTGACCATTGCCTTAGCCCACTTAGGCCTTGATCTACTTCATTTTTCTCATCGAAGTGGACTTCATCCCCTTAGGGCTTCTAGTACGCTTCCACCTTTATAGGAGGAGTTTAGCTGAGTAAGAAGTTTGAAGTTTTGCAGAGCTTTCAACCATATTTTACAGATTTGTACCTTCCTGTTTTCGATCTTGGAAGATAGGTTGTTTCCATCCAAATTTCCCTCCTAAACCTTGTTTGGTCATTTTCCTTAGGGTGTCACTATTTTCCCTAGGCGTCACACCCATCTCCCTTTCTTTTTGCAACAATTTGCCTCCCTAGTTTTTTGTTGTTGTTGCACCACTTTCCAGCAACATAGTGTCATTTGATCCCAGTCACATTGACACTTATATCTCTTTGCCTTTTTTTGTGTATTTTTAGTTGATTTCACCACCAACCAACATATTGTTTGCAAACCCAATTTGGGTGGGGTTCTAGAGTGTTGATTTGCTATTCATTTTCTATTTTTAATTTAAGTTTATTTCAACAATATTTTCATTTTTCAAACATGATCTGGGCTTAATTAATAAACACACTTGCACACACAAGCACACCTTAAGTAAAGGGAATTTTGTTTACACCGCCAATCGAAGACTTAACTTAATTTATTTATCTCCCCACACAGAGACAAAAACATCTATTTTATCTCCCTTCACCATTTTTGTGTCACTTGTGTCTTACAACCATTGTGCCACCAAGGCGTTTGTCACAGAGATTCTTAGGCCTTCATCCCTAGTTTGTACTTGTATTACTCCTCCCCGCAGGGTTCCAGTTCATCATCACCTGAGTCCCCATATTGGCTCTTCTTCTGGTTCATCTGATTCCTAATCCAATTCTGAGCCTCCTTCACCGCATACCATCATCATGTTAGGACCCACTGCAGGTGCAAGAAACCAACTTGGTGTTGGCTCCAGACCTACCCCAGTAGTCACATCTAGTAGAACTGTTACAAGAACCATTCTGGCAACTCCAATGCTACCTTTCATGGTTGGGTTAAGCCTCCTGAATTTTAGCCAGTTGATTAATGACCCTATACACCACGATGTTGGTTGGACACATATGCTGACTAAGCTTCTCTCCAACAGTCCCAAGTTTGAGGGTAATTCTAGAGAGGACCCCACCAATCATGTCCGCTCCTTCCATATGTCGTGTTCATCCAATTTCATCACCGATGATTCCATTCGTCTTCAGTTTTTCCAATGCATGGTCACTGGAGATGATGTGAAGTGGTATGTCAATCAACCTGCCACCTCTCATTCCACTTTTGCAAGGCTTGCTAAAGAATTCCTTTCATATTTTCAGTTACCTCTCCAATATAACACTAGTACAGATCTCTTAACTGCATTTTGGAAGTCCTCTGCTATCTGTCTTTCTAATCATGTCCAAGAATGGTGTAGAAGGAGGAGCATCTTCAGTGCTCCACTCTTCGAAGACTGTGTCCACCTTGATTGGTTTCTTGGGACTCTTTTAGTGACTATTTCCAAATATGTTGCATCTCATTTTCCTTAGATAGAGGAAGAGGCTCCCCAAACTGCTCTGAGATATGACTTGATTTATGCTCAATCCAGTTATTTCTATACTGTTATACTAGACCTCCCCCATCTTGGTAGTATCAATGCACAAAGGGAATCTCACGCCACCAATGGTATCGCTAGATATATTTCAAATCACCATATACTCAGTAGAGTTATGGCTATCTGCAAGGGGATACCATTTTGTCCAACACTTATGCCCCTCCTTCCAACAACATGTATTCAAGGCAAAGAACCTATTATGCATTCACCCAACCACATCAACAAATGTCAGGGTTAGCTAGTTCTCAACCTATCTACCAGATCATTGCCCCTTCACCATCTTATACCTATGCACTATCGAGTGCTCTAGCCCCTCAAGAATTAGCACCATAACCTCCCACACATCCTCAGCCCCAACAACCATTGCCCCCTTAGGGTCAAGTGTATTCACAACAGAGTGCAACCAATCCCCAAAATTCAAAGAAAAAGAATAATGGGAAAGGTAACAAGGGTAACTAGGGTAACCAAGGTAATCAACCTAATGAACCCCAACGCAACTGACCAAACACCAATAACCAACAAATGGGGGACCAACCCAAGTAGAACAAGGCTATTCATATGAATAAGCCACGTGCATGTTGTGGTGTACATGGCTATTATACTCATGAGTGTCCCCTCTTACACCAAATGCACAAAATGTGAAAAGCCCAAGCAACTTCTAGAGGTCAATCGCCCATGCAACAACTGCTTCAGAATGCTTTGCCATCTCAAGTAGTCATGCTCATAAATCCTTTCCCTCAATAAGGATTTATTGTTGCTCAACCTTAGCAAGGTCAAACAACCCACCCTCCCAAACCTTCTGATCCTGGTGACTACCAGATCATCATCATCAATTCTAATGAGGTCAATACCTCCAATATCAACTTTAAAACTCGGTCACGTCAATATGACAAGCCATTGGCTTTGTCTGCCACTGAGTCCAAAACCAAAGCATCTATTGAGCCTCTTTCGACACAAAATGGTCTGTTTCATATCCCTCAACCTAATGTTGACTCAATTCCGAAGATCCCCAAGGGACCACTATGTTGTAATGTGACTTCTAACCAAGCTGCACATACATACAATATAGTAGACAATTTGGTGCAATCCCCTACTTCCATGTTGACGCTGGAAGTCCTCCAGTCGTTCCCATCTCAGAAGAAAGCTCTACTAATTGCTTTGGGCACAATAGACCCTTCAAATGATCATTTGATTATCTTTCCTATTGATATGTCAGAACATCCTCCATTACCTCCATCCATTGCTTTCCAGATACCAGTCAGAGTCTTTAATGCCATCATATCCTGATGCATTATTAATGAAGGTACATCCACTTGCATGATGTTTGCTGCCATTTGGAAGCAACTCAAGTCACCTGAGATGTCCCCATTCACCATCACTTTGTGTGCTTGGGAAGATCACTCCTCCTAGCCTCTCAGCATGTATCACAAATGTTCAGTGACTCTTGCAGGAAATACTGTTCATGTAAACATCGAGGTTATTGATGCCCCTCTAGGTTACAACATTATCTTGGGTCGTAGATACACTTATGCCATGTCATCCATCATTTCTGCGATTCTTGCAAGATGTGCTTCCACCATGAAGGGAAGATCATCATTATTGACCAGTTGACATACTACGAGCCATCATCCTTGACCTCCCCTAAGTCCATTATCTCATCTATTTCCAATAAGTAGCCTATCACCCCTCTCACCAGTGTTTCACTCGGAGTCTACAAATAATCCTCATTGTTGGGTGCTTTCCCTGCTCCTCTCCCTCCCATATTTTAGCCTATCTCTTTGAGTGTTTACATGTTACAAGCATCATGGGATGCTAAAAAATAGCCTTGTACATCTGATGAACAACCAGCTCCTTAGCACCCTGCTATTACCATCTCAGCTAAGCCATTGGGATCCACCCCATAGGACGCCCTCCTTTTGTAGGTGCCTCTCCATTTTTCCCACCAAGAACTATTCATCCAGGTCTTAACCATCCAAGAGTGGTTCCACCGGGACATTACCATGCAGGAAAAATACCTTCCTTGTTTACTCCTTCTAGAATCTTTTCTATCCCTGTCATGGATTCATTGACTCTCCCTGATATGACTCTGGGATCCTAGTATGGTACATTGATCCCCCAACGAACACTCCACCTGGTCATCTTAGACCATATCATGCTTTGACCCTGGTTCAAAAATGGCTCCTACGATCCATGTCACTGCTCCAGCTCCATCGCAACCTCAATAGGAACCCACTCCTATTGCAAAAGCATCTAGACAGGGGGGAAAGCCAGGAAGAAGGAACCTAAGGACAAGGCTCCCCAAGCACCTCTAGCTCCCAAAGCTCCAAATATGAAACGTCCATGCATTGTGTGAGGTTATTGGGCATGCTACCAATAATTGTCCTGAACTTTGTCATCTCAAACCTTTAGTTCATCAAACATTCCCTGAGTCTAATATCCATCAGGTCCAAATTACCTTACAGGGACCAGCCAAGAAACTCAAAACATTGTGAACAAATCACCCTTGTGCCTTGTGCAATCATTATGGTAATTATTCCCATTATTTCCCTCATCTCGATGAATTTCGTAATTGCCTTCAAGTGCTTTGTGACTTTGAGGCCACTCGTAGTGGGTCACCTACTCCTCTACTTGTGGATTCTGGTACCACTAGTACACCAGAATAGGGGGAATTTGGTCTCACCATCATGATCCCTCCCCTCAATGTCAAGATGATGGGCTCCATGGTCCATATCCTTTACCTGTTTTCATCCTTGAGTTCCTCACAGGAAAACATGTCTAATGTTTATGCGCACACTTCTATCAAACCTCCTTCATTGGAAATCTAGGTCTCAACATCAGTAGATTTTTCATCTACTAGATCATTATCTACCATTCCATATGATGCATATGTGAACTTCTTTCTCATGATGATGCACCAGGTACCTCTGCTGCATCATGTAGTCAATCTTCCTCCTGTCCACCCATATTCCATTATGATGAAGACAGCATGGAATCCATGTTTTACCCTTGATTACCCTTGGGATGATATACACCATCCTTTGGAGGATCTCGTGCCAAGTTTGGCCAAGATTATGAATCCATTTTTCGAGCACTTAGAACACAATGGTGCTCCACAAACTCCTCCTACTAGTGGGCATCATTCCCACCTTTTCATACCAAATTAGTCCCCTCCATCACATATGTTTGTGGCTGGCATCCCACGCTTGTGGGGATGATGGTTTTCCCCTAGCCATCTTCTCAATTTATTAACATAAGTCTCAGCCTAGATCCCACTGGATCTAGGTATGGTCGATTATCCTCCAATTCCATGGATAGGATTTCCTACCAACCTCTTTGGAGAGACATATTCACATCGCATATCATAGACATTTGATACCATATCTTCAAATATTCTTCTCTATGTCATACCAGCTTTACCATATAGTCCCCATGTTTGACTTAGTGGGTGAGGATGATTCTAGAACTCCTCTAGTAGTTCATTCTCATTTTTCGCTTCCCTTAATTCTTCATTAGGAACTATCGTTCCAAGAAGCATTAAGGCCATCCTTAGACAGGTAAGGCCACTTACCTGAAAGTCACTGATCTTGATTTTGATGGTTAGTTTTTTTTCTATGATCTTCACAAGATTTAGGACCTTTTCCTACTCTCCAAATTCACCACAGCTCACTTAGCAAAAGAATTCAAGTTGGAGGGAAAACATCATTTTAGAGAAAAACACACAATTTTTCTATTGCCCATAATGACCAAACTATAGTTTATTTTGACAAAACTTCAACACCACTAGAAAGATATCATTGAGTACTATAATGGGTCTCTCTTAATTTTTGATTATTTGACACTTCACCAGGAAGCCATTTTTCCAAGAAGGGTCACTTCGTCGCCTCTCAAATTTGAATTTCTTCATATGCGACACTTGTAATTTTTGGAACACCTCCCCTTAGTGCTTTTCATCTCACGTGTCAATTTTTGTCATGAGAAACCTTCATTTCTCATGTTTCATGGTTCCCACTGGACCTATTCTATGTGGCAGCATCATCGAGTCACCTTTGTTCAGAGCATTCATGATGAGCCACCTTTGCATCCATGGAGTCAGTTTAGCATCCCATTATATCATGTTAGAATATTCCATCCATATTTGCATACCATTCATCCCATGTTGCCCAATTTTTCCTTCAGCCATATTTTCCATCATCCCCTCTAGAGTCAAGTCAGTTGCTACCAAGTCAACCATGCACTTTATGCTCTTACAACAGAAGTCGTCTATTTGTGCCTTAGTCCCATCTTCCCCATTTTCCTTGGTGTCAGAAAATTATTCACACTACTATTTTCCCTTGTGCCTTAGTTGAGGATCCTCATTTCCTCACCTATGGCTGGCCCTATTATGTCGACATCAACTCATCTATTCTAAAAGAATGACCTAGAGGGTGGTGTATCTTGGTTCCAGCTTCCACTCTTTTTTGGTGCCTCAAATCAAGCAAACAGAATCATCATTACCCATTGAATTGACTATTTGATGTTTGTGATTCATACACTTGATGGTCCAATGATGCAACAAATTATACCAGTGATTTTTGGGTGTGTGTGAGATGTTTCATACCTCATGATGGGGTGGCCCTTCAGGTAGCCCCCCACATGCCCAGATGGCTTCCCATTATGATACAACCTCTGATGCAACTATGCCTATTTGATGGGTTCGGACCCTACCACTTGCAATTATCATGACATGCATGTCTCCTTTAGATGATCCATTCAATCTGCATAGCCCTTTCCTATTCAATAGGGCTTCTTTGGTTGTTCCACCCTCCCTCCCACCCATTTTTTGAGGGAAGGGCCATTATATCTCATGTACTCAGATGTTATTATATTCAGTCCTAGCTCATGTTTTTTACAGGCCCATTATGCATATGTTGGGTGTGGGATCCCCCAAGGGTAGTTTTGCGGCTTAAAGCCCATATTTTGGTCTAATTTTTGTAATCCTAATGTAAAGACTCCACATTTTGTAGGTGTGTAGTGTGTAGTTATTAAAGAGTCATAAGGTTGTTCGCCCTAATTTTGATAATGTAATATCGACTGTAGAAGATATACCCTTGGTGCTGAGTCCGCAGTGGCCTAGAAGTCTGCAGCTGAGTGCACGAACCCCTGCAGCTAAGTGCACAGGGTAGGTTGAGTCTGTAATTGTTCGAAAGTATCAATAAAGTGAAGTATTCTACAATTTCTATGTCTTTATTCCCTATTTATGCATCTGGTTATGTTTTGGTATCAATTTCACTTATAATGCTCATATGATGTGCGGATATATACAATTGTGTCGGATAAATGACCACAAGTAAGCACATGTATTTACGCGAAGATAACTAAGATCTATTAAGAAGACAAGTAAGATACTTTGATACTTAGCATAGTTTGCAAAATGTCACAATTCGTTACCCTAGCAACGTAAAAGTATATCAACCCTGGGCTAAGGCTACGCGAAAGCTGATTATATCCTTTCACGAAGGTACTAAAGGGTGGAATAGAGGGATAAGTAACCTACGTGAAGGCAGGTATAGTTGGAATAAACCGACATCACATCCATCTCAAGGGTGCAGAAACTTGGTTCCAGCATCCCCCCATACAACTTCGAGTGAGACTTCAATCTACGCTCCGCGGGCTGATGCTGAAAGGGCCACTAGTGTAGGGATTTTTTTGGCTACCTAATGTTGAACCTAGGTCAGGCCCCCATAAGCCAAAAAATGCTTATGCTTCTGGGACTAGAATCTGCATGAGAGATGTGTGATGTTGTATCACTAGAATCCAACTAAGAAAGAAATCGAAGGCTAGTTGGACAAAAGAATTCATGATTTCGCAGCGTAGGAGAACAAAAACCTGTGACTGTCAAAAGAACAGTGGCTAGACAGCTACCTATATACAGAGATCCATGAAATATTTTTTGCATCCTTCCCTACTGAGCTATATGAGTGGATTGTGAAGCTAGTAGATAGTCAAGGGAGGTGGAAGCTTGATGGTTCTATTTTTTGGACCCCAGAGCTAGTGCAAAGGTTGGAAGCATCAGAGGATAAGCTCATGCACTGTTGATCATTGGCTTGATCACATTATAGGAGGATTTGTTACTGAGTTTGTGGTCAACACCTCAGTCAGCTATAGTGAGGCAGAGTGATGCTTTCTCAAAGTATCATGAGGTAAGTATGTAAAATTTTTGAATACTTGGATTAAAATGTTGTTGTGCGAAAAACAAATTATGCAACAACCTTGATGTTCGAATCTATGCAAAGCGGAATAATTTACAGAAATGAAGGGAACAAGGGTCCAGATCATAGCCCCTTGATTTCACCTCCATAAGGAGGCAAAGAAGGCATTGTGAAGCTCTCTCCGCGAAGTTATATTCAATTAATAAGGTAGGGATTTCCACAAATACCACCTTCGCCCACACCACCTCCATCTTCACTGCCATCACCTCCAACTTCACCCATACCAACTCCACCACCACCATGATTCAGTATGGCAAACACAGTGAAGTTTCCTATGTTCAAAGGTTTGGGAAATGAGGATTTGGACCAATTCTGGTTCGTTGTAAGGGTTGTATGGGAAGCACAAAGTGTTACAGATGACCATATAAAGAAAGTGACAGTAGTTAGCACTCTGCAATATTGTGCACTAACTTGGTATATTAAGTACTCCAATAATAACCCAAATGCGAGAGTCACGGATATCCAAACAATGTTAAATAGAGAATTTAGCTAGGATAAATCTGAAGCACAGTTGATTATGGGATTCAAAGAGATCACGATGCTACCAAGAGAGATTCCTTGGGAACTAGATCAGAGGCTGAAATGTACAATCTGTGAAGCCAACATGAATTTAATAGATGGAAAGCATCATGAATGGTTTGTAGCTTCGTTACTACCACACTTAAGGAGTGTGCTATCATAGTAGAAGATAACAACTCAGGCAGAGGCCTTGGAGATTGCCATGATTCTACATGAGACTCTGATGCAAGATCCTAATCTAGGAGTTCAACAGATCCACACAGCTAAATAATTTATGCCTTGAGATCCAAAGCCTGAAGCAGGATAGGACGGTTCCACCAGAGGTACATGAAGAAGTATGGTGTGTGAAATGCAAAAGTCAGGACCATGAAAAGGATCATTTCCCAGTCTTTACAAATTACCTTGTAGGAGGAGGAACAATGCCTTTAAGGATGGAAGCTTAAGTAGGACCTAGCATGACACCTTCTTTGGGGTGCGTTATCTTTCAAATAGCTGAAAAACATGCCACAAACAGTTGCCACCTGTTACAGAAGTATACGCAAACTTTGCAACAGTTGTTCTATAACTTTTGTAGGTCAATGGGACATGACGAGCATACTTGTAGGAGCTATTAATTGATGATGGATAGAACAAGAACCTACAAAGTTCAGGCCAAAATGTGGCCCCTTGACCAGAATGAAAGGATGGTGCAAACAAGATTTCAGGGGCATGGACAAAGTCGAGGCAAAGGAGGACCTGGTAGAGGTCGTGGACAGTTGATTTGCTACAATTACGGAGGGCCAAGACATTATGCCTGCAATTGCACTAATCCAATGCACTCGTCGTGCTAGTATTGCACATTGTTTGATCATGAGATGGAAGATTGTCCTACATTGATAGCTAGGATACGTGACAAAGGAACGCTATGACCTCCCCCAACTCAAAACCTGCAGATGATGAGGTTTGAGCCGTGTGAAGAAGATCCGAATGTAAATATAGTGCTCCGAAGTGGAATCTTGATGAGAGATGACAAGGGAAAATAGCCAGAAGACAGTACATGGGTTCACGAAGCCCCAATGAAAGAAGATGAGTTTGATTTGGAGAGTGCTCGGGAAACCCCCATGGAAGCTAAGAAGAGCTTCACTGAGGCCTCCACTTTAGGAAGCAGGATAAACTGGAGCCAAAGATGGACCCCTCTATGCTAACAACTTTTGTCAAAACCTGTATGAAGTTACTGTGTAACATTAAGGTTGTGAAAAGGTTATAGGAACTTATCAATAGGTGTGTTGGGACTACACCAGGTGAACTGCACGTAGTCCACAAGATTGGAAAGCATAAAATAAGGACAGGGCATGAAATGAGACTCACCTTGTAGATTGGATTATACGAGATGGATAAAGTCATCCTAGATTTGGGATCAGATGTGAATGTTCTATCGAAGAAAATGGGAGCGAATGGGGAGACCTGCACTAAAATGGTCTCCAATTAAACTAAGAATGGTGAATCAGCAGAAAATAATACCCATGGGGTAGTTGCAGGGAGTAACAATGGATATTAAAGGAGTGAGTGCACTGGTAGATTTTGAAGTCATAGATATTGTTGATGACAACAATCCCTACCCGCTCTCTTGGGAATTGATTGGGCTACTGATATGAATGAGGTAACCAATCCCAAGAAGCAAAAGATGATTTTTGAGAAGTCGCTACATGTAATAATACCCCTGGATCCTGCTGAAGGATCATGCTATATGGAGCCAGTTCGCGACTATGAGAGTGATGATGACCTAGACTGCATCTATAAGATATCAGTGTGAGACCAAGACTAGGTGATCCCACTGGGGATGGATGGATTACATGGGATCATGAGAGCTCTTGCACTTTGGATTCCAACGAAGAAATAGAACGATGGAAAAATTGGTTACATGAAGTAACTACGCTAAATTGCAATATGGTGACCAGGTTGTTGCACTGCCTGTCATTAGAGGTAAGAAATATACCTACTTATGATGGACTGAATAAGGTCAATGTCTTATTGGATGTGTTTGAAAGAGAGGTGCCAGAAAAAGAATGCTTCCAAGCCTTGGATTGGGCATTGCACACTACGCCCGCATGATGGTGGGGTACGCACAAGGGGAGTTTCGATGTTTGGCGCGAATGTAGGAAATGATGTGAACACAATATGGGAAGACCAAGATGTGACTAACAGACAAGTATGATGGGTAGAATGATACACGCACACATCAGGCCAAGTGGACACAAGCTTATGGAGGAATGCCACAACCTGAGTGGGTTCACCTATTCTGTCATACCCTGGATGTTATCCCAATGAATTGGTATGTAGAACCAGAGCTCTGCCATGGGGCAGGTGAATGGGATATCCTACGCGAAGGATTCATGATGACCTTTAGTTTTGAGAACAGATTTGACAATATTGATGAAGCGCTATAAGAGGTGAAAGTAGTCATTTTTAGGATACCGCAGGATCCTTTAGACCTAATGCAACTTGAATGGGCTACTTAGTTGAGTTGCACGCTAGAATGTTATAATGTAACTGCTGAAGAAGAGGATGAAGATTCGTAGAAAATTAACACTCTAGAGACAGAAGGCTACCATGAGGTTCAAGGACCATAGATTGAGAACCCTAATATAATTGTGCTGGTGAAGACTAGAGAGGTGAACATTGGTATGGAGGTAGAGTCCAAATTCACAAATATTGGAGACTACTAGGACAACATGATGGTGGATAAGGTCATTGAATTTCTCCATGAACACCAGGACTTATTCCCTACCAAGTTTACATATTTGAAAGGGATAATCAAAAATCTAAGAGTGATGAAGATCACGTTAAAACCTGACAGGAAGCTAGTTAAGAAGAGGCCTTACTGCTTAAATACAAAATACAAGGAGAATGTCTAGTAAGACCTAGACAAAATGCTAGTAGTAGGCATCATTGAGCCTATGGAAGAGTCTGATTGGGTAAGTCCAATGGTGGTGCAAGAGAAGAAGTAGAAGGATGAGATAAGGATATGCATGGATCTCAGAAAACTGAATGATCCTTGTGTGCATGATCCTTTCCCAACTCCATTCACAGATGAAGTGTTGGACAATGTAGGTGGCCAAGAAGCATACTCCTTCACTAATGGGTTCTCTAAGTACCACCAAATCAAAATCACACCGAAGGATAGGAGCAAGACAACCTTCGCGACTGAGTGGGGTTGTTTTCAATACACTGTAATTCCGTTTGGGCTAAATAATGCGGCAGCTATATTTTCACGTGCGGTTGTTGCGGAATTCAAAGAATATATTTATAAGTTCCTGGAAGTTTATTTTGATGACTGGACTATATTTGGACTGGTTAGGTGCCATGTAGTGAGCTTGCACTTAATGTTGCATACTTATCGAAGATACCAGATTGCTCTCAACCTCAAGAAGTGCTTGTTTTTCATTCCTTTTGGGAACCTATTGGGGCATGTGGTTTGTAGACAAGGGCTGATGGTAGACCTCATGAAGATCGTGATAATTATGAACTTGGAAACGCCGCTGAGTGTGAAACAGCTGCGCACTACCCTCAGACATACAGGATATTGTAGGAAGTTTACCAAAGGATATGCCCAGATCACCGCGCCGATGGAAAAATTGGTAAGAAAGGATGTCTCGTTCTGCTGGAATGATGAATGTAAGAAAAGCCTAGATATATTGAAGGAAAATATGGTTATGTGCCAATTCTAGTCTTCCCAAACTAGAAGAAATAATTTCATGTACATGTTGATGCATCATGTATAGTGTTGGGTGTAGTACTAACGTAGGATGGTAGAGAAGGCTTGGACCACCCTATTGCATTCGCAAGTTGCAGAATATCCAAAGCAAAAAAGAACTATTCCACCATTGAACGCAAGGGATTAGCTATGGAGTACATGCTCCAGAAGTATCAACACTGCTTGCTAGGAGGTCACTTTAAGATGTATACAGATCACTACACGCTGAAGTACTAGGTCAATAAGCCTTTGTTGTGGGGGCACATCTATAGATGGATTTTATTTTTCCAATAATACGATTTTGAAGTTGTTGTGAAGCTTGGACAATTGAACACGGGACCAGATCACCTATCGTGCATTGAGACTAGGGAGGAAACTACAAATTTGGAGGAAGGATTACCTGACGTGCAACTTTTTGTTGTGCATGTCATGGATGGAAATTTCGAGGACATAATACGTTTCCTAACAATAGGAACTGCACCAGAAGGATACTCTGTCAAGCAAAAGAAGTAATTAGTTGTGGGCGCGATAGATTTCTCTGTCATTGTTGGGCATCTATACAAGATGGGGAATGATGAGATACTGCGAAGCTATGTACCTGAGTTTGAATGAAGCATCATCCTCATGGATGCTCATGGGGGTGCTGCAGGAGGACATTATGCAGGGAGATCAACCACGCAAAATATTATACACGCAGGTTTGTGATGGCCAACCCTTCATCAGGATTCAAAAGAATATTGTAAGGCGTGTGACGTATGTCAAAGAACAAGTAAGCCATTGCAAAGGGACAAAACACCTTTGAATCCGCAAATGACGTTGCAACATTTCGAAAAGTGGGAAATAAATTTTGTTGGACCGATTCAGCCCCAAGGAAAGACAGGTGCGAGGTACATTATCACTACGACAGATTACTTGATTTGTTGGGTAGAAGCGCAGCTGGTGAAGGATCGCATGGGCGCGACTACCCTTAAGTTTCTCTTTGAGCATGTACTAACGTGATTTGTATGCCAAAAGATTTTGATGAGTGATCAGGGCACGCACTTTCTGAATGAAGCGATCAGTGCACTCACGGAAGAATTTCAGGTGTATCATCAAAAGAGCACACATTATCACCCATAGGCTTACAAAACAGTGGAGGCATTCAAAAAAGTGCTTGAAAATGCATTGACCTAGGTATTCAATGCTCAGCGAAGTGATTGGGACCTACGCATACCTATAGCCTTATGGGCCTATCAGATGACATGTAAGAAGCTAATGGGTAGACACCCTTTAGGCTCGTCTACAGGGTTGAAGCCCTAATTCCTATGGAATATATAATGCCTAGTCTAAACATAGTAGTTCTTACACATATGATGGATTGTGGAGCCCTATAAGAGAGGCTCGCATAGTTGGATGAGCTCAAAAAAGAGATATTTTCACTAGATTTCACCAACAAGTCCAAAAGCAGCGTGAAAAGGCATGGAACGACTGGCATATTAAGTTGTGCACCTTTAAGGAGAATGACTTGGTACTATTGTATGACAGTAAGTTTGATAAATTTCTAGGGAAGCTCATAATGCATTGGCTGGGGCCATATGTTATTAAGGAGATTATCAATGGTGGCGCGGTACAACTGGTTAAGTTAAATGGAGATTCCTTCCCAAGAAAAGTGAATTGCAGTCATTTGAAGCCATAAACAGGTGGCCTGGCCATATGAGTAGCTGAACAAAGCACATTATTAGCACTATAGGTAGCTGAAAGGAGGTGTGGGACTATTAACTACACTACCCAGGAGCTGCGCGATGTCAAGACTGTGCAAAGCAACAAAGTGTCACAGGGTATGTGACAACACGAAGACAGTTACACTGGTGCACGAGTTTGCCAGAAAGTGATCGTTACAGTCATTATTCATGATTTGCTGGTTGGTTTGAGGCCAAATGGAGTGGGTGCCAAGCATTTAAGGCGAACTTTACGGGCTATATTCTTGAAAATCTGTCACCAATATAGCATTAATGGACCAAATGAGGGTGGAATAGTCAAATTCAATTTGAAAAGGCCCTATAAATTACAAGTGGTTGTCCAGTGAAAAACACTTGGCATTTTGAGAACTGAGTTGTTGCACCATCAACTGTGTATGGACCTTTGAAACTTTGAGGCTTTGAGAGCAAGTTCAGTGTTTGAAACATTGTTGAAGGAGATATAGGACCTCCTAACTAGAATGATGTCGACACCCATGGAAGTTGCACAGGAAATTGTAGAAGTGGAAGCCCCAGAGAGAACTGGAATAATCATTGATGTCCCTAAATCACCGCCAATGCCGAGACCTAAGAAGGATAAGCAAGCAATTATCTTGGTGCACATCTCGCCCAGAAATCCACTAAGGACCAAGCTCACATTGCAGGAAAAGGGGAAGGCCATTAATCTGGAGGCCGATGAGGAGGAGTTTGAAGAAATTGTGATGGAGGAGGAGGATGTAGAGATGGAAGTCGAAACCTAGGGTGCAGGACTTATTACTCAGTTTCCGGAATATGTTCCTCCGTGCAAGGGTAAAGAAAAGGTGCCGAAGATATAGAGGAGAGCAACAGCTCTCTGCAAACTCTGCTGCTCCCAGACGATATTATTTTTGAGGGACCACACTTGGGGCAAGTTCCCACGTTGAAATTTGAAGATTGGGACCTCGCAGGCCACAAGAAGTTCCCGCATTTAGCGATTGTGAAGCTAGTGCACCAAAGGATTGACGAGACTTCTGGAATAATTCAATTGGAGCCATGCACATGGCTCAAAGGTGTCAAGAAAGTAGGATTGCTAAACTTGCTTTGGGTGCCGCATTACCACCGCACCCCATTGACCGTCTTCGTCATCAGGCAGCTACTCTGCTTGGTGCATGATGGGTGCTTGTGGCAGGAGGAGCCCATCCCTATCACAGACCATCTAATTCATCAAATTACACAGCTTACCTACTCAGGAGAGGATCCATCTAACATTTTAGAGGGAAAAGGTGGTGAGTTGGCCCTCACGGAAGCAATGAAGAAGAGGTTCAAGTTGGAGAAGAAGAAGCGAGGATATGCTATCTTTAGCATTAACAACCTTGTTGTCAAGGTCACGACACATATCCTAGCAGGGAAGGTGATGTAGAAGTTCCATGCAGATGAGGTGCCTATGCCCGTGGTTGCACTCACGGCCCAATGTGTGGAAGAAATCTAGTTCAACTGGGTGAACTATCTATTCAACGAGTTCCTTGCGAACTATCACGAAGCCCAGGAGTAGGGAAAAACGTTTCATTACGCGTGGATCTTATTGTAGATAGTATTGGTGGCATGGGATTTTCTTGAAGACAGCCAATTCTCATTGGTCACACAAGACCTTCCAGAAGCAATGAAGTATGCTTTTCTATGGGTGACCAGGGATGTGTAGAGGATAAAGTAGAGCAAGATATTTTGGATATTAATGGAGATGAATATACGGATGGGGATCACTCAAAAGCCGCGCTTGTCACCCACAGTATACAATAGTTTATAGATCTTTGTAGAGTTCAAAGCAAATTTCCACCATGTCTTCATTAGGGCACGGAAGGAACCTACGAAGACATGGCATGATTTACCCTACTTGGTGACTGATGATGTGATTTTCGCAGTCCTTGAGTCTTGGCTACCAAAGTGGTGCGCTCCAACTAACTCCATGGTGGAAATGGAAAAGTACACCATGCATTGCAATAAGGAAGAGACAAAGCTTCAAATGGCACAGTTGGCAAAGAAGTGCAGGAAAGAGGAAGCAGAGGCTAAGTCTTAGGTAGCATGTGATACTGCGAAGCTGGCAGAACAACAGAAAACAAGAGAAGAAGAGTGCAAGGGATAGAAGTCACCTTCACTTGAACTAGAGAAAGGCATAGAACAAGGTGGTGTGGACCCACAGACGACGTCCACCCAGCTCAAGCGTCCATGACCATGAGAGAAGATAGTGCCTCGGAAGAAAACAAAGGCATTGAAGACACCTTTTGACCCAATCACCCTCACTAAGGGGTATTTGCATGACATCAGCGAAATGATGAGGGATGTCACCGTGGAGGCCCTCCAACAATATGAAGAACAACATCAGCTGGTACTAAGGGCTCTTAGGGCAGAGTTGCAAGAATTACAGGTGCACACTCCATAGGTTGGCACAGTTTCCACCAGCCTTGCGATCAGCACTGCAGCTGCCACTGAGATGTTGCACACAACGGTGACCAATGTAGTACTACTACCTGATGGGGCACTCACTATAGAAAATGAGGCTGATAGGCCTATGGTTAGTAGTCTCTAAGGGGTACGATTAAACATTGTCGTGCTCCCTCGAGAGACACTCTATCTATTATAGGATGGAGTCACCGTAGAACTTCAAGCCAGTGGGAGTCATGCACTGTAGGTGATGAGTGAGAAACACATCAACATTAAGCAGTTGGGCCTATAGTGCAACGAGATAGTGAAGCAGAACAGAAAGATAATGCAAGTTGTGGAGGAAGCCTTCTAGATGGTCCCATAGTTATACATATAGGAAGAAGGACTGGTGGAGGCACGCATTCACAAATTGGCTAGTGGGGTGCGCGACGCTAGAGCAGAGATGGCCAGGGTTCAGCGGGTGCTAAACATGCAAATTAGAGAACTGTAGTTGAAGGCTCGGCCTTCAACTCCACCAAAAATCAGGGAATAGTGAACCAGTGCTGTTACAGTAGCAACAGCATAGTGGTACACTGTATGCAGCTATTTCAATAGTCACTCGAGGTCCTAACCACCCTGCAAGAGGACCCGAATGTAGAGTACCTAGAGACAAAGGCATGTGAGCTAAAACATAAGTATGACAAGGTAAAAGGGACTGCACAGATGGTTTCCCTTACACAGAGGCTTGCAAGGATACAGGAGGCAAAGGCGCTCAAGAAACAGGTGGATGTCGGTCATCATAAGGAGGCAATCTTAAAAGCATGCCTACAACCATGGATTGATGAGGCTTATATAATAACAGCCTCCATTCAAGAAAAGCTTGTACAACTACAAGTAACTTAGTAGAGGATTTAGGGTAGCAGTTAAGCAGCAACAATCACCGAATAACGTGTGGAGGAAGTTCAACAAGCAACCACTTAGTGCATTGCCGAAGTTGCAATGATCCAAACAGATCTGGAGGCCTTCGTGCTAAGATCTCCATACCTACTGAGTGACTTGAGGGTAAGTCACAATGTTTATGTTGGGGACATGTTGGGTGCGGGATCCCCCAAGGGTAGTTTTGGGGCTTAAAGCCCATATTTTGGTCTAATTTTTGTAATCCTTATGTAAAGACTCCGCATTTTGTGGGCATAGAGTATGTAGTTGTTAAAGAGTTATAGGGTTGTCCACCCTTATTTTGATAATGTAATATCAATTGTAGAAGATCTACCCATGGTCCGTGGACCATAGGATTGTATAAATAGAGCAAATCTCTAAGTAGATAAGGAGACACAACATGAAAAAGATATGATGTATGAGAGATAGCTCTAAGTAGAAGTCTAAGTTTTAGGTCATATCATAGCAAGAGGCTCTACAGCTGAGTGCGGCGCAGAGGCTTAGAGATCTGCAGCTGAGTGCGTGGACCCCTGTAGCTGAGTGCGTAGGGCAGGTTGAGTCTGTAATTATCCGAAAGTATCAACAAAGAGAAGTATTCTACAATTTATGTGTCTTTATTCCTGTTTACGCATCTGGTTATGTTTTGGTATGAATTTCACTTATAATGCTCATATGATGCGCGAATATATATAATTGTGTTGGATAAGTGAAAGCAAGTAAGCACATATGTTTACACGACGATAACTAAGATTTGTTAAGAAGACAAGTAAGATACTTAGCCTAGTTTGGGAAATATCACAGTTTGATGCCCTAGCAACACAAAATTATATCAACCCCAAGATAGGGTTGTGCGAAAGCCGAATGTATCCTTTCGCAAAGGTACTAAAGGGTAGAACAGAGGGTTAAGTAACATGTGCGAAGGCTGGTATAGTTGGAATAAAATGACATCACATCCATCTCAAGGGTGCAGAAACTTGGTTCCAGCATCCCCCCATACTGCTTCGAGTGAGACTTCAGTCCCCGCTCCACGGGCTGATGCCGAAAGGGTGAGTAGTGTGGGGATTTGTTTGGCTACCTAACACTGAACCTGGGTCAAGTCCCCAGAAGACAACAATATATGAGACACATTGTATGGTTTTCTGGCTCATTTATGTTAGCATGTCATGTACCATTCAGCATGTATTTTATTACTTAGTTTCATGTTTCTAGGTGCATCATTACTTTTGTAATAAGTTATCTCAACGAGCATAGGTATGCCTACCCCACCTCACTGAGATTTGGTACCACAACATAAAAGGAGACTTGCATTGGTCTCACCCCCTCTATCACTATACTCTTTCACTTCAGCTCCACTCATCTCTCTCTATCACTCCCTTTGACTCTGCTTTGTTGTCTAGTGATTGTGTCCTTACAACATACTTTGGTCATACGTTTTTCTCCTAACACTCGTACGTTGGGGGTCAATCTCTTATCACAAAAAAATTGATGATTTAGCCTGAATTTACTAAATGGATCGAAGTACACCATGTAGGGCCAATTTTACCATAGTAAATTGCTTTCACTGTGAAAAATTACTTAATAAACCACATTTTTTAAGTCATTTATAACTAAACCCATGAAGAATAATTAAATAAAGCATTATTTATTTAGTTATCTTCTAATAATAATTATTTAAATGATTGTTTAATTAATATTCCTTGTCTTATTTGACCCAATTATGAGAAATAAATAGATAAATAATTAATTATCTTATTTTTCTCTAGGAATAATTAATGAATCACTAATTAGTTATTATTCCTTTTCAAGTTTGACTAAATCCCCTAGGAATACTTAAATAAATCATTGTTTGCTTATTATTCGTTAGCCATATTTTTGACATGATAATAAATAAATCATTTATTTATTTATTATTTCTAAATAAAAGTTTAAATACTTTTTCCCTGCAAACCAAATATAATAAAATATTCCAAATAGTTAATTCAAGAATGGAGTGAATAATATTTTATTATTGCTCATTATTCGAGAATAACCTAATATTTTGTTATAAATAGAAGGTTTTACATTCATTCTCCACTTTTGATCATTTTCATTGTTGCACTCACTGTTGTAGCTCGAATTATTATCATTATGCACACCATCTTCTTTTTCATTTGAGTTCTCATTGAGCTCAAACATTTTGTTTGCTAGGTTTTACACATTATAGAGGAGAGAGACTCTACAAAAGATGAATACATTGAGGATAGCCAAGAACCCATCCCAAAGAGGCAGACTGGTAACATTATTTGTTTCCTTCATAGGTGTCATTTAATAAAATATATTCTTCATACATCTAGTTTCCATTGGATTATTGGAGTTATTTGTGCTTATTTTACTATTCCATTCTATTGTTTAATCATTTCTGTTACATAGATCAGGGCTTTGACAGGTTTTGTTTCTATCATTTGCTGCAAATATACATTGTTTAATAACCATTAATATTGTTAGGGATGTTTTTCATCCACAACCTAAAGTGGTTTCTTTTCGTACACCTTCAAGAAGAATACTTAATAACAAAGCCAATGTAGTTGAACACAAGTTCAATGCAACGTAAATATTAAAAATTGAGTCATGTCAAATGTAAATTCCAATAGGAAGATCATATTAAGTATTGCCTTCAAACTTCACAATGACTTGTAGAATTCATACAATCTTCCAAGATTAGGCACTGGAAGGTCATCATTAACCCATATTACATGTGCTTGTACCTACAAATAGAAGTATTTCCAAAGAAACCCGGCGAGGAGAATGCATACTGATAGAAGGTATGGTTTGGGGGTGAAAATCCCATGATTTATATTATATAGACATGTGAGGCCATGTATGATACATCCACATTAGTGCTTTTGTTGGGAGAGCTCTTATGCATTAGTTTCCCTTTCCTTGGCACCTTGTCTTTCCACCTCTTATTTTCCAGTTTCTTTGCTTATTTAACCTATTTTGGATTTTAGATTTATTTTGCTCCAGTTAGTCCTTTTTAGGTATGCATTCACTGCATAGTACTTGGGGTGATTTCCTCAAAACAAGGGTGCATTTCTCATGCTTTATTTTCCTTGGATTTTTTAGCTTTTCTTTCTTTCTTTATTATGTTTTATCTTTTGTTTTTTTTATATTTTCCTCTTTTCTTTATTTTTTATTAATTTTAGCTAGATCAACCTCACATATTGAGGCCTCTTCTTTTCATGGTATTATGAAGCAAGAACCTATATGTGTGACATATGAGAACCAACCCATGTGTGGGGAAATGGAACTAATCATCAACCACCTATGGAGAACCATGGATGTTATGTGTAGAATTGTTGAATGTGTTTAGGATAATAGGAGAATTTTTTTCCTTTAGACACCCCTAGATGTGAAGGGGTGACATGATTGATAGTCTTGCAACTATGGTTTTATGAATACAAATGGGGGAACCCTTCATAGTCCATGAGAAGTTTTTAATTCCACAATGAAAATTGAAATTCATACTCCACAATTATTTCTTGTACCATCCTCCTAGTCTATAACATTGAAAGGACAATAGACTTTATTTATAACAAGAGGGAAAAATTGCTCTATGTTTCTAGGTTGTTGTGAAGGACCCTTGTTTTCCTATGTTTTCTCGTGGTTACTGACATTCAACAAAGGTGGCATTGACTGTATGTATATAAGAGTTCCCCATTGAGGACGTGAAACTTTAGTGTGTACCCTAAGAGTTTTTGGGAACATAATGAACTAGTTGTGATGGGCCTTGTCTAAGGTAGACAAATTAGCCCATGGGGTTAGCTATAGTTGTTTTCCTGCATTATTACCCTATCTTGTTATTATAGTCCAAATATACTGGTTAACAAAGTAATTTGTTTGCATTACTACAACACCCTCCAAAATTTTGTTATATTCAAATTTTGGAGCCTACATTCTATCATGTGAAATGCCAGTTTTCATCGTCAAGTGTTTTTTTATGTTGTTACAAATGTTTCAAGTTTCCATGTTCCTTCCTAAGTGTCGTCGAATCATCATGAGTGGCAGTAATTCACTTTGAAGTCATAGTACACTTTCTAGTCACAAAACGATACTTTTTTGTCACACCTACATATACTTGGTTTGTTATACTTTATGAGTGTTTGTGAACTAGAATTTTTATGTATGGATCTTAGTTTTGGGCCATTTCTAAGTTTTATTCATGAGTTGATAAGTGTCATGCTTTATTTTTCTCCTAACTCAATGTGTTTTTCCATGTGTTATCTCTCTAGACTTAGACAATTTTCTGACTTTGAAAACCTACCCTCTAGGCTATAAAATAACAATGTGCACTCTTAAGGCCTTGTGGAGACCCTTATTTCTAGTTTTTTTTGTGCCCCTCCTACACACAAAAAACTCCTATTTCAAAAACCATTCTTCTTGTTGCTTGCTTTTGTTCCCTGTGCGAAGCCTAGCCTCTGTCTCCTAGTTGAGCGCACTATCCACTCGCAGTGGGTAGTGAGGTTCTCCCTTGTGCCTTGTTTCTGCACCCTCTACCCTCCTTATGGCCTTGGCTCTCCCTTCCAAGTTCACAAGACATGCTCAATGAACAGTCATGTATCCTTGTCCCTTGAAGTTGCACCCTACAACCATCATGCCTTCTTCTCCTGTAATTGAGCACACAATGGATTATCGGTGATCAGAGAAACCCCTCCTTGTCTCTTGCAAGTGTGCCCTACACCCAAAAATATCTCTCTCTCTCCCTTCAGTGCACTATGGATCCACAGAAAAAAAAAAATTGCATGAATCATTAGGAACATGATATTTTTGGGCTAATGTTTACTTGCCATGAGTGATCTACATTTGCAGGTGTTCAATGAAGCATGGAAAATATATGTTAGGAGAAATGATAAGAATTGCTTCCCAAGGAATCATCCTAAAAAAAAAAGGCACCATGTTGTGATAGTTGAAAGAATAATGGATCCTGATGACCAAAGTGACTTTTGAAAACTCCAAGATTTCTCAAGACCCTTTGGAGGGTAGATGTAAACAATAATGTAATATTTGTTATGAGCATTGAAGATATAGTGGAAGTGTCTTCACTTATTAAATAACTTTAAGCACAAGTCACCATGAGTCCGAGTCATCAATATTATTGAATTTTCATGTTGTTGTCACATGATGAAGTCAAAATTAGGATGTAATTTTGGAAAATATTGTAAATTTAAATATGTGGAAGTCTAAGAGTTATGCATGGAGAAAAGAGCCACATAAATAAGTCCAAAAGTCACATAGAAGTTCAAAAATCATATAGAAGTCCAAAGATCACATTAGAATTTTAAGAGTCATGTGGATATTAAAGGTCATTCATTCTGTTATAAAAGAGGCCTCATTACTCAAAGAGATAAATTTTAACCTTGGCTTCTCCATCCAAGAATTAGAGATGAAGATAGTTCTTTTGGAGAGTGAGTAGTGACTTAACACTCCATTATTAGAGCTAGTGGTGTTTATTGTATTAATGCATCTTGGAACTTTCACATAATATCTGAAGCTCATTGAGCCAACACATTTTCATGCGTATATCGTGAATGTTTTGAGACTATTATTTGGATGTTTGCAGTATATTTTGGCATTCATATGTATTAAAGAAATTGAACTATTTCAGTGGTTTTGGTTCTCATCTCATTGTATATGTGTTGTATTTGATTCCAGGATTGTTACATCTATGTGAATTATTTCTCTTGATGAATAATGATTATTTCATAAACATGTGCATGCGTCTTTATTAGATTAGTGCTAATACTTTTCTGCCAAAGGCTCACCTTCATTTCCCTCCAGTGAAAGAACCTTAGTACAAATTACAACTGAACATTTCACAAGGCATACTTGCTTTCCCATTCAAAATTACATGTGCATTGCTCTCTTATGCTAACAACTGTAGCCAAGGAAAATATTTAAGTAAATGGTAGTCGGGCCATATTTCCAAATGGGGCTCTTATACAAAATGGTGTGAGGTCTAATTGGAACATCATATCAGGGAGAACCCTTGTATGTTAGTGGGACTCAACACTATCAAAAGAAGATTAAGGGGCTAGATTGGTTGGGGGTGATTGAGGTGTAAAATTGTCCATGATGGCTTTGATTATGTGTTTTAGGATTTAGTAGCTTAAGTAGGTGTTAAACAAATTGATATATCTCAAAATATGGAGTACTTTATCACCATATTGGATCTTGTGTGATTTTTTAAGGATGCCATACAGGTGAACTTGCACACAAGTCCTCTTATTGGGAAGTACCTAAAATTTTCTCTTATGCCCATGGGAAATAAATTTTCCAAGAAATTTGGATCTTTCTCTAGAAAGCACCAAAATGAGGATTTCAGGTCATGGAACTCAATCCATGCAAAGCAATAGAGATGAGCATAGACCTCAGTGTAAAAGTCTTCACTCTAATGAGTGATTATGAGTAAAGTGTTCTTAAACATCCAAGGGACATGTTGCATGATAACAATGCATCTTATGGTATCTCCAAGTCAGAATAGCAAGAAACTAATAGTCAAGGTTTTGATACTGGAAACATGTGAATCATATGGCTCCTAGGCCTCATCAATCTAGTTTTAAAGCATGTGCTTACATAGGATATGGCCAACTAAGTATCCATCTAAAGCATGTACACCATCTTCCAAACATGTATCTTTGCATTCCTCATTAATAATCTTAACAAAAGGTTCAAAGTTATACCAAGAGTAGGAGTATTACATCATAGGTGACATTTGTATCAAACTTCTGAGATTTTTTAGGAAACATTGTTATCCATGGTAGTTGCAATGCAGTACTCCATGATGCCTACCTATGAGAGTACATATTTAAGAGGTTTTGGCTTAAAAATTTATATCTTATTTGAAAATCGTAAAGGAAATGGTAATCCAAATATCTCAGTAAGAACATGTTATCACTCAGGTTTTCCCAAAAGTTGTAAGAAAGGGAAAGGAGGCCGAGGTAATCACAAACCAATCTTTTAGATACAGAATCTAGCCAATCTATATCCAGAGAGGGCTCTCTCTTTATGATTTAGTTTTGTTTTGAAAGATATTAGGCTAGTTATGACGTTTAGGAGTTTTTTTTGAGTTCGGGTGGTGATATTCAATAGAGCAGAGGGGTAAGACTGAGTAGTTTAGGCCAATGGGCTAATGGAGTCAAAGAAGATGACTTTACTAGATTTGGTTTCTTAACAGATGATGGATTCACAGAGCAAGGTAGTCAAACAGGGAACAAATAAATACTTGGAACATATGGAATGGGCTCAAATTGGGTGAAGGGCAGTTAATAATCCTTCAACCTATTTAAAGAGGGAAACTAGATGATTACTGATAAGGAGCAGTCAAGTGTTCTTTAACAAATAATCAAAATCGAAGAACTAGAAAACATAAGAAATCAAGGTATCATTGTTTATCCTAATTCGGAGGAAAACACAGAGAAAAATAATGACTGAAAACAGAGTGCAATCAAGAATATTCAGAGATTAATCTTTTTCTTTATCATTCAGATTGTGAAACATAGATGATATAATAAACAAGAAAAACTTTAAAACATAAGATATAGAGGACTTATTGATCTGGTGGTTGATTCAAGAAGTCTGTGACAAGTCCTCTGCTTCAATTCTTCATCCAGTAAGCCATGCAACAGTTGATTCCAGTAGCTCTTTATTCCAAATAATCAATATTATAGCATAGTCTAGGAATCCACCCCTCAATACTCCAATTGGGGGGTATTTATGCAAAAATTTGTACGATAAATATCTCATACCAGAGTGAGATAATATCTAGGATGAGTAATACTAGTTTATAAGAAAATAGAAATAGCTAGTCTCTATTATAGAAAAAGGTAAACTGATGTTGTGCTGGTGGCAGGCCCTGGTGAGTTGGCTTGCAGCTATTTTCTTCAGTGACTCTGTGCTGGCTGCCCTGCTTTTACTGATACTCTTTAATACTGATCTGATACACTTTGACCCTTTTACCTCTGTTCATCTCTATTAGGTGAATCGCTCAATTTGGTAAACAACTCCATAGGTGGTGGGAATGTTGGAGGTTGTTCTGAGCCTTCTGCTTTGCTTTAGAACTTTTTGTGGAGATTGCGCCAGTTTCCTGTGGAGATTCCAGCAATTGGTGCACAAATTTCGGGCCTCTGAGATAGTTGAAAAAGGTATTCATATCAAATATGAAATTTCATAATGGTAGTTTCAATGGCCAGTTGCGAGCTCGTTTCCGTTAGATTTTCTGGTTGGGATGGAAGCACGATTAACTGGAACAGTGGACTTGGTTGCTTGCAGGAAAGCGCAGGGCGCAGAGCTTTACAGCAAAACATGGCTTTTTTTCATTTATTTGAAAAAAACAAAGGATTGGTAGGTCTTTTTGCATTTAACTGGCGGATGACATCAACGAGGGGTATATGACATCAGCAACTTGTCGTGACGTGGAGGGCGGTAAGCGGTTTGATCGCACCGCTTTTGGGGCTGAGTGGTATTGAGCGGGGAGGGAGCGAGCATGTAGAGTGGTTGACATGTGGATTTGGTACGGGGCCAAAATCGCCGACGATCGCGAGTTAACACATGGCGATGAAGGGGGTCATGATATTGATGCAGACCGTTAGATGAGCGAGCGGGGTTCGAACGGCGAACAGGCAGGTGACAAGGTGGAGGTTTAACTGTTGCGGGCCTGGCGCAATAACAATACTTTTAATCATATCAGGCACATTTTAATTGGTTGGGTAATGGTTATTAATTAACCCAAATGGTTAATTAATCCCGTAGTTTATGCAATGGGGAACTGTTTTAATGAATTTCAAACAATTATATTGATCCTCCTTTAAATGAACTACGGTTATAATTAACCGGGGCGGGGATATGTAATGGTGTGGGGTTTTATATATATTTTTATATATTATGGGGCAGGAATAAGGCAGGATTTATATAATAATAATTTTAATTGTTAATATGAAATGAAATAATAAAGCGCTAAGTTCAAACAGTTTATGCATATATTCAAACTTAGGCTAAAGATAAAAAGGGGTTTCTTAAATGACAAGTTGCATTATTCTTAAGTAAAATAGGATTTTACTTAGGAAAACTTTATGAAATGAAATGAATGATGGATGGGTGATATTAAGCACTAAGTCTTTTCACAGACCTTAACACTTAGGGGAAATTAGTGAATGATTAGGAGAAAGTAATAAAGGGGAGTTAGTTATGTAACCTTGCCTCACTTGAGCTGCTTCAAGTATAATGTCCACCTGACACTTGTGATAGAGATAAAGATTAACACTTTTAGAGACATAATCCATCACAAGTATCATTCTGCAACACCATATACCTACCCTGCCTACTTTAACCTAACATTTTTTCCTTCTTTATTTGGGTGCATTTAGACTGGCAACTCTTATTAACTTTTCTTTTATTTTCATAATAAGCCTACCTAAGTCTACACTTATCACCTCTAAGGGCTCAAATTTAATTGTTAAGCTCATTTTTATTTACTCTACCTATCTACTTATTTGCCAAGATTAAACAGTTTGGTCAGATTTTATTCTCTATCTCTAAAACAGGAAATTCAAACACGAACTAGCCAAGGTTAAGTTGTTTGGCTGTTCATCAATTGTGGCATAAGTTGACAAGCTACACACAATTTTTATTATAGAAAATGAAAAAGTAGTGGCATTTTGGACTTGCACACTTTCTTGGTATTTCTTTGTTTGCGGTTCATTTCTTTCACTTTTTTGACCATTTTATTCTTTTTACCCTTTAATTTTTCTTTTAGGGTACACCCTCTTTACATTTTTTTAAATTTTTTGATTTTTTGAAAAATATGGAAAACCTTTGCAATAGTAAAGGAATGAACATATTACATAGCTCAACAAGTCAGTTATGAAATATGACACCTATTGGAAAACCTTTGCAACAGTAAAGGGATGGCTTTCCCTGGTGGAAAGTCAAGAATAGCAGGTCAGATGGCCTTCTGAATGATTTTAACTGTGCTCTGAAATTTTCTTCCACTGGTTGCTTTATTGTACATATGACAACACACTTGTGAAACTTAGGGCCTTCTCTTCAGGCTTCAACTCCAGCAAGTTACTATCCAATCCAAACTATGACATTATCAAGGATATAGTATGGACATGTTAGAGTCAGAATACATTAAAAAACTAGATCAAAGTAATGTTTCAGCATCCGACCATTCATGGTCCTTCTTCTATTTCTATACCATCCATTCTCTTCAGAAAGTAAGTGTTATTCCCTTGCAATGCCAGGATGATGAATGGCCCTTTCCATAGGAAATCAAACTTCCCATGTTTTCATTTGTCTTCTCTCCTAGAATCCCACCTTAGAACTTTGTATCCAAGGTAGAAGTATTCTACTTTAGTCCTTTTGTCAAATATTTTCTTGAGTTTTTCTTGTAACGCTTGGGATCTTTGGTGCACTTCTTCTCTAGTCTGCTGCAAATAGATGGTCTGATTTATTCTCCTTTGAACGTAATTGGGTTCCACCTAAGCTTCTTGCAGTAATTTCATTACGGGAATTCCAAAAGATGAAGAAAATACAGCCTCCATGCCATAAACTCACTCAGAAGAGCTAGCTCCAATAGATCTCTTTGTAGTAAGTATATTTTCCCATAGTGCATTTGTAAGTTTCTTGTGCCAGTTTTTCTTGTTCTCTTCCAACAATTTCTTAATAATATTAATCAGGCTTTTATTGGAAGACTTAGCTAGACCATTACCTTGAGGGTAATAGGCTGTGGAATGGCCTAAATTGATATGGTATTTGTTACAAAAAATTATCATTTTCTTAGACTTGAAGGCAGCAACATTGTCGGTTATGATCTTTTAAGGATAGCCAAATCTAGATAGTATGTTGGTTTCTAAGAATGCTATAATCGCTATATCATTGGCTTGTCTGGAAGAATGGCTTCTATCCATTTGGTGAAATAGTCTGTGGCAGTGATAATCCATTTATGTTGGCCAGAAGAGGGAGGGTGTATTTCTCCAATGAAGTCCAAGCCCCATTATTGAAAGGGTTTTTCTGTGGAAATTGGTCTCAAGGCTAGAGGTAAAAATTTTCTCTTGCCTTCAAAAATTTGACATTTATGGCAAGAAGTGACAAATTTATTTACATCAGCGAACAAGGTTGGCCAATAAAATCCAGCTCTGAGGATTTCGTTTGCAGTTGATTTCTAGTAAAGGTGTGCATAGCAGTCACCTGCATGAAATTCTATGAGAACCTTGTCAGCTTCTTCTTTTATTAAACCATTCAATATAATACCTTCATGATTTTTCCAAAAGATAACATTGTCTAAAATACAAAATTTTTAAGCTTTCATCTTTAAAAACCTTTTCTTTGTTCTGGATAACCCTAAAGGAGCCTGCAGGTTTAATAATACATGAGTTATATCAACATACCAAGGTGATTCTAAGAAGGCCTCGCTGATTTGTGGAGTTGCCATCTCCTGTTCATTATCCAGTTCATTAATATCCAGGGCTTGAAATTTTGTTGTAGTCATGAGTTTAACCAATCCCCGCCCTTTTATAAGCTTTGTAGGTTTTATTTCAATATCATACTCCAATATACTAGCTATCCATTTACCTCATTTGCCTTCAGTCCCATCCTGAGTCAAGATGTCTTTGACAACAACATTTGGTACATAAGCTATTACATGGGAGTACAATATATAGACTCTAAAGTCTTTAATAGCTTTTACCAGTGCAAAAGTCTGTTTTTCCATGATTTTGTAATTTAGAGGTGCATCTCTAAGTGCCTTACTGAAAAAGGCAATGGGTTTTTCACATCCTTGATCATCGTTTTGCAGTAAAACAACTGCTATAGTGTGTTCTGATGCAAATGAAAATATTATGAAGTCTCTATCGAACTTTGGACTTGTAAGGACCAGTGTTTTAGTTAAAGCCATTTTAATTTCTTCAAATGCTTGTTTGGCTTCTACTGTCCCTTTAACCTTTGAATCCTTTTTTAACATATTGTTCAGCAATCTAATTAATTCAGCCAAATTAGATATGAATCTTCTTAAAAAGTTAATCTTTCCTAGGAAAGCTTGAAGTTCTTTGACATTTTTGGGGTGGAGTATTTGCAGAATAGCTTCTATTCTAGCAGGATCAATTCTAATGCCATCTTTGGAGATGATATGGCCTAACAATTTTCCTTCCTCTAAACCAAATAAGGACTTTTTAGGATTTAATGAAATACCATATTTTATGAATTTTAAAAACACTTGTCTCAAATGATCTAAATGTTCCTAATCTGATTTAGAAAACATAGTGAGGTCATCTAGATATATAACCAGAAAATATTGAATTTCTTTTGCAAAAGCTATGTTCATTGCTTGTTGAAAGGTTGCCTCTGCATTCTTAAGTCCGAATGGCATTTTAACATATTTGAATGTACCCCATGGTGTTGTAAATGCAGTCTTTTCCTGGTCATCAGGATGAACTAGAATTTGATTATAACCTGAAAACCCATCCAAAAGTGAAATCCTAGAAGCACCTACTACCCTTTGTAAAATATGATCCATCTTAGGTAAAGGATAATTGTCCTTAAAAGAAACCTTGTTTACATTTCTTAAGTCAACACATAATCTGATGTCTCCTATTTTCTTCCTTGTAGGCACTAAATTAGACACCCACTCTGAAAATCTGATTGGAGCAATTATCCCTGCATCATGCATTTGTTTGATTTCTTTTTCAATTAAAGGAAGCAGTGCAGGGTTAATTCTTCTGAGCTTTTGTTTGAATGGTTTTTTATTTTCCTTGAGGGGTATTGTATGTTGGATTAAAAAGGTGTCATAAGATTTCAGATATTCATAGCTCCAGGCAAAAACATTCTAGAATTCTTTGATTAGTTCAACATGCTTAAGTTTTTTATCAAGGGGCAAAGATTTGGATAATTTTACCATTTTTGGATCTCCTTCAGCTCCTAAGTTATAGTCTTCAATGTCTACTTTCAAAGGTTCCATCTTGGGTTTCTTTCAAATATCATTGAAATCAAAGAGATCTTCCAAAGGAGTTAATTCTTTGGGAAAATGATTGTCTTTCAAATTGGTAACTTTAGATTCTTCTTCAATAATCTCATCAATGTCTATTTCTTTAAGATCCTATATTTCCTTTTTGGTGAATTTCGTTGGATGAAGCATTTGAGTTGCATTTTCTACTAAAATGTCTGTTTCTATCTGATTTGTTAGATCAAACTCACTAACTGTATCTACATCTATGTTAGTGCTAGAAAAATCTTCTTCTAGAGTTAAAAAATTGTTAATCTGATTATCACTGTCAAACACTTCCCAGTTCTTTACATTGTCGAGTATGGCTGGCCTGTGTCTAATTTCAGCTGTGAATTGATGATTTGGTTCAAATGGTAATTTATAGGTGTTGGCAAACATTACCAGGCTATGAGCTTGCAAGTTATGTTTTCTCGGGATTTTCGCACGCTGAGTTTCTAGAAATGTATTGAGGATTTCTATCGTTGTTCCTCTGTACTCTCTTAATCTAGGATCATTTGTTAATAACTTCCCTTTTATCTATTGAATGATTAAATCATAATCTCCTAGGATTGATACTCTAGTTGCTCCCAATTTCTTGACCATTTTAAGACCGAGCAATAGAGCTTCATATTCAGCCATATTATTAGTGCACCTAAGGTTTAATCTGTAGGCATGGCCTTTAGCATGATTATTTTCAAGACTGTGCACCCAGACTCCTGCTCTTGCTCCTAATTTGTTCAAAAAACCATCAAATTCTAAGTACCAAAGGATTTCATGTTCATAATTAGTATCGGGAGTTTCAGGGATCTGTGTAATAGGGAGATCTAGTTTTTTAGTTTCTTCTATTTATCTAATGTTTCATGATTTTCATAAATTTCTTGGATTTGGACACTAGACCTTTCATTTGTAATTTTCTCTGGTTAATTTACTAAAACTTTTATTTCGTGTGGGGGATCAATTTCAGCATTGTAAATGATAAAAGAATACATATATGAATGTACTGAGTAGATAGGGAAATTTTGAGGTTTCTCTTGACTACTTACTACATAATTCATTAAGCTTTCTCTGTATAGTTTCTTGGGTTGACCAAACACTGAAATAGTAGCGTAAGACATGTCTAAATATAGAGATCCTTGAAGCTTTTCACCCCAAGATCTAGACAATAACATGCCATACTTTGGTGGAATATCAGCTACTACTATGTCCATTAAGATGGTTTTGGCAGGATATTAGACCAGTGATACACATAAGTCTTTGATTAAACCTAAACATCTGACCCGACTTGAATCAAAAGAGAAAAGGTCGTTATATGGCTTGGTGATGTCAAGGTATAGTCTCTCCATTATAGATTTAGGCATTAAGTTATGAGAAGCACCAGAATCAAACATGTCATTATGAAGTATTTTATCATGTATGTTTAAACTTACATAGAAAGGAGGAACTTCTCCATCTATTGTTTTTCCATTTACTCTAGGGCCAAATATCAATTCAGGCTAGTCATCAAAAACATTTACTGAATCTTCGTTCACAGAAATTTTGAGTGATCTGCTAATTTGACTTCTGTAGACATCATGTTTAACTAATTTTGATAATGGAACAACTATCTTTAGTTTGCCTACTTCTGTCTCAAGATTAAAAGGTTTTTCAGTTTGAGTTCTCGTATTTCGGACAGTTGGATTTTCTGCATTCCTCTCTTCTTCAGGAGTGGGATTAGGGGCTAAAGTTGTTTTCAAATCAAGTTCTAGAGGCTCTTCTACATTTCCTTTAGAAGGAATAGAAGTGGAAGGTTGTCCATTAGGTGGTTGATTATCGGATACATCCTCAACAATTGGATTATTTGGGTTAGGACCTATTCTAGAAAGAATATGTATAGGGGGTTATTGACCTTATCTTTGTTAGGCTACTTGGTATCTTTCTGTTTATTGGTTTCAGGGACATCTATTCTTCTGCTCCTTAGGTTGTATTGTTTGTGGACTTCATAAATGGTTGTATCATATCCCTCCCTAAAGTCAAATGATTCACCTGACTGAGTCTGGAATTGTTTAAGAATGTGAGCTTCTTGATCTTCTTGGGTCAAGAAAACTTGTTGTTCATTGTTGAGTCCCATCAAATTAATTTGAGTGCCTTCTATTGATTCATCAGAAGTTGAGGCTTCGGCATAATTTTCTTGAAATGGGGGCCTAATATTTTTGTCACGCCCTGTCTTTCCAGTGTTAGGATTTTGGTTCTTCCTAAAATTTGGATTTCTCCTAGTATTGCTTGGTTGACCATACCAAGGGTAATTTCTCTCGATTGTTTCTACTCTATCTCCAAGCCTATCCATTCCTTTAATAATAGCATCTAATTTCTGTTCAAAGGCAGAAGGTTCTTCTTTGAAAGGTGTCCTCCTTTCAGCTCTGGCTCTAGATCGTTTAGATATCAGGTTGGCCTGAACACTGACAGCTATACTTTACATTTCTTCTAAGTTTCGAGGAGCTCTTTCCCTAAGTTGGTATGCTATATTAGAATCAAATGCATCAGGGAATTTGATCAAGGCCAAATCTGGAGGAGGTCTAAGATTTTGAGGAATATCATTGTAGACATTATTGAATCTGGTACAGTAATTTTGGACAGTTTCTTGTGTGCCTCTTCTTAGGTTTTCATATTCTGATAAAATGTGGAGAGGATCTTTCTTCTTTCCCATCTGTTCAAGAAGGTCTGATAAAGAGCTTGTGGGTCATTGATACTGTTTGCAGGGAGGGATCTAAACCATGTTCTAACATCTCAGGTTAAACTTTGAACAAATACTTTCATTCTAACATCTTTAACATCAACCTCATATATTTTAAAATAGTCCGTCATTTTCTTGGTATGTTGTTGAGTTGTGTAAGTGCCAGTACCTTCAAAAGAAGTGATTTTAATTTGATAGTCTTGGGGTATAGCGCCTGGATTGGCAGGTAGGTGCAGGGGAGTATATCTGTTTTCCATGGTTACGGAAGTAGATGTGACAACTGGAGGAGTAGGGATAACAATGAGAATGCGTGTTGTAGATGGAGGAGTTGAAGGGGTGGTTGGAGGTTGGGAAGTCTGAGGTTTTAATGGTGAACTTGGAGAAGTTGTAGTAATCATAGAAAGGTTAGGTGTTCTTTCATAGGTAAGCTCAGATTGGATGGAGTTCAGCAAATGTCTGTCAAGGTGTGAAGTAACGACTTCAATCTGCAAATTTTCAATGAATATTGGATCTTGAACTATGTGGGTTAACCCAGATTATGAAAAGGTCACAAATGAAGAGATTTCAAAATACTCATCAAAAGGTTCATCCTTAAGGTAGATCCACCTCACAGGACAGGATCTTGATCTGTATAGAGGTTGAGAACTAGTAGAATTTTCTTGGCTCTCTTGTCTTCTAAGAATCCTAGGAATCAGATTAGGATTTTCAAACACAGGTGGGGGATTTGGATTCGGATTTGATCTGGTGTAATGAATCCTTTTTGAAGCCAGGTTTCTAGGTGTGTTTTTGGTTTTTTCTTGAAATAGATTTGACAATACAACTTTAACAGTCTCTTTTAGGAGGTTTTAGATGTGGGAATTTTGAACTTTCCTAAAGACTTATTTGAAAAGAGGAACTGATCAAGTATTTGAAACCAACTGTCCAGTCTATAAGCTATACCGGAGATAGACTGAAGTATCATTCATTTACTTCTACAATTGTGAAGCAAAAGCATTTCAAAGGCTACTTGGCTAACTTCAGGCTCCATTTATAGCTTATACAGAAAACAGTAGTAACAAACAAATTATTCAGGTCCCCAATGAAGTCGCCATTGATGTTATCACTCAGGTTTTGCCAAAAGTTGTAAGAAAGGGAAAGGAGGCCAAGGTAACCACAAACCAATCTTTTAGATACATAATATAACCAATCTTTTATGATTTAGCTTTGTTTTGAAAGATATTAGACTATTTATGAGGTTTAGGAGTTTTGTTTGAGTTTGGGTGGTGAGGTTCAATAGAGCAGAGGGGCAAGACTGAGTAGTTCAGGCCATTGAGCTAATGGAGTCAAGGAGAATGACTTTACTAGATTTGGTTTCTTAACAGAGGATGGCTTCATAGAGCAAGGTAGTTAAACAGGGAACAAATAAATACTTGAAACAGATGGACTGGGCTCAAATTGGGTGAACGGCAGTTAAGAATCCTTCAACCTATTTAAAGAGGGAAACTGAATGATTACTGATAAGAAGCAATTAAGTGTTCTTTAACAAATAATCAAAATGGAAGAACTAGAAAATAGAAGCAATCAAGGTATCACTGTTTATCCTAATTCAGAGGAAAACAAAAAGAACAATAATGACTGAAAACATAGTGCAATCAAGCATATTCTAAGATTAATATTTTTCTTTATCATTCAGATTGTGAAACACAGATGATATAATAAACAAGAAAAACTTTAAAACATAAGATATAGAGGACTTATTGATCCAATGGTTGATTCAAGAAGTCTGTGACAAGTCCTCTGCTTCAATTCTTCATCCAATAAGCCATGCAACAGTTGATTCCAACAGCTCTTTATTCCAAATAATCAATATTACAGCATAGTCTAGGAATCCACCCTCAATACTCCAATTGAGGGGGTATTTATGCAAAAAATTATTATCTCATAGTAGAGTGAGATAATATCTAGGATGACTAATAATAGTTTATAAGAAAATAGAAATAGCTAGTCTCTATAATAGAAAAAGGTAAACTGATGTTGTGCCAGTGGCAGGCCCTGGTGAGTTGGCTTGCAGCTGTTTTCTTCAGTGACTTTGTGCTGGATGCCATACTTTTACTGATACTCTTTAATACTGATCTGATACACATTGATCCTTTTACCTCTGTTCATCTCTGTCACGTGAATCGCTCAATCTGGTAAACAACTCCATAGGCGGTGGGAACATTGGAGGTTGTTCTGAGCCTTCTGCTTCCCTTTAGAACTTTTTGTGGAGATTGTGCCAGTTTTCTGTGGAGATTTCGACAATTGGTGCACAAATTTCTGGCCTTTGAGATAGTTGAAAAGGTATTCGTATCAAGGATGAAATTGCATAATGGTGGGTTGAATGGCTAGCTGCAATCTCAATTCCATTAGATTTTTAGTCGGGATGGCAGCACGATTAACTGGAACAGTGGACTTGGTCACTTGCAGGAGAGCGCGAGGCGCAGAGCTTTATAGCGAAACATGGCTTTTTATCATTTATTTGAAAAAACAAAGGATTGGCAGGTCTTTTTGTATTTAAAGGGTGGATGACATCAGCGAGGGCCGGATCACGTCTACAGCTTGTCGCGACGTGGAGGGCGGTAAGCGGTTTGATCACACCACTTTTGGGGCTGAGTGGTATTGAGCGAGGAGGGAGCGAGCATGCAGAGCGGTTGACACATGGATTTGGTACGAGGGCGAAACCGCCGGTGATCGCAAGTTAATGCACGTCGATGAAGGGGGTTGGAATATTGATGTGGACTATTGGATGAGCGAGCGAGGATCAGACGACGAACGGGCAGGTGACAAGGTGGAGGTTTAACTGTTGCGGGCCCGACACAATAGCAATACTTTTAATTGTATCGGGTGTGTTTTAATTGGTTGGGTAATGGTTATTAATTAACCCAAATGGTTAATTAATCCCATAGTTTATGCGGTGAGAAACTATTTTAATGAATTTCAAACAATTATATTGATCCTCCTTTAACTGAACTATGGTTATAATTAACCGGGGTGGGGATATGTAATGGTGTGGGGTTTTATATATTTTTTTATATATTACGGGGCGGTAATAAGGGGGGATTTATATAATAATAAATGTTAATTGTTAATATGAAATGAAATAATAAAGCCCTAAGTTAAAACATTTTATGCACATATTCAAACTTAGGCTAAAGATAAAAAAGGGGTTTTTTAAATGACAAGTTGCATTATTCCTAAGTAAAATAGGATTTTACTTAGGAAAACTTTATGAAATGAAATGAATGATGGATGGGTGATATTAAGCACTAAGTCTTTTCACAGACCTTAACACTTAGGGGAAATTAGTGAATGATTAGGGGAAAGTAATGAAGGGGAGTTAGTTATGTAACCTTGCCTCGCTTGAGCTGCTTCAAGTATAATGTCCACCTGGCACTTGTGATAGAGATAAATATTAACACTTTTAAAGACATAATCCATCACAAGTATCATTCTGCAACACCATCTACCTACCCTACCTACTTTAGCCTAGCATTTTTTCCTTCTTTATTTGGGTGCATTTAGACTGGCAACTCTTATTAACTTTTCTTTTCTTTGCATAATAAGCCTACCTAAGTGTACACTTATCACCTCCAAGGGCTCAAATTTAATTGTTGAGCCCATTTTTATTTACTCTACCTATCTACTTATCTACCAAGATTAAACAATTTGGTCAGATTTTATTCTCTATCTCTAAAACAGGAAATTCAAACACGAACTAGCCAAGGTTAAGTTGTTTGGTTGTTCATCAATTGTGGCATAAGTTGACAAGCTGCACACAATGTTTATTACAGAAAATGAAAATGTAGTGGCATTTTGGACTTGCAGACTTTCCTGGTCTTTCTTTGTTTGGGGTTCATTTATTTCACTTTTTTTACCATTTTACTCTTTTTACCCTTTGATTTTTCTTTACATTTTTTAAATTTTTTGATTTTTCAGAAAATATGGAAAAGCTTTGCAACAGTAAAGGAATGAACATATTACATAGCTCAACAAGTCAATCATGAAATATGACACCTATTGGTATAGGAGTATAACAGAGCATATGGGGTTTTAGGTCCTTTTTTGAAAAACAAAGTAACTCAACTTTGGGATGAAATATTGTTTTCACTTTACACCTGTCTTAAGGCTAATGGGGAAAAGTGTACCAGTTTAAAAAAAATGTGGTAATAAAGTCATGGCAATATAAAACAAAGGGAATGGAAACCTATTCAATTTACTTCAAGTCTCTTCACAAAACCATGTCAGTTGCTTTCATCCAACAACATGTTCTTAATCTGGGGTGATGGAGAGGCATCAAAGGAGACATATGCTAGATCTAAAAGAGTATTTACATGTTCAAAGTCCATTCAAGATAGAACATGTAAAAATAAACAAATAATCATCTCAGTTGAAGATAACTTTATGTTCCAACATCCAGACATTGTGAGAGTCATGTGTCAAATGGGTACCCTGGAATTTCTACCCATTCTTGTGTATTCCCTAACAAGGTTGGTGGTGTTACTTTGGAACCCTCTATTTTGAGAAAAAAATATCCCTTCAATGATACTAAAAAACAAAATGAAAAGGGGATTACCTTTTACAATAATTACAATTGAAATCTACAAACTTTCTATGTTGTCCCTCTTGCTTCAACACAAGGCTTGCAAAGGGCTCAACTTCTACAAGAGGTTTGAGATCATATAGGTCAACACCAACTGATATGCACCTAAACGTATGTCAAATATTTTTTTTTGATATTTACTTTGAGAATGTACACCAATGTCTACAATCCCCTTGAGTAATGGGATATAATCCTAAACAAAACTTAACAAAGGAGACAAAGAAAGCAAAGCACTTGAGCCCGAGCAAAGAACTAGAGGAATTTTCTTTATGTGGAAGAAAGGCTTGTGATGTGGAAATATGCATGTTGAATCAGAACCTAGCCAAAATCATTATAGACAACAAAGAGGATGGATACAATTTTGGTTATGAGCATATGATTCCATCTGTAGAGCTCTTTCACATAGTGCAAGAATGAGAAATGTGGCAATCACACTAGGCCAGAAACATATGATAATCCTAAAGCAAAAGCATTTGTGAAAATTCCTTTGTAAGAAGGATGCTTATGTTGGTGATCATACAAACACAAATGTGGACATTTAGGATTTTGTAAGATAAAAAGTGGGTTGTGTTAAAGAACTAGACAAAATATTTACTTAAAAAAATCAATGTTTTTTTCCAAAATATAGCGATATTTATGATGAGCTCTCCACACTACATACAACTGTGAACGATTACAATAGTACACTTGATTTTGTCTTATGATTCTTGTTGTTCTAATATTATCATTGATGAACATAATTAAAGAGAAATCATTTTTTTCTGCAAGCATGTAGCTATCAAGACATGATTGTTACTTTGAATTGCATATGCTTGTAACCAATTATTTTTATGTGTTCAATTCCTATTAGTTATACATTTATGTAATGATATAAGTTATTTATGATTTGAAATAACTTTAATGACAATAAATTATGTCAAAATACCAATTAATCCTTTAAGTTATGTTAAGGATCAAACTTGAGGTAGAGTTTTTGTTGTCTCTCCTTTGTTATCTTGTGCAGATACGTCTAAAAGGTTAAGGGCTTGTTCTTGTCCAGATAGATTAAAACATGGCTACATATATTTGACGTTGTAAAAAAATTTCAATTTTAATAAAGAATGTGCTCCAAGATCTATTGACGTTAATGAGAATTTCTTTATAAACCCATGACAAACCCTAAATAGATTCTTTATCTATGGATATGTTTATTTTCATTGTTTTGATTTTGAACTTAGAAGATGAGTGGTTGGATGTGAAACCCTTGTTAATTTTCATATATTAGTCACTTAATATTCCTAGTTTAGAATATAAAATTGGATGAGTGGTTGGATACGAATTCAATATTAGTCACACAACTTATAACTTTGTCATTAGGTGAATATGTGAATGAAAAGTTTTAAGGAATTTGTTTCCGTTATAATTTTCATATCATGTGTATGTCTATTCTTAAATGGAATTCAATAATAAAATCATTGGCATAGAGCTCTCGTATATTAGTAAACTCATTAGTAAATTCAATTTTCAACTTTGTCATTGGAATAGGTGAATATGTGGATGACAAGTTATAAGGACTTGGTTTAAGTTATCAGTGAAACTTTCAAATCATGTGTATATGTCTATCCTTTAATGGAATTTAATGATAAAATTATTTGATATAAAGCTCTAGTATATTGTCAAGTTCTAGTTAATTCATTGTTCAACTTTGTCATTGTAATAGGTAAATATATGAATGACAAGTTATGAACTTGCATTGGAATTCCATTTTGAAAAATATATGGAAGTATATATCTAAAAACTACTTGAAGATGCCTTTAGATTTTTTGAGTGAGATTTTGAGATAAATAAAATGCATCATGTTATGCAACTACTCTAAGGATATTGATTAGGGACATAACAAAATCCCTAAGCTTGATTCTTGTTGATTCTCAGTTTTGTCATCTGCATTTCTGGCTTCTGATTTATAGGCATCTAATATGATAATCTAAACACTCTAACTTGGAATGCCACTGAAAAGATGGAATCTCTTCCTCTTAAAGACTCAATTAATTTTGAGTTATCCTTACCCTCTAGTAGGTCAGATAGGGAAATACCCTCCATTCATTGAGGCTTTGAGATCCTTATCCCACCCTTGTTTCAAAAATTGCTTTGCAAAGACTCTCTTTTAGCCATTCTTAAAAGTTATGAATTGATCAAATTTTTATCAAAACTACTTTACATAAGGAAATTTTATGAGAAAGTGAGTTACATTTTTGTCATATTCCCTACAAAGAAGGTGTATTCTAGGCCCATGTTTAGATTGTTTCTTCAAATTATTCCATGTAAGTACTTTATTCATTAAGAATATCCACAATTCTTTTTGGATTTTTTGTAGTGCCTTAATCTTTCATAACTTCTTCCACCACCAGCCTTTGTTTTAGGCACAGATGAGAAATTTAGTTGATACCCGCCATGGAAGAATATTAGCCTAAAGTTTGGTTTTTTGACCACACGATTGCATCTTACTCCTAAATTTTGACATGACTTCTTTGTAAATTCATCCCACCTGATGACATCATCTCCTACAAACACTAGAGCTTCTCCATTCTTCCACCCTTTCTTCCAAATAGAAGCATTGTTCTAGTCCACTATGTGATCAAGAGTGAAAATTCCCCTTCCTTACACCAATTCTATTAGTCTCAGCATTACAAATTCATTTCGGCACCTAACACATGGATCCATCTCTATTGTTACTTGTCCCCATTAAAGAAATTTTGAGGTCTAAATGGGTATCAAAACAAAAATGTACATCCAAAATAAAATTTATAATAACCAATAGGATTCAATATGTTGATTTCAACTATGGAGTATGATTCACCATTTTTGGAGTAAATAATTAAAAACATTTAAATAAAAAAAAAAAAATTCAACTCGTATTTTTCACTTATCTCCTTATAGTTTTACTAAAATTTTGAGCAGAAGCATTAGTTGGATACAAAATTTAATTCCTCATCCAAGGAGTACCCATGTTGCACACATTTGATGGACCTACTACATGAAAATGATAAATACATGAAAAATGTATTACAATCACATTTTTTCATGTATTTCTCATTTTCCATGTAGCAAGGTTCATAAAAAGTATGCAAGATGGGTACTCCTTGCATGAGGAATTAAATTTTGCATCCAAATAGTGCTCTTGCTCAAAATTTGAGTAAAACCAAAGAGAGATAAGTTGAAAATACGAGTTGAAAAAGTAGTTTTTTTTTTCTCTCTAAAAATTGATAATGTAATATAATCTTATTTTATTATTTCCACTATTATTTTATAACATTCCTTAGGAGGCCCATTTTAGACCTCAAAATTTCTCTAATTCCATTTCCTTCTCTACATTGTTGCTTGTCTTCCTCTGACTCCTTCACCAATCTATAATGGAGATGACTCTCCATAGTCTTTTAACTACCAAATAATTCCCAAAATAGATTATTTTTTTCGGTTCCCATCCTTACTCATATTTTTGTTTTGCTAATATCTCTAGTTGAAATAGTGGAGTCCCCTCATTTTAATTTTTCCCTAACCAAAGAAATATAAATACCATTTTTCTTATTCTCTATAGAACTCCTTTGACAACATCTAATAGGGTTGAAAGAACATAATAATATTTTATTCGCATGGGCACTGAAGGGATAATACCTTCTTCCCAATCCAAAGATTTGAAAGAAAGAGCTAATATAGTAGAAGCAAAATTACAAAACAAAGCAAAGAAATGCCTTGATTGCATGCTTCTCAGAGAATTAACCACAATATGTTGCTCCATATTGTTATAGACATTTTTGGGCACTTCAACCCCAATCATAAATGTCCATAAACTAAGGGCTCCTAAGTCCCTAAAAGTGTTGCTTCACTGCCTAAACAAACAAGGTCAATTGATTACATCATCTCCCAGAAGTTCTCCACTGGAAACTCCTTATAAATGGTCAAAACAAGACCATACTGAAAGCTCAATGTAGAGGGTGCGATGCATATCACCTTCCCAATGTACAAGGTGTGATTCATACTGATTTTCTCCTCTGTAGGGTGCGATGGTTGGGAATGGACAAATGGCAGGGACAAAAATGCGAGGTGGAAGATCATGGAATCTTCCAGAATCTTCCCCTCTGACACTT
>APFE030515595.1:262725-318453 GCA_000404065.3 Pinus taeda
TTGTTTCTTCGATAGTAGTATGTTGTTGTGATTCCACAGGTTCTTTTGAAGCTGGGCAGACAAAGAAGAAGCGGCGAAGCTCTATCAAGAAGGAGAGGAAATCAAGTGCAAGACTTGGTTGGTCTTCTTGGTTCTCCTCTTATCTATTTTCATAAAAGAAAGCAATAATAGACTGTGATTGTTTTTTTCTAAGATAGCCACCCCTCTTAGTGGGAATAGCAGCATCTGAGTGGACACTATTCCCAGATAACACATATTGATCGATGTTTTGAATCCCTTTAATACTTTGAGAAACATGCAATCAAATAATCATTCCCATAAGAATCTCAAACACAAGTGTTTTATCTAAAGGGCCAGGCAAAATATTGGGAGGCAAACTACATAGAAGGAAAATAAAAGTGAAAAGAATGAAGGCCCTAAGTGTGTGTAGTGAAAATTCACATTGGAGGTGAAGAGTGCATGAATTCTACATATTGAGCACATCTTGTCCTCCACACAGAGCTTCCATGGGGATCCATTAGCCACCTCTGATGCCATATACATAACTGTATGCTAAACTCTACCCATTTATGTGCTAAAAGCTTTCAATATTTTGAAGATATCCATTTGTGTATCTAGATATGTCCTCTTCCTTTGTTGCAATGGAACTTCTAGCAAATTTGGCCTGCATTTCACTCTATTAGTATCCATGGATGGGGTGATTTCTTGTTAGAGTGAAGATAATGAGAATCTTCATGGGGGAGAAGTGATTCCATCTTACATTCTCAGAATTAATGCCATATCTCATCAATTTTTTTAGAAGATAAATGGTTTCCATCTGTGTTTGCATTTTTTTGCATCTCTGAAGTTTGAACTGAATATTTGAGTTTACAAATTGTTATTAAATGAAAATGAGTTTGGTAATTCCATGAATTTTCTCTTGATAATCTTACAAGATATGGATTGCATAGTAGCATTATGGTTCTCTAGATCTGCTTGGATCAATTGAATTTGTCTGAAAGAGATGTGAAAACCATGCAGTTGAAGTTAGAACTTCTTTATGTTGTAGTGAAATATTCGTTGCATCAACCAAATCTTAATACAATATTTTGAAGTTGTGAAGAATACTCATAATGGTGAAAGTGTTCTTGGGTATTTGTCAAGGACCTTGCATTTGTCATTACCTGAACATATTTGATTAAGAATGGCCCTGACAGACTCAAAGGATACAAATCGAAGACAAGAAGGTATGTATATTTGTATCTATTTATTACAAACATCTCACTTATCATTCTTTGAAACATGGGTTTCTGAAAAAAGATATTTGTCATATGTTTTATTACTCTTCCTTATTCATAATTTTAAAATTTTCCTTTTGTGAGATGGAATAACTTACACAGGTATTTTTGTTTTTAGGTCAAATTTTTGTGAGTCTAAAATAATGGGACTATACCAGAACCTAAAAACCAGTGTTTCTGAAGATCTCATTGAGCAAATTTCATTATTTCTTCATTGGTGTGAAGGACTATCAAAGTATGTTCCTTCTTTCCTTGAGGCATTATCTTTCTTGCAACCCAAAGCACAAAACTCATTGATATTGACTCTGTGATTTACAAATGAAGTAAATGTTGTTAATTCCTTTAAATGTTGTTGGTTTCTTTTAATAGTTGATCATATGGTGTTGTGTTAATAGTTATGACTTAATAATTTATTAGAAAGGTAGGATCATGGCCTTGACAGGAACAAAAGTAGTTCATTTTTATTAACATTGCATGCATGTTTCTTCATTTCATGGTAATTTCTTGTTGCAGGACTTTTCGATCTCTCAGTATAAGCATTGAACACGTCTCAAATTATATTTTGACTTAATTAGAATAGGAAACTAATGTTGCAAGCATAATTAAGATCTTGGATATGGATGTACAATTGATGTTTCACACTACAAATATATTTTGTCATTGTTTTCAAAGGGGAAGATTGTGTCCAAGATATTAGGCATAGTTGTGTGCAATCATAAAAGCCTTGAGGATGCCAATGGAACGCATGCAAAATTTTATACTTCAATTTTTAACAGTTCCACAATTCATTTTTCACGATTATCCTCTAGGAATATTGACACTCTTTTGGATTCCATTAAACAACAAGTGAGAATTTTTCCATTTACCTGATCTTAAGTTAGTTGCATGAGTTGAAATTTGAAGTTAATTTCTAGTGAGAAATCAATTGGGTGTTTGTGATGGAGTCTCTAGATTAGGAAGTATATATTTTCCATATAAAAAAGCCTTCTCTATTTTGATGTCAATTTATAGAAAAACTTGAGAGGTAAACATGCAGTTCTAAAGTAGTTGTTTCTTTCTCTCGGATTTTGACATGATGAGTTGCATGTGTTTTGAATTTTTTCTTTACATGGAAATTGGTTTTATCTTGACACAAACTGTCATAATATATCATTCATTGGTATTTAGGATCCTTTTCCCATTCAAACAGTATGTGGGTGTGTCTAGAAGAATGTTGTAGGTGAATTGTCCTTATTGAGATTTGTTGTATTTGCCTCGCCTGAAGTTTTCACATTTTCATATTCAAGGAGGCAACCAATGATGATAATGTGACTTATCAGTTTGTATATGTTTTTTTTTGGAAAAATGTAGTCCCTTTCTCATATATTAAGCTTCTAAGTGAGGATGTTGGTACCTTCACATACCCCAGTGGATTTCCCACCTTCCTTGGTGTTTTAGATGAAGGATCGTAGTAATCACCAGCTGAATTACCAGTTGGTAACATCAAGTTACTTAATGGGATTTAATATTGACACTTCCGTGAAATCAAGAAAGAGAATCTACTAATAGGGCTAACATATGGGTGATCATATTACCTCTTGTCTTTATTATTATATCTCTCCATTTCTTTTTGTAAAAAAAAAAATTCTTCTTTTTGCAGGTACCCCTCAAAGGTCCACATGGAAGTTTACTTCCATGTGGTTTTTCTAATCAAGCATGGTTGTCAGTTGATCTAGTATAGATATTGTGCCAGTTGGCAAAGATTTTGCATGGGAGTGTTGTGCGTGCATTACTTGAGTATCCTATAAAGCATTATCTAGAGATATTGTTAGGTGTAGTTGCCTAAGTCAAGGTAAAATGCATGGTCTTAATTCTTTTTTTCTCTAAAAAGTTTGTTTTATGTTTGTTGAACACTTGATTTCTTTGTGGTCACTAAAATTGGTTTAACATTGTTGTCTAGATGATGTTCAATCAAATTCAACATGAAATATTCATTGCCCTTTTCCTGACATATCTTAGTACCAATCCTAATTGTAGTATTCTCCTACATTAACTATGGCATGTCAATCTTGATATAGTTCTTTGGGGTATGATGGCTATCCATGCAAAGGATCCTAACTCTATCTCAAATATTCTAGATGCATGCCAAGAGATAAAGGTAAGAGCTTGCAGTTTAACTCATTGACTCAATATAGAAGAAAGATAAAAGTTTTGTATTTGGAATAAATTACATCCAACTTGTGTATCTCTTTCAACAATATTTATAAATATTTTGTATTGACTACAAAATAATATGTCCCCTATTCATTACTTAAGTAGAAACTATAATTTAAAATATCATTGTCAAAATTTATGATATAGTCAAGTCAATGTTGTTAACCTACCACATTAGGATTTTAAAATACTCTAGCATATTAGGTTGATTACTTGAAACACTAGTTTTAGGTCTTTCTAAAGAGATTTTGTTGTAATATTGGATTCTTTATTTCTAGTGTTATTTATGATTCTTGTGCCTTAAATTTAAAGTTATAGTTGGTGAAAAATTCAAGCTGGACATTTTCCTGCTTGCTTTGAGAAATTCATATCCAACATTTTTTTAGGCAAGGACAACTTTTCCTTAGTGTTATCTTTCAAGAAGGGATATATATTCTTTATTGTATAGATTCTTGTAATTGAGGTGAACAAAACTTTATTTGTAGGCATTAACTATGATATTGGACCTGATTTTATTTTCCTTAGTAATTTAGTTTATTTCTCTTGAATCAGAAAGGGAGATTTTGAATTGGGAGGAGTGGATAAATGATAATCTTAGCAGTAAACGGGATACTTTGTACGGGGTAAGTTGTTGTCTACCTATTATATCATTCAATTGGTCTTGGTTAAATAATGTCGCATACTTGGGTAGTTGGTGGACAATAATCCTCAACTCAATTTGAGGTAATTTGGAAGGATGTCTCTAATTTATTGTGCTGAGAGGCGCTTTCCATCCTGGTATGGAAGAGATGTTGTAATGTCTTGTATTGTAATTTATTGCACTAAGAGGTGCTCTCAATCCTAGTATGGAAGAGATGTTGCAATGTCTTGTCCTGTAAACATTTTGACATAGTCAAATTACTAGCAGTTTTAGAACTCCCGAATTTTGACAACACATTGGGATTTTCTCATATCACTTGGCCCTTGAGTCAAGTCACCAAGGGAGGAGCAAAAGCAAAATTCTTTGGTCTGAATCTCAACAAAATGCATTCATAGAGTTGAAAGGTCACCTCTGCTCAGCACCAATGCTTGCATTACCAGACTTGCAACAACCATTTGAGGTCGAGACATATGCCTCTGACTATGCTATTGGGGCAGTCCTTACTCAACATGCGCATCCAATGGCATATCACAGTGAAACATTTTTAGACAGAGTCCAGAAGTATCCCACTTATGACAAAGAGATGTATTCCATTGTGCAGGCCTGCCGACAATGGAAGCATTACATTTTGGGGAAGGAAATGGTCATCCACATAGACCACCGACTCCTACAGTTCATACAGACCCAAGGGAAATCACAGAATGATCGCCATTAGAAGTGGTCCACATACCTGCAATAGTTCCATTTCAATATCAAGTAGAAGAAGTGAAGCACAAATAATGTTGCAGGTTGCCTCAATTAACCACCGATCATGGCGTTAACCATTGTGCTCAACTCTTGTGGGCACGAGAATTTTGATTGGCCACTTCTCTACAAACGCAACCCAGAATTCGGCCACACATACCAGACACTCTTGGAGGGTCAACATGTTCCATATTTTCACCTCCAAGATGCCCTGTTATGCTTCCTGGGTCACCTTGGTTTTCCTTCAAGCAAGCATGCCAAGATGATTTAGGAAGCACACTACAATTGGGCTGTTGGGCATTTTGGGGTTGAGAAAATGGTGGCAATACTATAGAAGTATTTATATTGACTGAATCTTCAACAGGATGTCAGGAAGGACATCAGATCATGCATTTCCTGCGCCATTACCAAACCAACCATCAAGAATCAAGGCCTCTATACCCCGCTGCCTACCCCTAGTTGACCTTCGGAATCCATCTCTGTGGATTACATGTTGGGCCTTCCTTCTACTAAGCATGGAAATGACTGTGTTTTTGTGGTCATTGACATGTTCTTGAAGATGGCCATTATGGTAGCCTGTAAGAAGAATATCACAATAGAAGCCACTACTAAACTCATCTTTGAATGAGTGTGGGTACACTTTGGGATCCCATAGTATATCATCTCAGATCGGGACATTAGGTTCCTTAGTACATTTTGGTCCAGTCTTTGGTTGATGTTGGACACCAAACTCACTAAGTCCATAGCCTTCCATCCTCAAACTGATGTCTAGACAGAGGTTGTGAACAGGATGATCGTACACATTCGGTACATGTACAACTCAAAGAATCCACGCACATGGGATGAGAGCCTCCCCTATGTTCATAACAACTACAACTGGGCTCTCCACAGCTCGACTGGCCACAACCCTTTTTAGGTGGGCTTGGGATTCCAGCCACTATGTCACATTGATGTGGCCATGCCATTTGCATCTACTCACACAGATTTAGCTCATGTCCAGTCTGAAACAGATAAGACAAATAGCTTCACTGAACACATCCAACATATTCGCCAACAGAACCATGACATTCTGGAGAAATCAAATGCCAAATACAAGCAGCGACATGATCAACATCGGGTGCTACACAAATTTCAGGTGGGCGACCAAGTTTGGTTTCATTTGCAAAAGGAATGCCTTACCAAAGCCTATCAAAAACTCATACCACTCCAATATGGTCCTTACACCATTACAAAGTTGTGGGAGACAATGCATTTGAGCTTAGCATTCCCCCATTCCTTGGCCTGCACCCAGTGTTCAATGTGGACCGCCTTCAGCCATACTTTCCACCATTACTAGACCCATCCGACATTGTAGAACAACTCACACCCGCAGAGTTAAATCCAGATTGCATGGAACAAGTTGCAATTGATCAGATCATGGACACATAGATCAAGCACAATCACCATCAGAATATCAAACTATATCAAGTTGTCAAAGCATGCCAACTCCACCAGGGCAAGTGGCTCATCAGGGACCAAGTTCAATAGAAGTTTCCTCATCTCATGGAGGAACTCAATGCAATGGGGACCATTGCTTCCTAAGGGGGGAGGAATGATGCAGGTGGTTATTGGTGGCCACCAGCCAAGTCCACTTGGACCCCCACCATTGTTTCTTTCAGCTTTTCAGTTTCCTTAATTATAGCACAGTTTACTATTTTTAGCACTTTTTTAAAAAGATCTTCTGGAGCCATTGTGAGGCCCTAAATGACATTTATTGGGAAAACTGGGAGCAATATTGGGCCATGGACCAATGTTGCTCTTCCCAAAGTTGTATTTCTCGGATAGATCTTTCTAACGAGATATTATGTGCATCAAATGGAGATTATATGCCAAAGTAATGACCTAGGGAAGTTGAGGTACCAATTTACCCAAATGGGGCACACAGTTTGGTGTTTCATCTTCTACAGTTAGGATTTTGGATGTTTAGGGTTTTCCATTGTTTCTTAATAATCAATAGGCTTTCGAGCCTCATTGTAACACAATTCAGAGCCATGTAGCTACCACATCTCCTCTCAGAGATAAGCTACCATTGCCCTAGCTAGTTTATTTCCATTTTTGTTTATAAGCATATTTCAGTATTTTACAGTAATGAAATGAAGTATTATTTCTGGTCACCTCCATATGTATAGTTATATCTGTAATTTGTTGCATTCTTGTTTAAATCCAAATTAGTTTTTTTCATTTATTTTTGCACAAAAATAAGTTTTTTTGGGGTAGAGTTCTTGTTTTGGGGTTACAGTTATCGTTATGGATGCAATACAACATTCATTAATCTCTCAAACATAGTTGGCACATTGCATAAAAAAATGGCATGACCAACCATTCATACAAGCCTTATTTGGCTTTGAGGACAATCTTCTAGATGCCTTTTTCTTTGAGTCAAACCTCATAATATCCTAATTTTGAATTGAGCTTGGTGAAGTATTTTGTGTGATAAAACATCGATCCTAGGTAGTGTTGAAGCCTCATATTACTGCTGCTCCAACATGGGGGATAACCACCCTGTCCAGACCTTAAAGGAAACTCCTTTTCCGTTTGAAGTAGTGGCTCCGACTAGGAATAATGGGACCAATTTCCTAGTGTGGGTTTTAAAATGAGAGTGGGTGCTTTTCAAGCGATTGCAATGAGGATAGTGATAACTAAATGGCCTATTATATCATGCAAATCTCTAGCTAAATTAATCTAATATAAACCCAGGTATTCTGTCTCATATGTGATTTAAAAAGATATATGTTTGACACGTGATAATAAAGATCAATCACGCATTAAGCAGAGGTGATAACGTGTAAAGATAATTTCTTTGACTAAATAGTTAGTCAAAAAAATGTATAAACTATATCGCATATATCCGATGACTATATATGAAAATAAACAATTTTCAGCTAGGCATCATACAGTAGTGCAATTTACACATAACTGAAAGAACATATCTCATATACAATTCATGAAAATGAAGTGTTATCACTAATTAAATAGAAACATAACTAATCATACAAGATAGAAGTACCATATGTGTGAAGTTTTGCTCATTTTACTAATGACATAGATCAACTCCTTTCTTCAGATCAAGTTATCTTCCAAGTATACAATAATGCATCAACAAAGGAAAGTAGTTTTATATTTAAAAGAAACGACCACGTTCCATAATTTCATCAAGGCATTCACAAACTTACAAAAGTGCATTCTTTACTAATGTTTTTGATAAAATTATGGACCCTTCTCTAAATGCATAAGAAGGGTATAAATACTATTCTAACTGATGTTCAAAAATGGATTATACAAAAATTTGAGATGGTTTCAAACAACCTTCTTCCTAACTAGTCAACTAACTCTAAAAGTAAGAGTGACTTGATGAGAAAAGGTTATAATGATGACTTGTTGTTTGCCAGCTTCTCTTTTAAATCACATATATCAGCCATCGATTTCACTTGAGGAGGTGCCCCAAACTGTGTTATGACCTGTCCTGTGAAAATAACGTATGTGAGAGGTGGCATCATCCATTGAGTTGAATGGACTGAGTAGTTGAGGGTCATGATTTGGCTACGTGGATTGACAAGGTATTGTTAATATGCCTCCCAGTCAATCTTGCTAACTTTGCAATCTCTTCCCTTTTGATTTCTGCTCTTTCCTTCTAGCTTTTACGCAAATCATTTAAATCTCGCAGTGTTTTTGGGTTACCTCATTTCACTAGCTTGATGGCATGCAAAGTGTGGTTTACTACTTTCATTATGTTCTTTGACACCCCTACTGCTCTTGCCACTGCTAATTCATCTTGCTTGACCTACGCATCCCAATCTATGAATAGAATGTCCTTTTGTGTCTCCTCAATCTTGGGTAGATTAGCTCTCCTTCCTTCTTTTGTTTCTTTCCATTCAATGAATTCTGAGATCCTTGTATTTAGATCATTAAATTCAGTTCTTTGGTCAATCACATTATTCGTTAATTGATCACTGGTGATTAGATAAGGAGCGATATACAACATTCTTTGGCAAAATTGCTCTTGTTGTTTTGATAGGAGGGAATTTATCTCTAGTGCCTCTTTGATGAATTCATCGACAGTAGGGACATCTTCATATTTTTCCATGGTTTCTTGCAATTCTTGAATTTTCATGTTCTTCACAGAAATATCTGCTTCATGGCTTATCTTTAACACTTCCATATTCTGCTGCAATTGAGCAATTTGTTCAGCAACTTGCTGGTTCACATTTGATTTTTCAATTTGCAGTTGTTGCTCGAGCTACCCTATCTTCTATTCTTTATCCCTTAACAAAATAGATATCTCCGTAGATTTATCCATGGTGGTAGTTCCATATACCCCTGTAAACTGCGATAGTCTGATCAATTTTTCAGCTAGATTGGAAGGAATATCCTTCCAGACTGTCCATCGGCTCATTCCCAGGTGGGATCTCGGGCATCTCTACCCTCCTTCTTTTCCTCCATATCCTTACTACAGCCTTGTGAGGTGGGCTATATAACACATCTAAAGGAGGAATTTCAGTCACCTTTAGGACAATTTCTGATATGGTCAAAGAAGGAATGATTTATATCTGCTGTGAGCTTGTCCCTTGCTCATCCATCAGCTCAGACTCTGTAATTCTATGGGTATGTAGAGGAGTGTGATATTCCGTGGTTTCCTGGGCATCTGTTGTCTTAGGAGTGCCTTGTAGTTTTTTATTGAATTGGTCCCACTCCTACTCCAAACTGCTGCTTTTGATCTCAGAACTGATATCTTTTGTCAGGTCACTTATGACCTGATTTTCAGATGACCTCTTGTTGGATTCCATTGTATTCTCAGTGTCTTTGGATTTCCCTGTATCTAGTGCTTTCCCTGTGTTCACTTAAGACTCTATGTGAGAATTTGGTCCCTCATTTTTGACAGTTACACTAGGTGTAGATTTGTCCTCAGTTTTTAACAAATGCAATGGAATTATTTCAAGCCATTTGTTTCTAAATTCTTGAAATCTTTCAAAATCTTTAAGACTCATATTTGCCCTTTCCCACTTGAATGCTTCTTCGAATGATTCAGATGACTATTAAAGTTCTTCAAAATTATTAGCCTCATGGTTAAAGGGCTTAAACTTCACTGTAGTAGTAATATTATGTGTTATCTTGTCTGGATCAAATTGCCTTTTCAGCAGAGTATGGAACCTGAGGCTCTCTAGGCTTCGCGATTCCTTGGTTGCATGGTTAAAATTTGTTAACGAAAATGAACCACACCGAATGGGAAACGATGGCCACAATGAATTTTTGTTATCTTTTAGGGTCTTGGTCAAGCCTTTTCCCATAGTCTGGTGGGCTATTTCTCTTGCTAATAGTTTATTAGGGACATACAAAGGAAGGACATGCAAGTTTGTTGTACTTACAAAAACCTTGATGTATGTAAACCATTATTCAACAAAATACTTTCCTACTACGAGAAGGTCTGTAGCAGCCTCTTTGGAAAACCTGGGGGCTTTTTTATTAAAAATCAATTGATGCAATGGTAAAATAACAACATGGCATACTTTATAAAAATGTGGTATATAATGGGATTCCCAAATCTATTTATGGTTGAGATGGATAGGGTAGGGGCCCTACAAAGTCCATTTCCAACCCATGATTGGAAATTTAGTGCAGAAACAGATGGCATCCATGATGTATGCACTAAAATAAAATGGAGGAAGGTTCTATGTGGAGGAGGATCTCTTCTAACAATACTCAGAGATGGTAGTGGCTAGGTTATCAGATAGGATAGTGGCCCAATTCATTATGTGGGAATTGACATAGGCATCAATTAAAGGAATCCATTCTATGGAAAAATTAGGATTATTAGGTAATCCATATAACCTACATAACATAGAAGCTACATAGTTGTAGGGGTTTTTTAAGGAGGTTACGAGATACATACTCATTTTATCATATTTGAACTTGTTCACCAGTACCCTCCAACCCTAGATCATCATGAAAGGTTCTTCTTTTTTCTTTGTAAAGTTGGGTAGGTATGACTTGTCATATATGTCCTAAGGGTCAAGTATATGGTACATTTTCTTCAGGTTTTCATCTTTCAATGACCCCGAGAGTTCCATCCTCAAGTTCCTAAATTGCCTATCTGATATTTTCCACCACCCACCTAATCATATCAGTATATGGGAGTACTTTCTCTCTCGCTCCTATTCTATGAAGGAAGGCACAAGCAACATCTTTGAATTGGACTCCTGAAGGTTTTATTGAGCTAGTCGTTGCCTTTATGACAGTAATTTTGGGATGCTCATCTTCAAGCCTATTTTATATGACTTCCCATGTTGTCGTTCCCCCATCGACGTTGCAAACTGTATCAGAGAATATAGGAAAATTTTCTGATAGCTCAGACTCTTTAATGCTCTGCTTTTTTATTTATTTTGCATCACCTTTTGCAATGACATGTATTTTTAAGTGTGCTTGAGAAGAGATTTATTAGAATAGACAATATAGGGAAATTAAGGGTGAAAGATCTCTGAAATGCCTTTGAATCGTGGGAAGAGTTTGAATGAGATATTCAGCGTTAACTAGCCATAACTTGAAACATCATTACCTCTCCTCAGGCTGCTAAACATTAATTACCCTGTCAAACCACCCATTATTAAATTAAAACACAGTAACCTTCCCACGCTTCATGCTTTATTCATGCATCGCAACTTTTAAACGTTGTAATATAGTGTTTCCTAGAGATAATGCAAAATGCAATTGTGAAAATCTCAATATCGCACTTCAAAAATCGTTAAAGGATGGAAAAATTGAATGCATTATTTATTTGTGACTCTGCAGAGTATGATCACGTGTTCTTAGGGTGTTCTAATTAGAATATTGTAGCAGGGGCGTTCATCAAATATCACATTTAGGGATTTACTTAAATATGTTTATATTTATCACATGGAAAACTGTGAAATGCGATTTGCGATAAAGATCCTAAGCTTGGGTTGTTTTCTAAGGGTTTCAAGGCAATTTCTTAGAGTTAGCATTTATTTTTCAAAGACTAAAAAATTAAAAAGGGTCCCCATTTATATGTCAAATATCAAGTATCACTAGTATAAATGGAGGGTTTGTTACATAGTACAACAGGTAGTAGGTACTTATTCTTGAATGTAGTATATTTTAATGGTCTATGATCTATTAGGGCCTAAATCTACCTCAAGCTGAGAAAGGTAGGTCCAGCGTAACATCAAACCATGCTTAACCTGGTAGCTAGCCCTACCAAGTCGGAAGAGGGCTCTCTCCTTGTCAATCTCAGGAAAATATAGAAAATGAGGCTTGAGATGACTGATATAAAGATTAATTATAAGTTAGGTATATGCTCAGAGGATTTTGATTGAATTTTATGATGGTTTGTTGGATCAAATGTGAAAGGCAGTTTTGGGTCCACGGAATGAACTCAAATTTGCAGAGGTTTTTGTGGGGAGAGGTAGGCAAGTGTTTTAGCGCTTTGAAATGAGTGTAATGGTGGGTCTAAAGACTGGTGAGGAGTTGGAGAGGGCATGCAAGTGTCATGAGTCGTCTTCAAATAGTAGAAAACATTTAAAACTAAATAAACCCCAAGGTAGAGCACTGAAACACCAATGAATTCCACCTTTCAAACTTGATTCATTTAGTTATGCAGAAAGAGAGAGAGATGATGGAACATATAAACATAATATAAATTGAATTATAGAGAAACAAACAATGCTAATTCACATTACCACAAGAATCCCACAAAATGCTGCAAAACCCTGGTTTATTTCCTTGCCAAACTACAGAAGTGATGTACAAAGTAGCTCCATGCATCCACAAGAGTCCAACCTTTACAAATTACTGAAAAAAAAACATGATATAGACCTCCAAACCACCTACGCTATCCATTAGGGGTCGAATCCATGAGAAGAGGGGTGGTTTCAAACAAATCTCAACTAGGAACACAAAAATAGGCAATGGAACAGCTTGCCTCTAAAACCTAGGAAACTGATTCATTCAACTCTAAACCACCTAAAACTGATGTATCTACCTTATCAAGTCAATTTTTAACATTTTTACATCATAGTACATCAATTTACATCATTTCACATCATGGATTTGACCATAATAGAGAAAAAGTCAAACTAGAAGAAAACTAGGCAAAAAACAGAGTTTTTGAGCAAAATTGGCACTGTTTGATACTGTGCGTAGAGCCATTTTTTTGTGCATAGTGCTTTCTCCAAGATGCTTTTGAAGGCCTTCCCCTTCACCAAATTTGCTCCAAGATGGCTTTTGGAAAGGTTTATCTATCTACTTTCTAGGCCAAGTGGAATTTTTGAATTTGGTGTCCATTTCCCCTCTAAAATTGTAATCTCCCAAGACTACTTCCTGTGTGGCCAAAAAGTGGCAGAGAGGGCATTTTTTGGGTGTTTTTGGACCTTTTGGAGGTCCAAAATTTGTCCAACTTTCCTAGTAATTTATGAGCATGCAAATTTTTTCATAAGGAATCCAAAAATGCCATTTTTTCTTCAAATGGAGGTCCCTATCAAAAGCGAGCGCCGGTGGTGCTATGCACCTGTTGGAAAAGCTTGTGCGTAGCGCCACTGATTCTGTGTGTAGCGACGTTTTTAGATCACGTTTTGGAGGCCTTACTGGTGTCCACATTGTTTTCATGATAGCTCATTGGAAAGCTTATTGCATCTACTTTCCAAAACAACTTCAATTTTTCAATTTAGAGTTCATTTGCGCTGTCAAAAGTCAAATCTTCCAAGACTAGTCAAAATGTGCAAAATGAGATTGTCTAAAGGTAGAGTGTTGTTACAGTCAAGTTTTGAAGGTCTTCCTCAACTCCAAATTTCACTCATCAAGCAAGTAATTTGGCCAACCAAGCTAGGAGGAATCTTTATTTTCCCAAGGTCACTTCAGAGGTGCATAAATTCTCTTAAGGCAACTGTACTTTTGAAATTTCTAGAACCATGACATCTGTGTAAAAAGTGAAGGAGGAATTTCTTCCTTGGCCTATTTTGGACAACAACCTCTCTCACTTTCTCCAAATTCATATTATATTTCTCAGAAACATCATTTGAGTAAAACTTACCCCGATGTGTGGAACAGGGGATTTGTCGAAATGAAGGGAAATGAAGGGGATAAGAGTCTTCTAAATTCTTGAGGAAATTTTTGGAAGTAGGGAGGGATGTTAGGAAATATTAGAAAGTGGAATTTCAAAGATTGAGTGAGGTGAAGGGGTCCAAAAGGGCTAAACACAGGCCAAGCCTAGAAAATTGTCAAATTGTAGCAAGAAACTAGGGTTTATGGGAAAATGAGGAATTTGAGGGATATCAGTGATGGGAAGTGTTTAATAAGGTACATTAAGGATAGGGGAAGGTGCATGAGCGTCATGATGCAATCTTTTTTGATGAATTAACCATCCAATAGAAATTACCTTCAAAACCCTAGGAGAGGGAAATGGGCCTTACCCAAGTACAACTGAAGCACGAACAAGGTGTAAAATGACCCATTGGAACTCAAAATGATGATGAAAACCATTTGAATGATGGTACACTCAGCTGAATGGTGACATGGACTGACCTTTGGACAATTTTGAAAGGAGTGCAAACAAACCCTAGACCTAATACCTAGTGACCAAATTTTACTTGAAAACTCACTGAAATGACAAAATTTGACTTTGACACTCTGAGACCACTTTGTAAGATCATATTTAATCATTGGAGGAAGGCTACAAATACTGACACTAACATGATCGATGCACATTTTCCATTTCTTGTCCTTTTGTTGTAACCTTGATATGTTCCTAGTTGCTTAGGAACTACGCCAATGCATGTTAAACCTACTATAGGCCTCAAGCTAGCTCTTGGGCTAGAGTGGATAACCTTGAATCATCAATTACAACTAATTACCTATTATCACTAAGAAACAACCTACAACATTAAAGTCAAACTGCTAGATTTAGAGTGGTAAGGAACATATAAAAGGGTTGGAAGTAGAATTATAAATATGTAAATAAAGGTTGTAAACCTCTCCAATAAAAGGGCTTTCCATTAGGCATAGAGTCTAAAATAGTAGAGCACAATAGTTGATAGGTGGTAGTTGTAGAATAAATAAAGAAGAACAATGAGTGAGTAAATATGTCTTAGTAAGTGAAGATGAGGAAGAGTGATTTTGTTGGGCATAAGTAAATGGATCTAGAAAATGAACAAGTTGAACAATTGGGAATGATAATGAATCTAGCATCTAAACACTTCTAAAGGGACATAACAATGGAAATAGTACCAATTTTTTGTCTACGATACATTCAAACTTGATTGCAAATTACAAGGATTGATTAAGGAAGAACATATGTGAAGTAAAAGAGAAGCTTAATAAAATGAAAAAAATATATATATATATTTTCTTAAAACATAGGTGAATCCATGAGCGGTTCCCTTGAACTAAAAAATGTACAATTTTTGCCCCTTATGGCTCATTTATAGATGACCCAGTCCTACTGCCAATCTTCAATTATGTCTTTCATCTTCAATTTAATGCTTAGCTCTAGCCATCAAATCTAGGACTGTTTTACTAAAAATAGAGTGAAGATAAGTTGCTTAAAAGATATTGAGCTCCCATCAAGTTATCTCTTCCACATATCCCAAAAAAATATAGGGGCCTATTTCCAACATTTAACCTTAAATTACACCTTGTTACTAGTGGAAAATTTTGACCTCCATCAAGGTTTGCATGGAATCCAATCATCAACAACCATAGGAACCCATTCTCCCCTAATTCAAAAGAATACAATTGTATATACTCCTCTAAGGAGTGATAATAAATTTAAATATGTAAGATGCCTCTACTAACACTTGTACATAACCTATATCATTCACAAACTTTACAATCCTCATAACTGGAATATATGTTACAAATGTTTACCGAATAAGCATACAAGTTCATGACGCCACAATCTTGCATTCTTCGAAGCGATATTTTAATTTAATAATTTTCTAGAAGGATCCAAAGAGCATTATCCATCTATTCTAGTGTAAGAGGACTTGACCTTTTATAGCATCATTTCCAAATAGTTGTCACAAAATATCTACACATTATTTTCAGCTAAGACAAAACACTATTCTATTCAATTTAAACTACCACAAGTTCCCTTTTCAAGTCTTGAATTTTTTTTATGATAAGTCAAAGCTTTAACATGAAAATGAATTATGACAATGTCTTCCTCAGGAAATGTGATGATATCTTCGTCATGAAGAAGGTAACCTTCATTTTCATGCGGATCTATTTGGAAAAGTTGATGACAACTTCAACATGCATTTCCCTCAAAGTTAGAAGAAAACCTTCCATCCTCCTAGCTTGTTAGAAAAATTGTTGATCTAATCATTCTTTGAATTGCTATTACCAATAACATCCCCTAAATTCTCCTCATGTGTTACAATTTCAACCTTCATTATAGGTTCTAGCAACATTGGACCTACCTTTATGATGCCCTCCCTAAAAGCACCACAAGTAACAAGCTAGAATGCCAACACACTAGAGTCCACCTCAGGATAGGACCCACTTGTAAGGATAGCGCACACATCAATAACAAAATACCCTACTATAGTACCATTGTTTATACACTCTCAAACCTCTTCATAGCACCTAGGATGCACTCATTTGACACTACTCCACCCTTAAACTCACCCTTGCTAGCTAGTTCTGTGAAGATTTTGGTTTCAATACTGTGATTTAAATAATTCAACCAATGAGGAGCAAAGACAAAGAGTGTAACAAACATTGTAATGGAAGAAGGTTTTGCAATGAAAAATTGTTGTAAATGAGTCGATACATGGAGTTTGCTCATAATTATTGCAAAACCAAAGGGAGGGTGTTTCAGGTTGTGTTGTGTAATGCAGGATTGAAGAAGATGCATGAAAGAAAAAGACGTGTGTGACTAGGAATGTCATTATAGTCTAGCGCTGCACAATACTACAAAAATTAATAGTGAATTCCCACTAAAGAGGTTTGCGGTTACAGTAAAACTAGATGGTATTGGTAAACTTTCTATACCAGTAATTAGATCTGGAGGGTGGAAATTACTGATTTCATAAAAGTGCAGTGATTCCTCCAACAGCCACAATCACATATAATATGTAATGGCCTTCACACACATTTTCATAGAGATTACTTTATTACAGTAGGAGGATCTGAATAGAGATTACTTTGTTACAATAGAAGGATCTGAGCAATCCAATCGTAGAAGGGCATTAACTCTCTGTGAAGTTGTAGCAGTCAAAATATATGTAAAAATAGGGAAATTTTGGGAGTTCTTAAATTATCAACTGTAGTTGTTGTAAATTTGTGTCAATGTTTGATAGGAGTGAGGTACCAAACTTTTTTCTATTCTGCAATTTAAAATTGTATTGGTTTTTTAAGTGTATAATTTTTATCAAATTAGATTGTAAATTTTAAAATATTTTAAAATTAGATGAACATGGTTGAAGAGATTTATAAAAGTTATGAAATTCATCATCAAAATAAAATAAAATAAAAATTGAAAAGTTTTGCCATATGTTTTTGGATCTAATTTGTTTAGAATCTAGCATAGATTAATTGAAACTATAAGTTTGATAGGTGAATTCTTTACAATCGAAGTGTCCCATGAGTTTTTGAGGGTGCTAAATTCATGTATAAATTAAAAAAAACCAATTTGAACAATAGAAATCAAGATTTCACTGCAATTGTTTTGATTGGATGAGGGTGATGGATGCATGACACAAAACAGTGGAGTGGAATTTGACTTCGACTAATCTAGTCATGCTAGCCAACACAATCAAAACCTAATGCAAGGGACATTAGGTTACATTGGAAAGATCAGAATAATGTAAAGGAAGATTGTGATAGTGGGATGATATCTATCAACTATATAAATATGTGGCATGAAGCTAGGGAGCCTTATAGCGAGCCTTATGTTTTCCAAAACACTGCAACCAAGTGATTTTTTACCTAGAGGTGTTAGATAGGGATTGGTTATTTGTATTAAGGCATGACCCTAGATCAAAACATGTTTTTGAGAACAACAATATTATCATGTCAAGCGTTGAGGAAGATAATCAAGGTGATGACAATAGAGAGTGATATGTAGTTGTGTTATTTCATCATTTATATTATTGTTGTATGTTTTTGTTTTCATTATTTGGGTAAGTATTTCCAATTTTTGTTGCTCCCTCTGCTATGTCTCTTCTACATGATTGACATATAAAATACATTAGTCTCATACATAAAATACATTTTTTTATTAAATGAAAAATGTATTTATTAATATGGAAACATAACTTTCAATTAAAAAAAAACATCAAGGCGCCAAAAACATAGTTATGCACTGGCTTCGGTGCACTATCAAATACAACCGCACCATAGACAATGCACACATATTCATGACGCACCAATGTTGGTTCACAAATTTAAATTTTCATAACAGTACATAACACACATATAACATTTTCGCACCAGGACAAATCATTCACGTTATCTAAGGCATCGATATATAGCCATATTTTTAAATATTATTTAGGCGATAAGCTGGTTAAATATGGTATCACCAGTGCGATTAGAACATATTAAGCACATCGCATTTGTGATGGTGATTAAGAGACATTTGATTGAGTTTTAAGTAGAATTGGTGATGCATTTTTGTTCCTTGTTTAGATTATGTAAAATAGATATCTATTTTTTATGTATTTGTAACTAAATTATTTAAAGTAGAAATGTCTTTATCATTGTGAACATGATGTAATATTAGCTAGGAAAAATGTGAAAAACCTGAATTTTAGTGAATATTTCATGATAATTTAATTTGTATTATTTAAACTATATTATTTAACTCATATTTATTATTAAAGAGTTAAATTTAAATGAATACAATAGCAAATAAAAAACCAAAATAACTTCAAAATATTATATCTTTATTACTAGAAAAAATCAACCTTCCTCTTTAAGGGAGAACTTCCAATAGATAAAACCCCAACTTGATCGCAAGCTTTATTTTACATTTTTTTATCTTTATCTTTAGAGAGAGGAATTTTCATTTTAAATTTGTAAATGTTGCTATAAAGATTAAATTTAAATTTCTTGAAAATCTCATAAGTTTAGTAATAAAATAATTTTTATAGAAACATAATTATTTAAGTTGTATTAAATCTAAATGAATTGCCCGGAAAGGCACTCTACAACTTAGTACGGGAGGTATGGGAGGGATGTTGTCACATAATTACAATACTTCAATTTACACTTTAATCTTATATAATTTTATATAGATATATAATGTAATAGAAAGTAAAAAAAATATATCTTTTAATAGGAGGAAGAAATAAAATGAGCTAAATACATAATTTACTTTTTATTACAAGGAAAAAATGTTTTTTTTACTGACAGTAATAGTATTATTTATATACATTATTATGTAATTCATTCTTGTTTCATTTACATGTGATATATATATATATTATCAAAAATATTTTACTCACAACCGTAAGTAAAGCATTTCAATGTCAACTACATATATATTAATATATCAGCTATCTAGATCCACCAAACACCTAGAAGGATCAAATCTCTTTTCACTCAAAAAGATGTGCATCTCAAGAGATTTGATCCCTTCCACCTCGGTAGATCCAGAGTTAAGATGCATCTAGGCTGTATGTTGTAAGAAAATTTCACTTTTGTTTTTAAAATTAACAATAGATCGAATTTTATAAACAATATGAATTAGTTAAATTGTTATTTTTGATAATTTATTATTAATAATTTTTATTTTTAAAAATCGAATGAGTTCACTTTTTTAGCCTTTTAGAACTAACTAAATTTTTTTTACTTTTATTATTTTATCATTGTAAGTATTGAATCTAATATTATATATTATATATATATATTATATATATATATATATTATTATATCTCATATATATTATATATATCATATATATTTACATCATCGGTTGTATATTATGTTTCAAAAAGAAAAAAGGAGGTGAAAACTGCTCCCCTGTGGTACATAATTAGTTGTCGTGAGGTGCTAGGAGAGTAGGATTCACAGCAAGAGAATCCTCCATGTTCCCGCCACTTAGGCTTTGAAATAAAAGCTAAACTGAAATATATCCTGACAAATTGAAACGCTAAAAAACAACATTTGCAGAACATTATCAATCAATATTGAGATGGTTGATATGCCTGGCTATTATAGGTGAAGAGAAGCCTGATATGCCTGAATGAGGTGCTTGGCTGACCGCGCCATTATAGTAGATGAAGAAAAGACTCGAAACAAATGAGTGGCCCGAGGAATGATCCTGAAGCGCTTCTCTTGATGACGCCAAAGGATTATGCATCTAGGAGGGAGGATCTGTGAGGGAGAGGTTTCCAAATATTCCAAAGGAAGGAGGGGGTTCTGAGACGAGAGACATAACCAATTCTACAGATGCTGAGCAAACCAGCAAATCAAAGAAATAGAGAGGGAAAAAAGAAGGATAAGGAAGAGAAGGAGCTCAGGATGGCGATCTCAGGGAATGAGGAAGAAATTGTGAGGGGATAGGGGAGATCCTGAAGGTGAAACGAGGATGTAGGGGAGGAATGGCCTGAGGGAAGAGGAAAGAGTGATCGCTCAGCTGAAATCTCATTCAAGTGGATTTTATAAATGCGCCAGATCCCTCTATGTATCATAGTCACAATGAGGGTTTCATGAATCTTTAACCTTTTCATCATGTCAGGAATTACATATTTGTTGTAGAGGTGATTGTGGAAAAAGATGTTCACTGTCACGGCAAATGATGATAAGTCTCCACGCCATTGCAAACTAGACAACCCAGTGGTCTGGCACATGCCTTATTGGCCTGTATGTCAGCATTTTTGTTTAACATGCGTAGAATATGATGGAAGCACATGTCTTTCATAAGATGAGCTAGAATGTGGCAAAAACTTAAAATCTGCTGAAGGAAAACATTAAAGGGATCTCTCTTCTAAGTCATTGAGTTGATAACGACTATCGAATCTCCAAAGATGAAGGCTGCATCTATACCAAGCTCTCCAAGCTGAATAAGTCCCTAGTAAAGGGCTAGGGCTTCTACCCTGTTGTTGGAAATATGTCTGAGACCCCATTCATATGATAGAACATTGTCCACATTAGCATTAAAGATTACTCCTCCAGCTCCTGCAGCCCCAGGATTCGACTTTGAAGCCCTATCAAAAAAAAGACAGAACATGTTGCAATTTTGGATCGAAGCTGCAAACTTATTTTCCCTTAGTCTAATTTTCCAATTATGAGGAACAATATTTTGTTTGTTACTAGCAATGATGCCTATCTACCTACTGTCTACATTCCTCTGATTCTTGGTTGATATGGTTTCAAGGGCAAGGCCCCTTGCTTTGTTGCAGAGACTTCTAATAGTCGAATCCTTGTCCTTAAAAACTTTTCGATTACGAGCCAACCAAATATTCCATAACATGGTGTAAGGAGAATATCCCAGACCCTCTTCACTATGCTATTCTTCCTTCGCTGCCAGGGATAATTCTTTTTCCACTTGTGAAGAATTTCTCCTATGGTGTTTTGGTTGCTCCACAGAATTTGATTGTTCCGAGACAAGTTTTTGCAACATTCGATAGCAAAGGGGCAGTCAATGAAGAGGTGATGGATGGATTCCTCAGTAGCCAAGTAGTTAGGACAGTGGGAGGGACCATTGATACCACGCTTTTGCAGATTTTTGGCCATAAGAATTTTCCCTTTGAGAAGAGTCCATAGAAAAAATTGATTTTTGGAAGGGCCTCAGACTTCTAATGGTTCTAGATTGGCATGGGATAGTTGTTGCTGCAGATAAATTGGTGGGTAGCCTGAATGGTATAAAAAGATCCTGAAGGGTCCCATCTGAACCCATCTAAAGCATTCTTTTTGACAGGGGCTATACTATGTAGATGAGGTTGGAGGGAAGACAGGCTAGCTTTGAGTTCATTGGGTATAACTGGGAAGGACCAACCAAACCAAAGTAGGGATGAAGGGTCCCACTGAGAGATCTGATCTAAATGATGGATACCAGCTCTTTCAGAAAAGGAGAGAATAGGATTGACTCCTACTTGCGTATTAATTGGTTGTTGTCCCATGATTTTGTCAACTCCAATATTGATGCTTGCTGCTCCCTTGGGTATTTTTGAAGTATTTTGGGCAATTATAGGAATTTATTTTTTGCATAAGCACCAGATTTTGGAAGATTCTCTGTTGGGGATGTCTTGATCAAGGAGCTTCTGCCTTGGAAAATTTAAATATTTAATTTCCAGGACCCTTTTCCACTAGGCAGGAAGGTCGGTTATGAGTCTCCATACAATTTTGTCTCTGAAAGCTAAGTTAAGAAATTTGGGGGATCTGATGCCAAGACCACCTCGATCTTGGGGTTGTATTACTTGCTTCCAACTGATGAAATTGAATTTCTTTTTGTCATTTTTCCCTCCTTGCCACAAGAAATGGTGAAGGATTCCTTCCATTTTGTGGTGAAAGGAGGCAGGAGCTTGAAGAAGAGTAAATTGGTATAAAGGCAAAGAAGATATACCAGATTTAAGAAGGGTGAGACGACCAGCTGGGTTAAGCCATATGGAGCCCCACTGTTGAACTTTCCTTTTCATCTTATCAATTATAGTGTCCCAGACTTTTGCCCTCAAGGACCTTGCGCTTACAGGAATGCCCAAATATGAAAAATGAGTCCAGTCATAGTTGCATGAGACCCCAAAGGTGGTGGCAATATTATGGAGAACCTGTGCTGTTGTATTCCAACCATATATACTAATTTTTTGCTGAATAACTAGACCACTGGAATAATTCATGAATTTATCCAAGAGGGCTTTGAAACGCCTGGCTATTGTGATAGAATCCCCTCCAATTAGTAAGGTTTCATTTGAAAATTGTGAGTGATTTATATTCTTGACTCCATTCCCAAATTTTATTCCTGTTATGAGGCCAACCCTCCGATTGAAATCCAACACTTTGCTAAAGGATTCAGCCATCAAGATAAAAAGATAAGGTGAGAGAGGGCAACCTTGTCTTAGACCATGGGAGGATTGGAAAGCTTCACCAGGTCTACCATTTACGAGGGGAGATCCATGGCCCAATGATGCAACTTTTGATGAGATAAAGAAAGCCTGCATCAAATCCCATCCTCTTCAAAGAAGCCAAAAGAAAGAGTGTCTCACTCTATCAAAAGAGTTGGCAAAATAAAGTTTGAGGATAAACCCTTTCTCGTTCCTGGATTGACTCAAATGAATGGCTTCTTGAACTAGGAGGATGGAGTCAGCTATATATATATTGGCTAAGAAGCCCCCTTGATTTTCAGAGATGAGAGATGGGAGAAAGGGTTTAAGGCGAGTGGCAATGACTTTGGACAGTATTTTGTAGGAAGAGTGACAAAGGGATATAGGACGAAATCAGGCAAATGAAGATGGTCAGTTTTCATTGGGTATGAGGGCCAGATGAGTGGCGTTAGTGTACCCCCCTATTTTACACTTTCATTGGATCCATTTTAACATTTTTATCAGATATTTTTTTATGATTCCCCAGAATGCTTGGTAGAAACATTTGGGAAAGCCATCAGGACTTGGGACTTTGTCAAGCTAAAGAGTCCATATCAATCTTCTAACTTCTTCCTCATCAATCTCTTTAGTTAAACTGTCATTTGTTTTCTTGCTTATCCCTGTAGGAAGATGTTGTAATAGCTCAGTATAGTCCTCCTGTTCTTTAGTTTCAGTAAGGAGGTATTGAAAATGTTCTGTTGCTATCCTTCGGATGACGTCCTGATTTACTTACTTCAGCATCTAGAATGGAGCTTACGTTGTTCCTTATCTTTCTGGTTGTTGTTTTCTTGTGAAAAAGGTTGAGTTCTTGTCTCCCCCCTGTAGCCATAGTTGCCTCGATTTTAGCCTCCATTTTAATTCCTCTTCTCTTTTAACTCGACACAACTGTGAATAGAGGTCGCTTTCCTATTTTTTGCTCTCTTGGGAGAGGCCATACTCCTCTATTGCTCTTTGAGTGCTGTTAAGATTGTTTTTAATCTCCTTTTTTTCCTTTTATGGTTCTTTATAGCTTGTTTTGGCCCATTCTTTAATTGCTTGTTTTGTTTTTTTTTTTTAATTTGGATTCTCAGATGAAGCTAGGGGACCTTTCAACATGCTGACTCCAAGAATTGAGGACAATTTCTACTACTGTTGGTATGTAATTCCAAAGAGAGCTGTACCTGAAAGGGATGGGTTCGAGATTGCTATGATTTTCCAACGTGAGCGTGATCCGGTAATGATCTAAAGTTGGGTATGTCAATATGCTGGCATATCCAATAGAAAATGTGGAAAGCAACAAAACATTAATTAAAATTCTATCTAATCTCTCCATAATGTTACCTATGCCAATCCTACAATTATTCCATGCGTATCTTCGATTTTTGGGTACATTGTCCCTAAGTTCATGTTCTTGCATGATGTTTTCCAGATGCATTCCGTAGGGATCAGAAGTAAAGCTACCTCCTCTCTTTTCATTGGCATGGAGGATAAGGTTGGAATCACCTCCCAAAATAATTTTAGAATTTTCTTCTTCATCAATGCTGGCTTTTAGATCACGCCAACAGCAATCCTTGTCTCTAAAATGGTTGGGCACATAGATGTTGTAGATGATTAAAATTTGCATATCTTCTTTGTTTTCCAAGGTTGTTTTGATCCAGTGTTGATTGATGATTTCCGAATTGCAATTCCATATGCTTTGATTCCAAATTGTGGCTATTCCTCCTGAAGCTCCTCTTGCTTCACTGATGCTACCTTTATATTGTCTCTTCTGTTCTATAATACCATTCATTTCCCTCTGACCTTGCTTTGTTTCTTGTAGCAAAATAATTCTTGGTTTCTCATAATGTATAAGATCTCTAAGGGCTGCTATCTTGGAGGGGTGGCCAAGTCCCCTGTTGTTCCAAGACAGGATTTTCATCATTGAAGTTGTGGCATTTGTTGTGGTGCTCACCCCCCTTGTTCCTTTTTATCTGTTTCTTTATCATGTTGACCCAGGATGTAAGTTTCTACGGGTGTCTAAGTTCCCATAGCTATATCTTTATGTGAATTCTCATCCTGGTGCTGCTTGGCATATTTCCTACCTGGACCAGGCTTCTTATAAGTGTCACTAGAACCTCCATGGTATTTCGAAGAACTCCTAGTTATTCTATTGATGGGAGGATCCAGAGGGGGCTAAGAGGAGATGATCAGGGGCAAGGTGTATTTGGAGGAGCTCTGGGGGAGGCTTTCAAGGAAGGGAGGGTCTTGGGGGTGGCTTTCAGGGAGAGAAAGAATAGAGAAGGGATTAGATGAAGAGGGTAGAGGAGGGGAATGAGGAGGAGATTTGGAGGGTGCAGGAGAGGAGGGGGAAGGATGAACTGCTACAGAGGCTGAAGGGCTTACTTCAGGGGGAGCTTTAACCAGGGAGGCCAATTTCTTTTTTTAACCACTTCGCATTGTTCCTCTTGTGGATCATTCTCTACATTAATAAGCTTAGTACATCTGTTTGCAAAGTGGTCATATTTGTGACATACCTTACACTTGAACGGGATCTGCTCGTAATCCAGCTGCTGAATATGGCTTCAATCATCCACTTTGAGCTTGATGGCTTCAGGGAGGCCTTTGACGAGGTCCACTTCAACACAAATCCATGCATAGGCTTGCATGTTGTCTTTTGGTTTGCTTCGATCAACGTATTTGCCAACTGTATTCCCAATGGCTCGAACCGATTCATCCCCCCAGCAGTGAAAGGGGAGATGAGGGAACCAGACCCAAACCGAAACAACACTGGGGACATCAATCTCAGGATCGAAGTTACGGGTCCATTTGTTGAGATACAGGCCCCTGGAATCCACGAAATAGGGCCTGTTTCTAAAAATTAAATCCTTATCTTCTTTGAATTCAAAGTGAAATGTGAAGTACCCTTTCTCGCAAAAATCTAATGGATATTTTCCCTTGTATCTTATCAGACTAGTTCCTCTCAACCCATCTCTGGATGGTTTTTGGAGAGGGCCAGAGACCCGTGAACTGACCAATGAGTCCTTTTTCTGCTAGTGACAAAATAGCCATGCAAGGTAGGGCTGGAGGCAAGAGAACTTCTTGAAGACCGTCTAGCTTCTTAACAAATTTTGAAACAGCAGGTCAAGGTTGATACTCAACAAGAATTTTCTGACTTAGTGAAATCATTTCCACCACAACAGCGATAGCTAAAGACCCAAGCGGCTGCGCAACAAAAAACCCGAGGGAAGGCAGCAGCGCCTTCGAAATAACCTCTGCCCAAAATCAATCGTAAGTATTGAAATATTTTACTAATTAAGTTGGATTGAATATCAGTGAATTATTTAAGTAATAAAAAATATTTATCATAATTTTACAATCATAGTTTCAACCATCTTAAACTTTGTAATTTATAAAAGTATCTTTTCATTTTTTTTTAAAGTAAGTCATTTTACATGAAATTTCATATATACAAGTTTGATATAAATTCCCAAATACATAATATATAATAAACATTATTTCATAAAAATAAACATCATAACGATAGTACTCTAACAAGCATAAACATCATCTAATACACACATTCAAATTCACTACCATCATCTAATTATATACACTTTTAGTAGCACACATAAACGTCATTAGCTAGCACACAAATCTAATAATCTAACCGGGCATCACCATCATGATCACATCTAACAAAACAAAACAATTGTATTCTAACATAATCACCACACATATCCTCAAATTAATATGAATCTCATCTCAAGTAACTTGTATCATGTACACATCTATCTACAAGCACATCAAATGAACATATCTAATGTGACCTAACAATATACACATCAACACGACATATAAATTAAATACATAAACATGAAAAAAAAATGCATTGGATATATATATATATACACAACGAAGTCAAATAAGTGCAATCAAATATCTGATACAACAGACGTAGCAATGCCTGCACCGTGATCTGCAATAGAAGATAATGGATGGTCAACTACTGCCTAATCAAGTAGGTCTATTGAACTCAAATGAAGTGGAGGTCTAAGAGGTGGTTGGTCTGTAGTAGAAGAACATTGTTGGTTTGTAGCAGAAGGTGGTCATTTTTCTTTATCAGGAGAAACATACAACACATCTTCTAGCTCTGGAGTCTTGACATCATCAGGTGACTGACGAGTAGGTGTACTACTAGAAGGATCACCACCACCTTGACGAACATGATATGATGGGGTAGAACCACTAGAAGTATCATCGTCACCATTCTCATAATCATGATCATGACCATCACCTTCATTATCATGACATAATCATCACCCTCATCATCATCATGAACACCCTCATCATCCAATGGATGTGTTGTTGCATGATGCACTACAACCCTCATCGCTTCTAGTAAAGTAATAGAGCCAATGAAATGTCACCTAAGAGACATCAAATTTCGTGGATAGGTCTTGTAGAGATCCAAGAACATCAGACCTGCATTGATATCTTGAGGCCTCGTAGGGAAGACTCCCTTTCAAACCAAAACCCTCGCCAATCTATCATAGTAGTCCATTCGAAATCACATAGCAGGCTCCTCCCCCAGACACCCATGCCACCCTGAGGATGTGCCTCACCTTCACCCTCACACTCTTGGGTCTTTCCCATCTCCTCATGTCCTCCATCCAGCTATGGGGGAGGAGGCATGTCCCCATCATATGAGTTGATACAAAATATATAGTACATAAAAATTATTAGATAGTCTCATTAAACAATTTAATAAAGCAAGTTAAAGAACATGCTAGAACAAAGTTTATTCTAATTCATTAAAAAAAGAAAATGAAACTAGATTAATTGAAAGAAAAAACTAATATTACCTCTATTATATGGAGGTTCAACGACTGTAAAGAAGATGTTGGGACACCCTCTTCAATGAATCATTGTGTACGGATAACCCAACACGAGAAAAGCATGGTCATCCACACTAGGTAGTAATGTTAGTTCCTCATTTGAAATCCTCGTCGGAAACTTTAGGATGCCCCTCTTGGGCACCATCTGCCCCCACATGCATATTCGGGCCTCAGTGAATGACCTAAGAGGGCAACGATCAAATTCAGGGCTCTTCTTTGGAAACCTCTCAAACAATAAACAAAAAAGTTTAGAAGAAAAAGGGAAGGTCTCCCTCCCCTCTCTTGGTAATGCATGAGATCTATGTAAAGTCATGCAAAAGTGCCTGAAAAAAATGGCAGACCACCTGATGCGATGTGGCACCTAAATCAAAGAATCAACATAATAAAAAAGAGAGAAACTAATTCACTTCCCATCACCACAAGAATGTGCAATGGTGTTCAATAATAATGAGAGGCACCTAGCCTCCTCTGTAGCAAAAGACAAAATGTGTAATTTTCCACCACAAACCTGAAAATATGATGGAGAGACTGCATGAGGCCCAACATATCTCTCAATGTATACAAGTTTAATATTACTTGCAACAACATGGGAGACATCAAGGAACTGGGTAAAATCATCCCCTCTATTGGATAGGTCAATGATAAAGTATATGTCCTCCTCAGTGGGATTATACCACAACTCAGAACCAACACAAAAATCTTGTTGTCAGACATTCCATCGGCAGATCAGATGCACCAATAAGACAAAGTGCGCCTTCAGGGATGTACCCTCCTCATAGTACTTGAGGAGGCCTAAATTCCTCAAGATCACTCAAGTCGGTGGAGTAGTAGCGCAAAAATACGAATCCCTCTCCCTCTCTCTTGCCTACCATGGTCAAACCATATTGTATGGATATGCCTGCTTCTCCAACTCCTGTTGTTTCTCCCTCTACTAATGTCTATGCTACATAATTGACATATAAAATACATCAGCCTCATACATAAAATATAAATTTTCTATATTAAATGAAACATTTATTTATAAGTATGGAAACATAACTTTCAATTTAAGAAAAACTTACCTGTGCACTCAAAATATTGTCATGCACCGGCGCTAGTTCGCTTTCAACTATAACTACATCAGTAACAGTGCGCACATAAGTATGACACATTGTGGGTGTTTTAGAAATTTAAATTTTCATAGCGGTGTGACATACTTGTGCACCAGTGTGCATGTATAACTTGTTGACACCAGTGCAGTACATTTAGGTTATCAAACACACCGAACTATAGGAATATTTTTAAATATTTATTTGTAGTGTGTTTGGTAAATATAAACACACCATGAGTGATGCACCAACACACAATTTGTCGTGTCTTTCCTAGTGCATTTATATTTACAAAATGCACCACCACAATATTGGTGTGTTATGTTCATGCACCGAAATGCGGTGCACCCTGTAAATTTGCAGGGAATACCACACCCAGTATGGACCAAACATATTGAGCACACCACACGTCAATTTTTATTTTTATTTTTTTGCAAAAACCATGAGAAATTCAAACTAATTTGCAATTCTAATCCTCAAAAAAATTAACTTAGAAACAAATGTAGAGATTACTTGGACATTTGGTCTTAAGGGAGGCATTGTGAGCACCTAATGGAGAAAAACGAATTTTCACATTGTTTGAAAAAATTGGAAACTCAAATAGTCAGCATGGTACTGAAAGGTGGTGAGCAAGAGAAGCACCGATCTCCAGGAGCTTGCATGTGAAAAGAGTGACATTTCTTCTTCAGAGCTCTCCTACACTATAGATGATAAAAATGAAAATTATGGCTGGGAGGGTTTTTTATTTAACCCTCCCCCAATACATTTGGCGAAGGACACTAGGGATGGTTGTATCCAAAAGAATAATGTTATTTTTTAATTTAAAATTGTTGTGGTGCTTTATCGATATGCATGGGGATTTATGTTACCGATAATGGACTGGTGTTGTGGTTTTACAATAACATTGGTCTGTTTTTAGAAATTAGAAATTGTCTATCAGTTTTCTTAATAAGATTCCATGGGGTGTTGTTATACCTTTTATTGCATCAAGACTTCATTATCGAATAGCAGCGACACATTTTATTATATGAAGGAGTCTTGTGCTAGTGAATATTCAAGCACCGATGCGTTTGGGTATTTAGCACATTGTGGTTATTTATTTATTTAAATTCTATAGTGCGCCATGTTATATGAAGCTCTAGTGCATGTATGTATAATAAAGCACCAATGTTCTTGAATAATTTAGGTGCACCGTCAAAGAAACATTCGCTAAAATATCTGCCCACCCACCTTTGCTAGTGACCTCTCCTACAGACGAATGTTTGGGCTATTTTCATAGGGGCCTCCGTAAAAATATCCATTAGAAGGTCATTTCCTTATAGTGTCTCTAGTTATTAATAATGTTTTTCTATACATTTCCTACTCCCAAGTTTTTCCTCCTATAACTTTCTTGTATCTGGTTGATTTATAACCTATTTGAATGTGTGTATCTACTTGAAGACTAATATTGTGTTTGGCTTGGTTAATTTTAAAGGGAAAAAATAATCTTTTTTTGCATGATACAAAAGAAGAATATTATTTTTTCCCAAGGTATCAAGGGAGAGAATTGGAGATTACTGTGATTCTCTTTGGTAAGTATTCTTTGTTAAGCATTTTCATACCCCAATTTCTAGCTTTTGAACTTATGTTTTATATAAATATTGTGCATAAATATTTTTTATTTTAATTAAATTATATTTGAATAAAATGCTTTAGTTTATATTAATATGTATAATAAACATTACATGCATTTTATACCAAAAAGGGTCATATATGTAGACATCCACGGCATGCATAACGTTGATAATGATTTCGATCATGATATCAAGAATGAAGCCACTTAGTGCCATGAAGTAAATATGTTTAAGGTTGCATAGGCTAGGATGCCAAAGAACATTACATGAAATTGTCACATTATTTGAATATCAATCATTTATTTAAATATCTCTCTATACCTCCTATGTGATATTGCAAGTATATTTTATTATGAAGTTCTATAACAATTAGTATTTGAACATTTTGTGAGTCTTGTTTCTCTGTCATTTTCAGATGAAAGCATATTGCAAAGAACTCAAATATATTGTTTGTAAATTCTCCAACAATATATTTTAAAAGGATAATAGCCACTGCCCCAAAAATACCTGGGTTTTCTTGAAAGGCCCCACCAAAGAATTCTCAGGCCTTCTCATAATCAATGTTTGGATCTCTATGTCTTTTCTGGTGGTGGCCTTCAACTTACTTTAAAAAAAATGGTTTTATGTGCTACTTGTGAAGGGGTCATATCAATCCATTGAAAGATCTTGTTATTCTTAGAAAGCCAAATTTCCCTATAGCACAAAGTAAGGCATGGCCTTATAGGCTATTTATGATTTATAGATTACAAGAGAGGTGTGATAGATTCTTTATGTTGTGCAAAAATATTTGATGTCCAAACAATTTAGAAATATATAATAAAATTTCTCGAATATGAGATATAAAAGCAAAGGTGTTGTACCCATTTCCACAATTCCTAGCTAATTTAACTTAACTAAGGAAAATTTATTTTCCACCTATTCCTCTTAGCTGCAAAATGTCATTGTTCACATGAATGTAAATTTCTGGAAGGTTCGTAATTTATGGTCCTAGGTGTTAGCATTCTGTAATTTCAAGGTTGGAGAAAAAACCACAAAGGCAACATCAAAACCTGTTTTGAGTTTAGGATCTAGCCCTCCTAAACTTAGAGAGGGATCTCTCTGTGAGATTTAGCTTTGTTTACTGGGAATTTCAGGCTAGTTATTGGGCTCAAAATTTGGTTTTTGACTTGGTTTGGTTGGAAAAATAAGGGAAAGTCATTGGGAAATGGAGTCAGAAGAGCTTGGGATGATCAATTTGCAGAGGTATTAAGCTTAAGTGAAACAAGGCAAGCTAGGCATACTATTGGATTTATTAGATTTAAATGAAATGAATTAGAAGAAGGGAAATATATTCAATTGAAGCTAAAGAGAAATTAAGAATTCTTTAACTTGATATCATAGGAAAACAAGTAGAACTAACAACAACCAAAATAGGGCACTCTAGGTAATGAATCCTATTTATCACAACTTCTATTGATTAGTTCAGAATAGAGAGTACATAAGCACGATAAACAGAGAAAATGAACAAAGAATAATAGATGCACTTCACCAATAGATATGACACATGAATCCTGAAACAACTTGTCTTGTATTACTGCAAAAGGTCACTTGAACTTAGTGAACAAATTTATAATGAATGGTAGTCTTTCTCATTACAAATCCCAACATCTATTACTTCAAATTATGAAGTATTTATACAAATTCTAAACTAAAATATTTTGATAAAAATCTCAAGATCTTTTTACAAATATCCTAAACTGTTTTACACAAATATAAATACAATGTAGGGCATTCAAAACTAATGTATCTACTTGGAACTATCATGATGGATTTTTGTTGACAATGAAGAGAAATTTGAATTTGATTGCAACTCTTAGTTGATGGGGTGGTTAACTGTCTTTGAACATTTTCCTCTCAAAATCGTACAAAATAGGGTCCAGTCATCCCTTTCTATATCTCAATCTGAGATAGCTCTGTAAAAAGTGAGAGAGTTTATTATAGATAAATATGTTCTTGAGATAAACCTCTGTCTATTTCCCAAAATGTATCTCCAGATGTTCCCAATATTCCCTGCAAAAAGGTGATTGAAACAGGACTTTGCACAGTCTGAAAAATAGGCTGTAAAGATGTAAATGTATCTCTCATTCTGTAATAGCTATGTAAAATATGAAGAATTTTATTGTAATTTGGAATCTTTGGAACACAAACCTCCTCCATTTTCTCAATATGCATCTCTTAATGGCCAAAATATGTTCTGCAAAAGTATGACTAAACAGGAAAATTGGGGAAATATGTCTTTAATGCTTCATCTGTATATCCAAAACCATAATAGTTGTCAAAAAAATGAGAGAGGTTTTTGTACATGAAGATGTTGGAAGCAAAAACCTCTTTCAATTTCTGAAAGTTCATCCTCATTGGTTTGGAAACAATGTCTGAAGTCAATGTGGCATGTAGGAAAAAGCATATATTCAACTAATCATGAGGCAGATGAATGACGTGGATGCAGGAAAGCTACAACTGTTTAACCCCATGTGAGAAAATCCCTTTTTATCATTTTCAACCTTATAATAAAATCAAACTATAGTACCAAGTCCTTTATTACAGTTTTAATCAAATTTAAATGATGTGATTAATTTAATCTAAACATACTTAAGTATCCTCTAATGCTGCATTTCGTCTTGCGAGCATATTTTTTTAATTTTTCTTAAGGTTTTGACCTTTTTTGGAAATAATTTACAATAGGAAATATTATTTACAATATCCAAAATATAATAATCATTAGCTATAATTAATAAATCCTATAAAAATTGTAGGACCCTAACAGTGGCTCCAACTAGGGATGGCACTTCCTACTGAAGTGTCAAGAACACCGTAGACTAGTAGCCTGATCCATTCAGCTGATCTCAAAACTTGCATCCTGTCCTGCCATAAACTATATGCTACTAAAAATTTCTCAAACTGAAATCAAAACCATTCTTCACAATGAAATCTAAAATATACACTAAAACTAAAACTGGAAAGAATGCTTTGAAAAACACAAATGCTCAACGTACTAAGCTTATTTTCACTCTGCTACCTACTTTAATATGATAAAATTACTTCTATATCAAGTGATAACAAACATCCATTGCAACCATTGAAACAAATGGATACTTAACTGAAGTTTGCATTCTACTTCTTGTGGTGGAAAAATAATTTCAGAAAATGACAACTCAACTTTTCCACTGGAACCAATAGCTGCATTGATGAATCTGGAAAATTCTCCCTTCACTAATTAATGCAATAAACTGACCAAAGGATCATGGAAAACATGAATCATAAGATATTCATCACGTAAATCTGATTGGTCTTTAATCACTGAAGAAAACACTACTTGTTGAACATGTTCTTGTGGATCAAGAGGATTAAGCTTTGTTGGTTCTTATTTCGGTTCACAAGACTCTTGTAAATCAACAAATGAATGTTTAACAATGTGCTCATTTACCTTTACTTGCTGATTAGTACAAGGAATTTGTTCTTTAATTTGAGCTTCTTCACTTGAGACAACCACAGTGTTAATGTGTTCATCCATGGTATCTGAAATATCTTGCTGATTTTCATTATTGTCCTCTTCTAGATCAAGTTCAAGTTGCTAAATTTCTTCCTTTACCTCTGGCTGCTTAGTTTGTCATGGTGTTGCAAGAATTATTTCCTATGGGAATCTTCATGAACATATAGACAACATACATCCTCGGTTTCTTCCTGAGGGGAAGACAATTCAAGCAAGACTTCTACTTTTTGTTCATAATGTTGAAAAGGATTCCCATCTAAAGCCTTTAGTATTTCATCATTTGTGAATTGATCATCATCATAGTAATCTTCAAGATATTGAATAAAAATTTCAAAATAGTATGAAAATGCTTTAACGAACATATACTAGTAGTAGGTAGATTTTCACACCAAGATCTAGCCATTTCCTCCAAAGTTTCCATAAAAATTTTCATAAGACAACCTTCATAATTTTTGATTTTAAGCTTATGGACGTGCATATGAAACCTCAATAAATGTACAGTAGCACCATCTCCTTTTTTATCTTTAAACAATGGAAGATACGTTAACCAATCACTATTGGGCATGGGATTTGGAAAACCTGGAATTCTTGATATGTTTCTTAGGAGAATACCTGTGTTGTATTCTTGAACTCATTTTTAAAACAAACAACCATGAAATGGAGTCACCATAAGTTCTTTAAAATTCTTGATTATTTGATAAGGGTGTCGCCATGCAAACTTTGAGCTCCGGCTTCTTCAAACATGGAGTTGCCAGGTGACTGATTTAGCCTTCTTGTGCTTGATCATTGTTCACCATCAACAATCCAATCTGGAACTTGATACACTTTTCTGAAGAATATAAAATGTTGTCCCTAGTATGGTCACCACTATGTTAGCATTCCGTAATTTTAAGGCTGAAGAAAAAACCACAGAGGCAACATCAAAACTGTTTTCAAGTTTAGGATCTAGCCCTCCTGAACTCAGAGAGGGATCTCTCTGTGAGATTTAGCTTTGTTTACTTGGAATTTCAGGTTAGTCATTTGGCTTAGAGTTTGGTTTTTGAATTGGTTTGGTTGGAACAACAAGGGAAGGCCACTAGGCAATGGAGTCATAAGAGCTTAGGGTGATCAATTTGCATAAGTACTAAGCTTAATTGAAACAGGGCAAGCTAGGCATGCTATTGGATCTATTAGATTTAAATGAAATGAAGTAGAAGCAGGGAAATAGATTCAATTGAAGCTAAAGAGAAATTAAGAATTATTTAACTTGATATCAGAGGAAAACATGTAGAATTAACAATAGCCAAAATAGGGTGCTCTAGGTAACGAATCCTATTTAGTACAACCTTTGTTGATTAATTTAGAATACAGAATACATAAGCATGATAGATAGAGAAAATAAACGAAGAACAATAGATGCACTTCACCAATAGATATGGCACATGAATCCTGAAACAACTTGTCTTGTATTACTGCAAAAGGTCACTTGAAATCAATGAATAGCTTTATAATGAATGGTAGTCTTTCTCATTACAAATCCCGAGGTCTATTACTTCAAATTATGAAGTATTTATACAAATTCTAAACTAAAATATCTTGATAAAAATCTCAAGATATTTTTACAAATATCCTAAACTGTTTTACACATATAGAAATGAAATGTAGGAAAACTAATGTATCTACTTGACACTATCATTATAGATTTTTGTTGACAAAGAAAAGAAATTCGAAATTGATTGCAACTCTTAGTTGATGAGGTGGCTAATTGTCTCTGAACATTTTCCTTTCAAAATCCTGCAAAATAGGGTTCAATGTCCCTTTGTATATCTCAATCTGAGATATATTTGTAAAGAGTGAGAGAGGTTATTCTAGATAAATTGTCTCTTGAAATAAACCTCTCTCAGTTTCCAAAAATGTATCTCCAAATGTTCCCAATATTCTTTGCAAAAAGGTGACTGAAACAGGACTTTTCCCAGTCCAAATAATAGGTTGTAAATATGTAAATGTATCTCTCATTCTGTAATAGATTTGTAAAATATTAAGTAATTTATTGTACTTTGGCATCTTAAGAACACAAACCTCCTCCATTTTCTCAAGAGGCATCTCTTATTGGCCACAATATGTTCTGCAAAAGTATGGCTAAATAGACAAATTGGGGAAAATATGTCAGCAAAGATTCATCTGTATATCCCAAACCATAATAGCTGTTAGAAAAATGGGAGATGTTTTTGTACATGAGGATGTTGGAAGAGAAAACCTCTTTCAATTTATGAAATTTCGTCTTCATTGGTTTGGAAACAACGTTTGAAGTCAATGTGGTGTATAGGAAAAAACATAGATTCAACTGATCATGAGATAGATGAATGACATGGCTGCGGTCATCCAGGTGGATATTGGTGGCCACCCACCAATTCCACTTGAACCCCCACCATTGTTTCTTCCATTTTTCAATTTCCTTAAATGTAGCACAATTTACTATTTTTAGTAGTTTTTCAAATCCTGAACTTCCAGAGTCATTTTGAGGCCCTGAACAACTTTTTTTTGGGAAAAATGGGAGCAACAAGGGTCCATTGTCCAATTTTACTCATTCTAAAGTTGTAGTCCTCAGATAGAAATTTCTAACGAGGTATTGTGCACGTCAAACAGAGATCGTATGCCAAAGTTACGACCCTAGGAAGTTGTTGTACCAACTTACCCAAAACAGGGCCCATAGTGTGGTGCTTCATCTCCTAGGGTTAGGTTTTTGGATGTTTAGGGTTTTCCATTGTTTCTCAACAATAAATATGCCTTTGAGCCTCATTATAAGAAATTTCAAAGGCATATGACTGCCACATCTCTTCTCAAAGATAAGCTACCATTGCCCTAGCTAGTTTATTTCCATTTCTATTTGTAAGCATATCTCAGTGTTTCACAATAATGAAATGAAGCATTATTTCTGTTGCAACTTTGTATGTATGGTTATATCTGTAATTTTTTGTGTTCCTATTTAAATTTGGATCAGTGGTATCAAAGAAGGTTACGATTCCATGGGAATGAGGGTTTCATGCATATTTCAGTTTCAAATTTTTGCAGCAATATTCAACAATTTTGAAGCACACGCTACGACCTCCATGGAGCACTTTCTTGGGCCAAGCAGGAAGAATTTTTCTTTTTTCATTTTTTTGGAGGATTTTTTTTTTTGGCGACAAGTTTGTAGATCGAATCTGAAACATTTGGCGCAATATTTACAAAAACAAATAACATATCTAGATTCCTTGCAAAAAATACGAAAATTCAAAAACAAAATGGTTGAATTAAAGTCTGGATGAGGGAGATATCACTGATTTAAAATCAACTATGTTGTAGAATTTTTTTCTAATGACAACTAGTGGACAACGACTCTCCTATCATTTTTTGAAGTTTTTTGTGTAGAAATTCAGAAAAAAGGATTGTAGATCTAAGATCCTCTTGAAAAGTCACCTAATTTCAAAAAACAAATGGGTCAAATCGGAGTTCGGATGTGAAAGATATAACTCATTTAAAATCAACTGTTTTTTTAGAACTTTTGTGACGACAGAAAAATTGCAATGTGAATCTGAGAATCTGGAGTGTCCAGATAAGGATTTCCAACACATGGGAAGATGAAAAATAGTCCTTCTCCTTCCAAAAACAAGTTATAATAAATATTCTGAGTTATATTGATCGAGTTATGTCCATTTTAATTCTGGAGCAACATTTGGAGTGGGTTCTCATTGGAGACATGCCCTCCCACCCTAGGCTATGTAGGCACCTACTACTTCATCAACAACCAACATCATGGTTATGGGTCAACTGCACAAAATTCTTGTCATCGAAGTCCATTTACTAGGTTGCACATTGTTAGTATCACAGTTGGTCACAAGCATTATAGGGTATCTTTATCCTCGGATCTTCGTTTGTCATGGTTATGGGTCATCCACAAACCCACACTTCATTGACATCCATTTGCTAAGCCACACACTGTCAGTATCACATTTGGTCATAAGCATTACACGGTATCTCTATCCTCGAATCTTTGTTCATCATGGTTATGGGTCATCCACAAACCCACACTTCATCAAAGTCCATTTGCTAGGCCACACACTGTCAGTATCACAATTGGTCACAAGCATTATAGGGTGTCTCTATCCTCAAATCTTCATTCATCATGGTTATGGGTTAACCACATAAAACCCTTCTCTTAAGTGGCTCTTCATATTCAACAAAGGCTTCATTGAAGGGAACTTCACGCAATGGGGACCATTACTTCTTAAGGAGGGAGGAATGATCCGAATGGAAAATGGCATCAACCCATGGTATTCATCCACCCATGGTATTCATTCACCCATGGTATTTGCCCATTGTATTGTAACATCCACCGATGGTATTCATTCACCCATGGAATTGACCCATGGTATTGTGACATCCACCCATGGTATTCATTCACCCATGGAATTGACCCATGGTGTGACATCCACACATGGAATTGACCCATGGTATTGTAACTGAAAAATACTATAAGTAACAAGTCACATTTTTTAAAAGGAGAAATTTTCCAGCATAATGTAGTCCTTACAGTTATTATTTGTTTTAATAAAAAAATTCTTAGTGGTTTGTTTATTGGACATCCTACTCTTTTTCTAGCAATTTCCATTTTTCGGATCTTGGGGGCCTCCCCCCAAGATCCATTTCAATCTTTCTCAGCAAAATCAATTTGAAGTTAGGATACCACCAGGTACCAATCAAACCCTCTGATGTGTGGAAGACTACCTTCAAAGCCAATGAGGCCTTTTTCAAATGGTTGGTTATGCCTTTCAGGTTGATGAATGTTCTTTCAACCTTCATGAGGCTAACAGATGACATATTGCAGCCATTCACCAACTCATTTGTAGTAGTATACTTGGATGACATCTTGATCTTCAACCAGAGTTGGGAATAACACCTCCACAACATCCGACGGATTCTCCAAACACTGCGGCAACACAAGTTATGTACCAATTTGGAGAAATGCACTTTTGGCATAACCCAGGTTCTGTATCTCGGATACAATATTGATGAATGGGGGGTGCGTATGGATCAAACCAAGATCCAAGTCATTTAGGATTGGCCATCTCCAACCACTCTGATAGAGCTCCGCAACTTTCTGGGTCTTGCCAACTTCTATCACAAGTTCATGTTGGGATTTTCTCATATCACTTGGCCCTTGAGTCAAGTCACCAAGGGAGGCACAAAAGAAAAAACCTTTTACCAATCTAAATCTCAACAAAAGGCATTCACAGAGTTAAAACATCACCTCTTCTCGACACCAATGTTTGCATTGCCAGACTTGCAACAACCATTTGAGATCAAGATAGATGCCTCTGACTATGCTATTGGGGCAGTACTTGCTCAACACGGGCATCTAGTGGCATATCACAGTGAGACACTTTCAGAACAGTCCGAAAGTATCCACTTATGATAAAGAGATGTATTCCATTATGAAAGCCTGCCAAAAATGGAAGCATTAAATTTTGGGGAAGGAAATGGTCATCCACACAGACCACCAGCCCCTTTAGTTCATACAAACCCAAGGGAAATTGCAGAATGATTTCCATCAAAAGTGGTCCACATACCTACAACAGTTCCATTTGAATATCAAGTATAAGAAGGGTAGCACCAATAATGTTGCAGATTTCCTCAGTCGACCACCCATCATAGCGTTAACCACTATGCTCAACCCTTGTGGGCACGTGACTTCTGATTGGCCACTTCTCTACAAAAGTGACCCAAAATTTGGCCACACATACCAGACACTCTTGGAGGGTCAGCATGTTCCATATTTTCACCTATAGGATGCCCTATTATGCCATCTGGGTCACCTTTGTGTTCCTTCAAGCGACTGTGCCAAGATGATTTGGGAAGCATGCTATAATCAAGTTGTTAGGCTTTTAGGGGTCGACAAAATGGTGGCAGTACTACAGAAGTATTTCTATTGGTTGAATCTTCGACAAGATGTCGGGAAGTACATCAGATCCTGCACTGCCTATGCCATTGCCAAATCGACCATCAAGAAGCAAGTCCTCTGTACCCCGTTGCCTACCCCTAATCAACCTTGGGAATCCATCTCCATGGATTACATGTCGAGCCTTCCTTCTACTAAGCATGGAAACGACTATGTTTTCATGGTCGTCGACATGTTCTCGAAGATGGCCATTATGGCAGCCTACAACAAGAATACCACATCAAAAGCCACTATTAAACTCATCTTTGAATGAATATGGGTACATTTTGGGATCCTATAGTCTATCATATCAGATTGGGATAACAGGTTCCTCGGTACATTTTCGTCTAGTATCTAGTCGACACTGGACACCAAACTCACTAAGTCCACAACCTTCCATCCCCAAACTGATGGCCAGATAGAGGTTGTCAACAAGATGATCATACACATTCGACACATGTACAACTCATAGCACCCACACACATGGGATGAGAGCCTCCCCTATGTTGAGCACAACGATAATCGGGCTCTCCACAGCTTGACTGGCCACAACCCTTTTCAGGTGGGCTTGGGATTCCAACCACAATGTCCCATTGATGTCGCCATGCCATTTGCTGCTACTTAGGCAGATTTGGTTCATGTATAGTCTGAAATAGATAAGAAAAACATCTTCATTGAGCACATCCAACATATACGCCAACAAGTCCACTAAATTCTAGAGAAATCAAATGCCAAGTACATGCAGCAACATGATCAACATCGGGTGCCACAAAAGTTTCAGGTGGGTGACAAAGTCAGGTTTCATTTGCAAAAGGAATGCCTTACCGAAGCCTATCGGAAACTCAGACCACTCCGATATGGTCCTTACACCATTACCAAGGCTATGGGAGACAATGAATTTGAGCTCAACATTCCCCCATTCCTGGCCTGCACCTAGTGTTCAATGTGGACTGCCTTTGGCCATACTTTCCACCATTACTAGACACATCCGACATTGCAAAACAACTAACACTAACTGAGTTAAATCCAAATTTTATGGAACACACTGCCACTGATCGAATCATGGACACACAGATCAAGCACACTCACCAGCAGAAGATCCAACTGTATCGAGTTGTCAAAGCAAGCCAACTCCTTCACCAGGGCAAGTGGCTCACCAAGGACCAAGTTCAGCAGAAGTTTGCTCGTCTCATGGAGGAAATCAACGCAATGGTGACCATTTCTTCCTAAGGGGGGAGTATGATCTAGGTGGATATTGGTGGCCACTTGCCAATTTCACTTGGACTGCCACCATTGTTTCTTTCAGTTTTTTAGTTTCCTTAATTGTAGCACAGTTTACTATTTTTAGGAGTTTTTTGGGTCCTGAACTTCTAGAGCTATTTTGAGGATCTAAATTACGTTTTTTGGAAAAACTGGGAGCAACATGCGTAGATGAATTGTTGTTGCTCATCCCAAATTTGTATTCCTCATATATATCTTTCTAACAAGGTATTATGCGCGTCAAACGGAGATCGTATACCAAAGTTACGACCTAGGGAAGTTGATGTACCAATTTACCTAAAACGGGGCCCATAGCATGGTGCTTCATCTCCTAGGATTAGGTTTTTGGATGTTTAGGGTTTATCATTATTTCTTAACAATTAATAGGCCTTTGAGCCTCATTGTAAGATAGTTCAAAGGCATGTATTCGCCACGTCTCTTGTCAGACATAGGCTACCATCATCCTAGCTAGTTTATTTCCATTTTTGTTTGTAAGCATATTTCAGTATTTCACAGTAATGAAATGAAGTATTATTTCTGCTACATCTATGTATGTATGTTTATATCTATAATTTGTTGTGTTCCTATTTAAATTTGAATCATGTAGGAAAGTTGCAACTATTTAACCCCATGTGACAAAATCCCTTTTTGTTGTTTTCAACCTTATAATTAAATCAGACTATAGTACGAAGGCCTTTATCACAATTTTATTTAATCACATTTAAATGATGTGATTAATTTAATCTAAACATACTTAATTATCCTCTAATGCTGCATTTCGTCTTGCGAGAATATTTTTTAATTTTTCTTAAGGTTTTGACATTTTTTGGAAATAACTTACAATATGGAATATTATTTATAATATCCAAAATATAATAATCATCAGCTATAATCAAGAAATCCTATAAATATTACAGGACCCTAACACTAGGCACCAATGCTATCTTGGAAAAGTGATTCTGAATCATTAAAACTAAGAAACCCACTTTGAATGTTAATTTTCCAAGTCGAATAGTGGAAATAGTTGAATGTTCTTCATATTCAAAACAATTCTTTATTGTTTCTCAATGGATCTTATCAAAAAATATAATTTTTTTTATTTCCATTTGTTCTTGTTTGGAGATCTCATATTGCTAAAATGATTCATCGTCCCACTTTACATTCAAATATGCCATAACTTCTCACATAATTATTTAAAGGGTGTTAGCTCAATATAAGAGCACCTACCTTATAAGTAGGAGGTTGGTGGTTCAATTCCATTGAGCCCTAACATGAAGTAATCAATGGTATTGTAATTTATTTTTAATTAAATACATTTTATATTGATTTCTTTCAATGGTGATTTATTTTTCTAGATTAGTTGTTTTATAGTCTCTCTAAAGAGACAAAAGTGATATTGTATTGTCTTTAAATATAATTTTTTATTGTCTCTAGAGAGACAATAGCTAGGATTAAAGACAATATGCCTTTAATCCCAATTATTGTCTCTAGAGAGACAAAAATCAAATTGTCTCCTAAGAGACAAAAATGAAACTGTCTTATGTATTGCCTTTATATAGACAAATTTTTAAGACAACAATTTCATACACTTGCATAAAGATAATATTTAAGACAATACACAAGTGTTTTTTTGTCTTAATTTAAGACAATTTACCGAAACATTGTCTCAAATATTGTCTTAAAACCCCCCTCTGTTTGTTGTAGTGCCAAATATCATGACTACAACAATTCCTAAAAATCAACAACTAAAGATTATCTACCTTTCAATTTTTTATTTTATTTTTAATCTAATTTCCAAATATTTGTTTTTTAAGTGTCTTTAAAAATAGTCATATTTTTATTTTATTTTCTTTTTAACTTAAAATTATCAATTAATAACCCGGATGTGGGTGTCAACAGTGGTAATTAAGGTGACAAGATGGACCGCTGGCGGAATGGAGAGCCATCTGGCCAACTGCTTCGTCCCGAGAGCTTACCTTAGATAGATTAATAACACATTGCAAGCAATAATTAATGACCCCGAAAGCTGTAAGAAATTCACCTCCATCATAGCCATGGCCCCTGTAGATCATTTTTCTAATCCTCCTCTTCTCCATGGCGTCTACTCTCCACAAGCCACTAAACCGTGTATTCGAACTACAACAGGTAATCGCTGCCTAATTCTTCCTTGCTTGGATCTTGGTAAACATTCCAGTCACTATCTTTTAGACCGAGGCCCGACCTCCCCTGCTCACTCTCAGCGTCGCCTTTCCTCCAATTCCTCTGCTATCACTATAACTTACAATTCTGCCATGGCTTGCCTTAGGCACCACATGCGCAGTAGACATGGAGGAACTCGTGGAGGATTTACCTGCTCACAGGCTTCAACCAGCTCCACCTCTGATTCCTCAGACTCAACCACTGATATGCCCAACCCGCTCATTTATCCCACTCATCGCTACCCGAATACCCGAAGTGGTAGAAGTGGGAGGGACAATGTTCTTCGCTCTGCGGATCTCCCACTTCCTCCTTATCCTGCCCCTCACAGCACTCAATTTCGCTTCCGTAGTTCCTTAAATAGGCCTACAATCACTGCAACTATCACACTTTACTTCGAGGAAGAGTCTGCGACGCAAGCTCCTTTCTTTAGTCGCGAGGATAAGCAGAGCAGGGAAGTTCCTGGTAGCCAAGGGATCAACATCCCATGAAACAAGTGGCAAAGTGAAAGTAGAAAGGCTCTGCATGGCAAGGCTAACGCTGGTGACATGACTATGACAAGCATAACGGCACGAAAGCAATAGGCAGTAGGTAGAATGACACTTGTGAGAGGCAGATGGATGCTAGAGGCACTGAGGAGGCTCCACCTACTCAGGTACGAGGCGCGTCTGAAGAGGATGATGACTGGCATCAATTTGCCTGCCGGATTGAGGAGGAGCCAGCTTCGGAGGAGCCACCAGCTTATCACGTGGCCTCGTGCAAATTCGTCCAGCTTCCAGGTGGATATATCTCATTGTTTTGTGGTTTTGTGGTTCTGGATGTGTCTTGGTCTTCTAGTTGAGTCTCCGCCAGGTGGACATGTCTTACTGTCTCTTGGATATGTCCCTGTCTTTTGGTTCTAGAAATGCATTCTCTCTTTGTTTTGCAGGAAAACCAAGGTCTACTCGACTATAGTTTTTTTGGTTCATTGGGCTGGTTTCCCCCATAATGGGGGCAGTCTTTAAAGGCATCTTGCACTGGTTTCCCCTATGTTGGGGTAGTCCAAAACAAACAGTTTCAATTTTTGATGATGACAGATGATCAACAACTTTGAGGCCAGGCCTCTTTGTAACTTTTTTTGTACAATATCAATAGATCAATATTACTTAGAAAAAAAAAATACCAATTAATAAGCATTATGACTTTGACAATGTAGTATGTGTGAAAATAGAAAACTTAAAATCAACTCTAATTTAAAAGTCGTATTACATGGCTTTTTTTAATTATTAATTATTTTTTTTAATAATTTTATATTAAAAAAAATTAAATTGAGGAAACAACTATTTTTATAATTTTAGTATGGGGGATTACGCAGTGGATTATATCAGATATCATTTTTGGGATTCAACTGCGTTAAGTAAGTCATTCAAACGTATGACCATTTCCATGGAAATGGGTCATAGCGTTTGAATAGACTTACTTAACGCAGTTGAATCCAAAAATGATATCTATATTTTTATAATTTTTGGTGTAAAATTAATTTAAGTAGAAAAACACTTTTTATGTAATTAAAAATAAAGAAAACCAATTTTTTCTTAAAAACTAATTGAGAAATTTTGGTTTTTTCTCTAAAGAGGAAAGAAAAATCTAAAATAATAAATTTTTAACCAGGAAAAAATGACTAGAAACAAAAAATATTTGAAAAATGAAATTTCAAAATTTTAAATAATAATAGTAATAAAAAACAAAATATCTTGTCTTTGGGGTATTAGATAGATGGTGGTTGAGTGCTATGTTAAGGTAATTTTTGATGTGAATGCTATGTTAAGGTACTCCTTGATGTGAAGTCATCGGTTCAATTCCCCACACTGATTCAAATGATATATTGGACATTTTGAAGATCTAGTTTTGCCAAGCTTACAAAAAAAAAAAAATACAGAACTAAAAGTAAATAAAAAATTAAAACATTAAAAAACTAAACAAAAACCCATTAAAAATAAAAAAACAATAATTAAAATATAAATAAATTAAAATAAATAAAAATTGTAAACTGGTGCGATTATAACTTTAAAAGATCTTTTGGGCAAGACCCAAGATCAAATCACAATCGTTGTCGCTATTCACCTCAATATCAAGATATTTAAATTGTCCTACCCCTTCAAGCTTATAGAAATTAGTCGTCATGATTTTTAACATGTTCAAATTTTTTCCACACAAGCTATAATGTCTCCGAAGAATAGAACCTCGGTGGAGGGGAATTAAACCCACTAGCTACCACTCAAGCTAATTTTATTTCACAAAAATAAAAATAAAAATTAAACTAGAAATAAAAATTGAAATACCCATATTGCAAATAATAAATAACAAGGGTACTATTGTAGCTGTGATGTCAGGGATTAACTAACAACCCACATGTCACTATTGCATGTTTGCAGTAATAGTGTGTGGCTTAGGGAGTGGTGCCTGACATCACACTCACACCACACCCCTATTATTTATTGTGTGCAATATAAGATGAATAACAAGGATTCTAATGTAGATGTGATGCCGAACATTGTTCTGCAACCCACATGTCACTATTGTGTGGTTGTAAAGACGTTGTTTGGTCCATGGAATGGTGTCTGATATTGCACCCACACCACTACTATTATTATTAGTTGTTTGCAATATAAGTTTTTCATTTTCATTTTATTTTATTTCAATTTTTTTAGTTTTTTATAAATAAAAAATTTAGTTTTTTTTTGTTATATATATGTGTTGGATCTTATACTTTTTCTTATCTATATTGCAAACGAGAATGTCTTTCGGCTTAATCACATCACTATGATTTGGTCGATGTTTCAAACCAGCTAATGTGGTTCATCCTCAAGACAAAGGTGAAAAATCAATCAATCCTAAAGTATAAATAGCAAGGATGCATCAGGGTCCAAAATTATCATTAGGAATTAGTTATAAATTAATTAAATTAATATTTAGTTCTAAACTAGTGTTAGGAATAATATTTTATAAAGAATTAACTAAATAAAATAATAATAATATAGGGTTGGTTAAAATGTATAGAAAGTATTGACATATTATCAGTTTAAATGATTTTATTAAATATAAATTAATATATATATATATATATATATATATATAGATAAATATAAAATTTCATTAAATAACCTATAATAATATATATATAGATATATAAAATGATATATATAGATATAAAAGGGAAATAATGAATTTTTTATACACACTGTTTATTAAAATAAAAATAAAATAAAAAAGAGGAGAAAGAGGAAAGAGGGGGTGACATCAAGGAGAGAGGGTCGAAATATAGCTCTTACTTAATTTCCAACCATCATCCATATTGATATTGATTCCATGCTTCTCAATCTCAATAGTCTCTCAAAGCTTCCTATGGTGGAAGTGATCAACCCTAGAAATGACTTTGGAATCCTCAATGTAAACATGGTGCTTGGATTTCTCTGCATGTTCAGCTAGAGCTAATGAATGGGAATGCTTGTGCCTAATGTGTGGAACATGCTCTTGGATTATTTGGTTAATGGAGCGACCAGTTTCTCAAATGTAGGGAATCCCACATGAATAAGGGATCAAGTAGACCCCTTTCATGTCTTTAGGGTTAACAGGGTCTTTAACATATCTAAGAGAATTTCTAAAGTTATTAAGGGGTTTGAATGAAGCAGGAACTCTATTCTTTTTAAGAATATGGGAAATCATGTCAGTATCCCTTGGATAAATAGAAGTTGAACCTTAGATATATGATCATCACGAGCAGTTTTAATCGTTGATCCTTTACAGGCTCTTTGAAAACCCTTGAGGTCTTGAGTTCTTCTATATCCATTATTTTCAAAAACTTTAAGAAGATGAGATTTTCCTTGCTCCAGGTGATTCTCATAAAAAATTCTTAGAGCGCGGGTTGCAAGAGTGATAAGGACCCCAAATGTTTGTGTTGGAAAATGATGAGAACTGGCGTGAAGATATTGTTCTGTATGATTTTTTTCGCGAAAAACTTGGTGAGAAACGAAACAATCGTTCATTCTAAAGAGGAGGATGTCAAGGAAAGGAAGGCACCATGTCTGCATTGAGGATTCCAAACTCATTGCTAGGGTTGATCACTCCCATAGGAAGCTTAGAGAGGTTATTGAGAATAAGAAGCATGCAATCAATCTCAACATGGATAATGATTGAAAATTAAGTAAGAGTTAGGTTCTGGCACATTGTTCTTGATTTCACCTGTATTTCCTCTTTCCCCTCTTTTGTTATTTTCATTTTTTTTATTTTAATAAATAGTATGTATAAAACATTACATTTTTTTTTTCTTAATTTCCATTAGTCTTTTTATTTATTCTATTTTAATCAATTCTAAAGAATATAGGCTTATTTTTAATGAAATTTCTTATTTTATTTAAATTCTTAAAATAATAATAATACTATAATTGTATTAATAAAATCATTAATTAAAAATTTTCTAATACTTTCTACAATTTTAACTTGTATTATTATTAATTTTACTATTTTTTTTTATAACTGATTTATAAATAATTTTATTCCTAACAATTAGTTTAGAACTAAATATTATTGTAATTAATTTAATAACTAATTCTTAAGGACTAATCAAAGAGATATAGAACAGTCGGTGAAGGAGCGCGTTGTTAAGGCACTCTATCTGCAAAGGTCACCGGTTCTAGTCTCGCTGATACCAAAAAAATCCAGCATGGTTTCTGCTGGTGCAGCTCAGGCCGGGTGCGATCCCCGGGTAACTTTGACGGCTTAGATGCCCCTGAGTCGTGGCCTCTCAGCCACAGGGTAAGAGTGATTTTCAGGATTCACCCACTTATCAACAAAAAAAAAAATCTTAAGGACTAATTCCCAATAGTTGATTCTAGAACTTGATGCATCCTTGCTATTAATATTTTAGGATCTATTGATATTTTCACCTTTGTCTTGAGAATGAACCACATTAGTTGGTTTTAAACATCCACCAAATCCTAATGATGTCATTAATCCCAAATATATATATTATATTAAGTTTTTTTATTTCTTATAAAATATTTCTTATTGGTAACTTTTCTCTCCTTTAAAAACAATATTTATTATTATTATTTATGATTATATAAATATAAATAATTTTTTTTTAAATTTACTTTTTGATGCCGTCCTTTTTTTTTAATTTATTTGTTTATTTTATTTTTCTTTTTAAATTTGTTTCATTTTAATGTGTTTTTTAGTTATTTTTTATTTTTTATTTTAAATATGATTTACTAAAATTGTATAAAAAAGTTTCGCTTTCTTTTTTAATGATTTTTAATTGGTTTTTTTTTTAACTTTTTTTCTTAAAAAATAAAATTTCCATTGTTTTAAATTAAGAGAATTTAAAAATTTAGTGTTTTTTTAAGGGTATTGTTGATGATTTTATTTAGATTAGTAATGATGTTATAAACCATTTTTAAAAAAGATTGCAATTTTAATGCTCCATTGAAAAATGGGAGATTTCACATGAGCTATAATTTTAACCTTAAAAAAATAAAGTGTTCTTGGTAAAATGACTCTTTGATTTAAGTGTTGATTTTTAAAAATTTTTGAAGTCATAATGTTTGATTTATAATGTCATGATTGAAAAATGTTGAAATTTTAAGGTTCTTCGTATTCATGGTATTTGGTTTTAATGTCATGGTTGGGAAAAATTGGAAGTTTAAGGTTTTTTATAGTTGAGATATTTGGTCTTTAATACCGTGATTGAAAATTGTTCAAATTTTAAGGATTTTCATAACCATGATTTTGGTTTTTAATGCCATGAATGACAAATGTTGTAATTTTAGATCTAAAATAAAGGAAATACAACATCACCCCTCTTTAATTTTTGGGTTTTTTTTTTTTTTTCCTTAAATTTTGCGCAAAAATATGAATTTTTTGGGATTACAATTATCATTATGGGTGTAGTAAAACATTCATTAACATCTCAAACATAGTTGGTACATTACATAAAAAAAAAAGGCATGACCAACCATTCATACAAACCTTATTTGGTTTTGAAGACAACCTTATAGATGTCTTTTTCTTGACTCAAACCTCATAATATCTTTATTTTGAATTGAGCTTGGTGATGTATTTTGTGTGTTGTAGTTGATCTAACAAAGCGTCGATCTTGGGTAGTGGGTACTTGTTCTTGAGTGTAATATAGTTTAATGCTCTATTATCGATGCACATTTTCTATTTCCCACCCTTCTGTTGTATCTTTGAGATGTTCCTAGTTGTTTAGGAACTAAGCCAATGCATCTCAAACCTGCTCTAGGCCTCAAGCTAGCTCTTGGGCTGGAGGGTGTAGCCATTAATCATCAATTTCATCTAACTACCTACTATCACTAAGAAAAAATCTACAACATTAAAGTTAAACTGCTAGAATTAGAGTGGTAAGGAACATATAAAACGGTTGGAGGTAGAATTATAAATATGGAAATAAAGTTTGTAAACCTCCAAAATAAAAGGCCTTTCCATTGGGCATAGAGTCTCGAATAGTAGAGCACAATATTTGATATGTGGTAGGTGTAGAACAAATAAAGAAGAACAATGAGTGAGTAAATATGTCTTAGTAAGTGATTTTTGGGGCATAAATAAATGGATCTAGCAAATGAACAAGTTGAAGAGTTGGGCATGATAATGAATCTAGCATTTAAACACTTCTAAAAGGACATAGAAAGGGAAATAGTACCAGATTGTTGTCTTTGATACATTAAAATTTGATTGCAAATTATAATGATTGATTAAGAAAGAAAGTATGTGAAGTGAAAGAGAAGCTTAATAAAATGAAAAATAAATAAAAAGAAATATTTTCTTAAAACATAGGTGAATCCATGAGTGGTTCCCTTAACTCAAAAATTTATATGGTGTGCCCCTTATGGCTCATTTATAGATGACTCGTTCTTCCTGCTAATCTTCAATTATGCCTTTCATCTTCAATTGAATGTTTAGTTCTAACCTTCAAATCTAGGATTTTTTTACTAAAATGAGTGAAGATAAGTTGCATGAAATATATTGATCCCCCCACCCCAATTTATCTCTCCCACATATCCCAAAAAAATATAGGGGTCTATTTCCTACATTAAACTTAAATTACACCTTGTTACTAGTGGAAAATGTTGACCTCCATCAAGATTTGCATGGAATCCAATCATCAACAACAATAGGAACACATTCTCCCTTAATGCAAAAGAATAAAATTGTATATGATCGTCTAAGGAGTGATAATAACTTTAAACATGTAAGATGCCTCTACAAACACTTCCACATAACCTAATCATTCACAAGCTTTACAAACCTCATAGCCAGAATATATGTTGCAAATGTTTACCCAATAAGCATGAAAGTTCAGGACACCACAATCTTGCATTATTCTAAGCACTGTTTTAGTTTAATAGTTTCCTAGAAGGATCGAAAGAGCATTATCCATCTATTCTAGGGTAAGAGGACTTGACCTGTTATAGCGCCAATTCCAAATAGTTGTCACATAATATTTACACATTATTTTTAGCTAAGACAAAACACCATTCTATTCAATTTGAACTACCAAAAGTTCCCTCTTTAGGTCTTGAATTTTTTGTGATAAAGGCGAAAATTTAACATGAAAATGAAATATGACAATATCTTCCTAAGGAAATGTGATGATATCTTCCTCACGAAGAAGGTAGCCTTCATTTTCATGAGGGTTTATTTGGAAGGGTTGATGACAACATCAACATGCATTTCCCTCAAAGTTAGAAGAAAACGTTCCATCTGTTAGAAAAATTATATATCACAGAGCAATGAAACACATAAAATATATTGTATAAACATAAACACAGAAAATACATAAAACAAGAGAGACACGGATATATGTAGCTCACCTAATTTGGGCTACGTCCATAGAGAACTAGTCAGTCATTCCTTTTAAATTATCCAACAAACTAAAGAGATACAACCTATAGCAGATCCATTGTAATTCCCTCTTCGCTCTTACACAATCTCCTCTCTCTTTCGCACTCAAAATACATATCTACATAGACGCAATACAATTCCCTCATATATAGTGAGAGGTTGCCTTCTAGGGCAAAAAACCCTAAATTAAACATAACTCCTACTATTAGATCCTCGCCTAATGAACAACCCAGATTGACCCCCCTTGCAACATAATTACAGATTGGGGTCTAATGTGGTGACACCTCTAAATAAAGAAGATAATCAAGCTCCACACCCAACACCATCCTCCTAACTTGTTAGAAAACATGTTGATTTGACCATTCTTTGAATTGATATTATCAATAACATCGCCTAGATGCTCCTCATGTGTTAAGTTGCAACCTTCATTATAGGTTCTAACAACATTGGACATACGTTTATGATGACCTCCCAGGAAGCACAGCAAGCAAAAAGCTAGAATGCCAATGTACTAGAGTCCACCTCAGGATAGAACCCACTTGTAAGGATAGCTCACACAATTACAACATAATACCCTACTAGAATACCATTGTTTATACACTCTCCAACCTCTTCATAACACCTAGTATATACTCTTTTGGCACTACTCAACCCTTAAAATCACTCTCAAGCTCATCACCACTCCTAGCTTCTACAGGTTCAACTCTTCGAGTTACATATGCCAATCGAACTTGACCAACTGATTGTTTCTTATTGTATTATTATTGTTCTATAGTAGAGTAGAGCATTGAGAGAATGACATTGAAGAAAAATGGAGAAAATAGAAGATCTTGTAGTAGCCATTCACATCACAATGCCCATGGTAACTCCATATTGATTACGCTTTCTTTGTATTTGAATTTGATAATTGAGAAGAAAATAGCAAGGCATAGGCCTATTCTTCTAGTTGAGTTTTTCCCATTTGGGTTTGTGTTTATTACTGGTAGGACTAGCTCGTAGTTTAAGAAAGTGTGACTTAGAGATATCTAAGCCACCAAAATCACTTGGAGATCACACCTAACCTAAGGGACACCAATCCTTGATATAGCATATTATTTCTTTTTCTTTTTCACTATCACCTCTTGATTACCACAAATTTTGTAATCCAATTATTTTCATTATCTTCACCGAGCCTAAAAGACACCAATCCTTAATATCTTAATATAGTTGATTTTTTCTTTTTCACTTTTACCTATTGATTACCAGGAATTTTGTAATCCAATTGTTTTCATTATATACCTAATACATTATTTACTTAACTTTCTTTTATTTTAATTTTTATTTATTTGAATACTTTATATACTTAACTAACAATATTAAATAAAAATTTAAAATACTTTTATAAATTATGTTTCACAATTATTTAGTGAAATTTTACAAATAATATATCATAATAAAAAATAATAAAAGATATTAAAAATAATTAAATTAATTATAATAATAATAAAATATCTCCATATCAATATGTTTAATATAATTCATTTAACCGCTTTAAAGTGATTAAAATTATTTTAATTTTATTAATCCGTAAACATGATTTATTATATTATATTAATAATTAAAGTGATTATGCTACGGCAAGAGCTAACCAGCTAGTTAGCTGCATGCCCTTTAGCTTTACAACACTTTTCTTCATTTTTTTCTGTGCTCGTCATACATGCCTCACTTTTTGGCACATGCACCCTTGTGGCTTCATTAAAATAGTCCAGTAAAATTCGATGAATGTTAAACATGTACACAAATATAGATATGGTTATTTATACGTACATTGTAACTTGGTCGTGGTGTTTTTCTATAATGAAAGCCTATAAATTGTACGGAAAATGGAAACTACTGATTTTATAAAAAATGCAGTAATTTTTCCAACACCCACACTCACATATTATCACATATAATATGTAATGATTCCTCGCACACCCACAATCACATATAATATGTAATGGTATTCACACACATTTTCATAGAGATTACTTTGTTACAGTAAGAGGATCTGAGCAATGCGATCTCTGAGCAATTCAATCGCAGAAGGGCATTATCTCAGCGAAGTTGTAGCAGTCAAAATATATGTAAAATTGGGAAATTTTGAGAGTTCTTAAATTATCGACGGTAGTTGCTGTAAATTTGGTTCAATGTTTGATCGGAGTGAGGTACCAGCTTTTTTCTATTCTGCGATTTAAAATTGTATTGGTTTTTAAGTGTATAATTTTTATCACATTAGAGTGTAAATTTTAAAATATTTTTAAATCAGATGAACATGGTTGAAGAGATTTCCAAAAATTGTGAAATTTAGAATCAAAATAATTTTTTGAAAAGTCTTCCATTTTGTTTTCCGATCTAATTTGTTTAAAATTCAGTAGCGATTAATTGAAATCATAAGTTTGACATTTAAATTATTTACAATCAATGTGTCCCATGAATTTTTTGAGGGTGCTAAATATATATATATATATAATAAAAAAAACTAATTTGAATAACAAAAATCAAGATTGCATCTTAATCTTTTTTTACCCGATGGGGTGATCTTTTTTTACCCGATGGGGGTGATGGATGCATGAGACAAGACTGCGGATGAAGTGATGGATGCATGACACAAAACTGTGGAGTGAAATTCGAGTTTGACTAATCTAGTAGTGCTAGCCACCACTATCAAAACTTAATGCAAAGGACATTAGGTTATGTTGGAACATTCAAGTGGACTTCTCTTCATTCCAATGTGTTATTTTTAGGTGCAAATAGTGGGACACCTTTGATCTGAATAACGTAAAGAGATGATATCTATCAACTCTATAAAGATGTGGCACGAAGCTAGAAAGCCACCACCATCAAAATTTAATGCGAGGGACATTAAGTTACGTTGGAAAGATTGGTGAGATACCTTTGATCGGAATAATGTAAAGGGATGATATCTATCAACTCTATAAGGATGTGGGATGACGCTAAAAAGCCTTATGTTTTCCCGAAACACAATCTCGTGTTTTTTTACCCAAATATGTTAGATATGGATTGGTTGTTCATATTAAGACACTTTTTGAAAACAAAGTTTTATCATCCCAAGGGTAGAGGAACATAATCAAAGTGATGACACTAGACAGTGATATATAAGTGTGTTATTTCATCATTTATATTATTGTTGTATGATTTTATTTTCATTATTTTTTTAGGTATCTACAATTAGTGTTGCTCCTTCTGCTAATTTCTTTGATACATGATTGACATATAAAATACATCAGCCGCATACATAAAATACAATTTTTTTTTTAAATAAAAAATATATTTATTAATATAGAAACATAACTTTCATTAAAAAAATCATTAGTACTTAAAAAACATAGTTATACACCAACGAGGATGCCTGGATGTAGTGTCACTTTAAAAAAACAATTATACCATAAATGGTGTGCACATACTTATGATACACCGTTGTTGCTTAACAAATTTAAGTTTTGGAAGCGGTGCATATCACATACGCACATGTGTGCACATATAACATTTTCGCACCGGCACAGACGTTCACATTATCTACGCACATGTATGCACATATAACATTTTCGCACTGGCACAGATGTTCATGTTATCTAACACATCGATATATAACGATATATAGTTATACTTTTAAATATTATTTAGGGAGTATGTTGAGTAAATATGGCATCACCCATGGGATTAGAACATTTTAAGGGCATCTCATTTGTGATGATGATTAAGAGAAACTTGTTTGAGTTTTAAATAGAATTGATGATGCATTTTTGTTTTCTGTTTAGATTATGTAAAATAAATATATTTTTTTAAATGTTTTTATGTATTTGTAATTAAATTATTTATAGTAGAAATGTTTTTATGGTTGTGAACATGATGTAATATTAGCTAGGAGAAATGTGAAAAACATGAATTTAGTGAATATCTCGCGATAATTAAATTTGTATTATTAATAAAGAACTGAAATACATCAAAATATTATATTTTTGTTACTAGAAAAAAATTAACATATCTTTAAGGGAGAACTTCCAATAAAACAAACCCCTAACTACAAGTAACTTGATCATAAGCTTTATTTTACATTTCTTTATTCTCATTTTTAGAGAGAGAAATTTTTAATTTAAATTGGTAAGTGTTGCTATAAAGATTAATTTTAAATTGCTTGAAAATCTCATAAGTTTAGTAATAAAATAGTTTTTTATAGAAACATAGTTTTTTAAGTTGTATTAAATCTAAAGGAATTGCGATAAGAGGCATTCTACAACTTAGTATGGGAGGGAATTGTCAAATAACATTATGTTAAATAGTAAAATAATAATTGAAATTAAAATAGTAATAAGAAAAGAAATTAATGTTAGCCATAATTACAATACTTCAATTTACAGCTTAATCT